>FWCC01000328.1:0-408478 GCA_900169235.1 Zarea fungicola
TGGGGGCGTGGCACAAGTAGTGGTCAGCAATGCTTACCACGAGCCAGAGACGCTCCACTGCCTGCAATATTGTACACCCGAAGGTGACAGTTGATTCATCCAAAAATGACGGTTTCTAGGTGTGGCTCAGATCAGTAGCCTATGTTGCTTGTGGTTTATTGCTGGCAAGAATAAGGTTCCATTTGTTCCATTTTATAGCTCTTGGTCTCGGCAACCGAGGCTCAATTTCGACGGTCTCCGCTCGTCGCCAAGCAACACTTTGACTCACGCCGCCGCTCAGGCTCAGAAGACGAGTTTTATAGGCTACTGCAAGCCAATTCGGTATAGTTAACTAGTCGTTTGTTTGGCAATAGAGACTTGCTGCTACACCAATCACATAAACTGACGCTTATTAACCAAGTCACGTTTATTGTTTTCTTTATTCTTTTAAGCGGTCTGTAGTATTGAATAGGTAGGTGTATCCTGCACACCGGATCAAACCACCTCCTGGCCGTCTCCGACGGTTACCGCCGGAGACGGTGCAGTCTCTCTGTCCAATCTACCATTGGCCACATACTGCCAAAGCGCAGCACCCTGACCCATCGCCGGCGTTATTCTATGAAGGCAATCTAAGTCAGTGAAGCTAAAAATGCTAATGTTGTCGGCTGTATTTGTATATTCCCACTCTCTAGGCTGGATTTAGTCAATACAACAACCAACTTTTCAGCAGTGAGATGAGTACGTTGAAAATATGCTTATACTAGGCGTTCATTAAACTATAAAATAACCATATAACTTTAATCTACAAACGCTGGACTGACCTGCGTCGGCAAAGTTTTCGTGCCGCATGCCGGTGAGCAGCTACCGAACGAGCATGCCATCTTTTGAGCGTCAGCTCGTCCTGGATAGGTCGAGCATCGGTCACGAGTATCTTGTGCACTATCGACTGGAAGATGTTTGTCTGAGGAATGCCGCCGTGTGGCTCGTATTAGATGGCGTACGTCTTTGAGGTATGATAGATGTCATTCCGGCTGAGGAAGCAAATGGACTTCAGTCACGGCTATAGGCCTAACCTGGTTGAGAGCAGGTAAATCAAATTAAAAAGAGTAGATTGAGGAATAGCTGGCAGAAACTATCACTATAACCCATTTGCCAGCATATAAGTACATCGTGTATTCAAGACATTATGCAAGCTAGCAACTCTACCTTGGCTAATAGTGTACGTTATCGTGTATTTAGCAATATACAATATTAGCTAGCAATTTAAAGCTTTCTAGCCACCGCATTCAGGCTTCAACTGAATCTCTGTCTCCATCAAGGGTATAGCCCCATCTCCCCAGAATTTAAAGCCTTGTCCGTTAAGTTGTTCCATTCCCGGCAACACAAAAGCCATTGCCTTTCCACCGCCCGGCGAAAAAGAAACCCATCCACCGTCTATAAATCCAGCGTTACGTGCTACCTTCTGTGCCGCAATATTCTTGTAGCTAGTCACGAGGCTAATATTCCCCAAGCCAAACTCGTCCGTCCAATATTTGAGGACTCTTGTCGTCGCTTCAGTACCATATCCATTGCGACGATGCTCGAGGTCAATGCCGAAACCTAGATCTGGCGGCACCTCAGCGGTTCGACGGCACAGGTTTATAAGACCAATTCGATTTCCAGGCTTGCTACCAAGGTGGGCAATGTATACTGGTACCTCGTCAATAGCCACGCCAAACGTATCACTGGGGCTCAGCATTATGCTATAGCACAGTCGTGCCATTTCTGCAGCATCCCAGAAGCCCTTTGGAGAATTTCCGCCGGCACCACCTTCATTCAGCACGCTGGCGGCATAGTTCAAGTCATTTTGATCATGTAGGCTAAGAAGGGTGAAGGTAAGGCGTTCAGAGTGAAAGATTGGGGCAAATCCTTTCTCAGTATCAGCCATGCTTTGAGACGAGCGACAGATGCGGAAGAGTAGAAGAATTTTGAAAGAGTGTAACTACTTCAATATAACCTTGACAGAAGCGGTTGTTTTCTTCCTTAGTATTGGTGTAGGAAGAGAGGAGATTCAAGGTTTAAAACATTTCTCACCTACTCATGTTTGCTGACGCCCGGGAACATGCCTGTCTATGCCACACCCAGGGGGTGGAACCTCAATACTTTGTGATTATTGGGCTTTGCCCAGAATCATCTGAGAGTATCAAAGAACGCTTATAAATGCATTTTCAGTTATGTTTATCCTAGACTGCAGATATCGCCTATATACATTAGTGGAGGCCGCCGAGTCATGCTGCTCTGCGCACTTGTTCCACTTCTATCCATCGCCGGAGCAATTGATCTCCAGTAGAAAGAGTACAGATTTCAGGTGTTGTGGAACGCGTAAAGACGAAGAGATATAATGAGCATTTTAATTTTCGTTAAAATACTAAAAATCGCCGTCTATGTCGTGGTTCTCGAATGCGCAGGTATACACTGGCCCCCCTTGCTCAACACGTTGAGCAATTCTATTAGCCCCGTCAGCCACCCACTTCAAAGGCACGGCTACATTTGAGGCTCACTCCTCCTACCAGAAAACGACGGAAGGCTTGTTATATTGTATATCTATTATCCTACATAATAAGCCATCTAACAATGTGGATAAAAGGAACTAGCGATTGGCAGCTTACAAACTCATCTGGAAACCTTACAAATTCGACACTTAGTACCGTAACCTCGAAATAATTCCGCCTCTGCGCAGCCCTCCTGCGACCAAGGTTACGCCTGCACCCATATAATAGAATAAGGCAGTACTTCGGCACAGTCAAGTCCCTATCCAAATGAGGTCGAAGAAGTAATCAACAAAGCTAGCTACCGCAAAATATGTCTTAATAGGCGACTTCACATGCGGGAGTGTACGCCTAGCCGTACACGCCAGTTCAAAGCCGCAAGCGGGAGTAGTTAGGTAGCTTTAAATGGATTTATTTTTTCTCAAGTTCTCAAGTTCTCAAGTTGGAAATTTCACGTAAGACTTTGGCCACAGCCGCGTAGCTACAACGCCAAAGAATTAATCAACACCGAGATTTAATATTATTATATTTTACGCATGTTGCAATCATCTTTCTAGTGCCATATAGTTATGAAGCTCAGGTAGCACAATGTTGAATACGTCCCCGTCAGTCAGTTGGCACCTCCCACCTCGATCAAGCGGCAGTGGTGTACACGTTAATAAATTTTTCTCACCATAGCATAACTGGATAAAATGCAATTAGTTAGAAACAGTTCTCCCCCCTATACGCCTACATTTATGCCTTATTAAGCGATTTGTTACGTAGAGCGTAATTCAAGTTCTTGCAGAGGGTTGGAATCTTGGATAACAAGATTGCCTGGTTGCATTGGTACTCATAGTGGGATTGAAATGCCAAGTTCCTTGCCAATAATCCATGCTGCCTTCTCACCAATGATGAGTGCAGTATTATTCGTGTTTGCTGCCACGTTTTCGGGGCAAATAGAGAGATCTATACACTTCAGTCTCAAAATTCGCGCCGCAGATGCAAAAGATTTTGGAACGTACCTGCGATTTTAAGGTGTTTTGTGCCGTGTACATTTAGATCGGGATCAACCACGCCACCTTCTTCTCTGATAGCCATTTTACAGGTTCCTAGTGAGTGCCAAGTGGACACCATGTTGTCGCGGATCGTTTCCTCAATGGCGGCATCGTCTTCAGAATCGTACTCAAAGAGAGGGAGGTCGCGCCGCTCTTGCATTGACTGAAACCTTACTTTTGAAGATTGCTCTTTCGGGGCAATTGCCTTGCTACATTCACGAAATTGCGGTTGCCGAAAGGGAAGCTCGCCATCATAGCAATTTGTGCGACGGAAGATTTCGCGCTGTTTCTTGTATGCCCAAAGCAGCATTTTAATGTCGGCTGGGTGGGATAAAAACCCCGTGCTGAATGATGGAGGTTCGTTTGCGTCCTTGGAAGTGATGTGAATACTTCCGCGGGAGTAAGGATATGCAGAGTAGCATCCCATCGTCACAGACTGGCACTGGCCACCAACTGCCTCGCTGATAAGTTTTGGGCTTGGGAAGCCCAAGTTCAACACTGCAATTAGCATCAACGGTCGCTCAGGCTTATTCCTGAAATCTCGGTTCCAAAGCTCTTGAAAGGCTGGCCCAAGCTGTTCAACTTCTTCATCTGTCGGCCTCAGCTTAGCCGCCAAATCGCAGCTATTCCATCCCAAAATGGGATTGCGTTCCTTCATCGCACTGGGGACACTGATGTGGCCACCCAAAAGGCTGTCCAGGGTTTGCTCCGGCGAAAGTGTGGTTTTATACGGAAAGCCTATCAAGTTGTGGTCTTGATAATTTTCGCCCACGCCGGGAAGGTTTGAAACCACAGGTATCCCGAGGGTCTTAAGACGATCGGCGTTTCCGACACCAGATCGTTCCAATATTTGAGGTGTGCCAAGAGCTCCTGAAGAGAGGACGACCATTTTCCTAGCCTTGACAAAATAGCTAGTGTTGGCAGGTGTGGTATCTGAGTTTTTCAATTGATATTCCACACCCTTTGCGCTGTTTCCCTCAAATACGACGCGAGTGACGATGCTTTCTAACTCAAGATGAAGGTTTGGGTATTTGCCAGACTGTACCAGTGGGTGTACGTAAGCATGAGCTGCGTCTTGACGCCGACCGTCCGGACCGATATATCGCATCCATCGTGAGATTCCATGCGCAGCCTTGAAGTCCTGCATATCGACAACCTCTTCGATACCCACAGCCTCGGCGCCTGCGATGATATCTTCTTGGGCGGCACTCGCCTCGTACGTTCCTCTAGAGATGTTTACCGGTCCATTATAGCCATGGAGACTGGTATCCACATCCGGATGGCTACCATGATACGTCTCAAGCTTTCTGGCAAAGGGCAGGAGGCTGTCGGCATCCCAGCCCTTGGTGTTCCAAGAGTCAAAGTCACATCCCTGGGCTGTACCGCAGTGTCAATTGCAAACTATCCCAGTTCGACACAATTCTAAATCTTACTTACCCCTTGTATATATCATGAAATTTATCGATGAGCCTCCACCAAGAATGCCACCGGCAGCCACGTCCAGCTTTCGTCCGTTTAACGCCTCTTCTTTATTGGCCTTATAAAACAATGCCGTTTTGGAGGAGGGCATTATATTCGAGGCAAATAGAGCCGGTACTTTTACAGCAGTATTGTCAATATTGTTTTGACCTTGTTCAATAACCAGTATAGACAGTGTTGGATCTGCCTTTGCGAGTCGACCAGCAACAACACAGGCAGCAGTTCCGCCTCCAGCAAGAATCACATCGTACTCTTTGGCGCCGGTGAGTGTATCCATGTTGTGATGCCTAAAAATGTCAAGCCGGCCGGCTTAACGCTAAATTCAATGGAGGCAACAAACGAAACAGTGATAGGAACAGAAACTGTATTACTTCTTGGCAGGAATGCTCAGAGGTTTTAAGTCGAGTGCAAAATGGAGCTGAAACATGTGATATGCTAATAATAGATTGCTGATGATAATTAATCCAATGGAGCTAGTTTGACGCCGACTTCCTATTTTAGAGGACGCCGAGCCGTCTTAGCTGCTCACAACAAAAAATAGGGCTTTCACCATTTTTCAAGAACCCTCGGTGAAGGAATAGTAATATTTTATCGAACTACTCTATAACCCTGCTTTAAGATTCAACTAGCCTTCTTCAGTCCATTCTTCATTAATGGTGACTCCAATAGATTTTCCCAGTTATGGACTGTTAATGCAGTCTTTACTGACAATTGAACTTCTTCTCGCCCCCGATTGATCAACTCTTCTTCATAATTGGCCACCTCCTGGGCCCTTGTCACATTCCTCGATGCGATCTTGGTCCAAGCCCTGACGAGATTCAAAGCGTCCTGTATGCTGTGATTTCCGCCCTGCCCGCGATCTTTACCCGTCATTAGTATAAATATGTTATATAGAGTAGGACGAATTTACATGGAGGAAGAGGGTGAGCGGCATCACCTGCAAGTGTTACTCGCCCCGAATGGTTGTCCCACGGTATCGGAATCCAGTACGTCATGGGATCATGATGGATGCTTGCTTCATCTGGAATCCAACGATTTGCGGAGCGATATGGCTCTGCAAGACTTTCCACTTGCTTCTTCATGAGGGAAAGTCGCTCTTCATTATTCAGTGTGCTATTATGACTCCCTAGCCATGATGACGCAACCTGAAATGTCCAGCTTTTTGGATCGCTTGGATCAGGACAATCCAACACTAGCAATGTTAAGCATGGGACAATCCAAATTTAGTATCACAATTCACCTGAAATAAAATTGAAGATTCCCTTCGGGTGAAATCCCGGACATACTACTGGATGCCCGGATCTTACATGCTTTGCCTTCTCCGCATCGTTGTAGTTGACATTTGTTGTCAAGAAGACAATCTCAAGCGGTGTTGTTTTTGCCTTTTCTGCTCCAAGTAGAATGTGTCGAACCTTCGAATTTGGCCCATCAGCACCAACAATAGCTGCGCCGCGATAAGATGAACCATCGCCGAAATGTGCCGCCACTCCGTCCTTCTCATATACAATGTCGACTAATGTCTTTTCCCATAGCACATCAATGCCTTCAGAACATAGCTTCCGCATCTTTCGTCTATTTACACGCCGTATACCGGGTGCCGATATTGTATTCATCTCTTTACCTGTAGCACTGTTAAGGAATACAACTGTTTCATGTCCAGAAGCGTCATAAGTAGGGTCGCAGTAAGCTTCCGCTAGCCTCCGTTGTAAGTTATCAGGGAGTAGTTCTTTGAGAAGAGGTAGAGACCAGTGAAGGTTTAACGTCCAGTCTCGTAGCCGTTTGACACGAGGATTTTCTGCGTCGAAAAGTAGAAAAGGTATGCCAGCCTGAAAACGTATTGAGTATTGCCCTACTTGGTGTCAAAATATTCTTACCTTCTTTAAACCCTGCGCGACCAGACACCCAGTAATTCCTGCACCTACTACAAGAATAGGGCTGTATTGGTCCTTGTTTGCCGCTGTTCCGACCTCCATATTGCGAAGTTAAATGGAGTCACTTCCTAAAATCTTGTACTTGTAAATTCCCAAGTGGATTCACTCGAAAGATGTGAAGGCATAGTTTTATATTTTCTATGCACCGAGTCAGTATG
Source organism: Zarea fungicola (assembly GCA_900169235.1). NCBI lineage: Eukaryota > Fungi > Ascomycota > Sordariomycetes > Hypocreales > Cordycipitaceae > Zarea > Zarea fungicola. The sequence goes on from FWCC01000328.1 coordinate 7,113, forward strand.
ATATGTGAGTGATTTTCTGCTATAATCTGACATAATATTCAAGTTTTACTAAGTACGCCACACTCATTTTGTTATTACGTTTGACCAATAGCCAGTCGGTAGTAACCATTTGACAGCAAATCCACTTTCTCAGCGCTCTTTCTTGCTGTGCTTGACTACAGTGAGCAGTCACCTGGAAATACTACAGCAGTTGACATACCCGAAGTCGATGTCCCATCTGCAGCGCCCAGTTAGTATTAAAATGTAGCCCAGTAGAAGTCTTTATTTATATATAATTTAGTAATCTTGTACGAGAGCGAGAAGCACCTGAGTCGGTAGCCGCTGTAAGACACTACCACAGCGCCGCCATAAATGGCGAAATGCCACGAGTTGGTTGAGTGTGGTAATTTTGGACGGTAATACGGCGCTGGGAAAGAACTCTATCACCGAAGTGGTTGATATTACTCCGGCCGACCGACAGGTCGAGCCGCCGGAACCAACGGACCAGCACGGTTAGATTTAAGCAAGTCACAACGATCACCACCGCGATGGATAAAACCATTTGTCTTTGCTTCAACACATGCCACGCTACCATTCTCTCAAGCAGTATCCTAACGACAAATTAATGTTAGTTAGAGGTCCACAAGTACTATCCTTCAGCAAGTAGAACTACAAATGCAGCTGTTTTAAAAAAAAAACACGCATCAGATTAAACATTGGCCAAGTATAGATCATTTGTTGAATCATGTAAAAGTTCATTTGACGATCCGTAAATGCGCTCCTCTGCGTTAAGTCCACATATTCCACTCTAAAACCTCAATTTCCTGGATCCAATGTAGAGCCTCAGCCCTTGACCGTTTATGCTGCAGTTTTCTGAACCATTTTGTCTAGTGGCTGACCAGTAAGGTCGGCCATATCGTTCTCATCAAAGGAGTCCACAACAGTGCTGGCAAACTTTCTTGCTGGTACCTTCTTCGCAAATAGGACATCGAGCTCGTCAAATGTTCGCCCCTTAGTCTCAGGCAAGCGGAAGTAGCACCAGACAAGCATGCCGAGACATGTGCCGCCCCAGAAAAAGCCTGTATAACCCTTGATGTTCCAGGCCTGTGGGTTCATAAAGTATTGCTGCAAGATACCAGCAACGATACCGATAAGATTCGAGGACTCGCGAGCAACGCAGATAGTCTTCTGTCGTAATCGACTTGATCCTATTTCTGCGGGAAGTGCCCATCCTAGCTGGCCGGCAGAGAGCTGAAAGAAAAACGTCCAGAGGAGTGTCAGAGATGCTTGCGTCATGCCCACAGAGTATCTTTCAGTCCAAGGGTTCAGGATTCCAATAACAATTAGGACAGTAAACATAGCAGCCATGCCACAAGTGTAGATCGTACGGCGACCAAAGTAGGGCATCAGGAAGAACCAATTGACAAGGGTGCCGATCAATGCAAGACCAGTACCGCCGAGGTTGAGTGAGTAAGTTGTTTTGGTGCCCAGTCCAATCTGCGAGAAGAAGTACGATGAGTTATAAGCGAAGTTGATGCCGGAGAGAGTCTGGCCAGAGAAGCAGAAGCAGGCGATTTCTGTGCGACGGAGTTCAGTACCCTTGAAGCAGTCCCAGTAGCTCGTACCAATAGTCAAGTTGCGCTCCAGGTTGTTGGTGTAGATGATGGCAGCCAGCTTCTTTCGCGAGTCTACCCGTGAGCCTGCGTTCTTCTTGGATCTCAGGCGGTTGAGGGAGGCCTCGGCATCCTTTACTCTACCTTGGCGAACGTAGAACCATGGAGACTCAGGCGAGAGGTAGATGAGGGGGCCCAGGAAGATTGGCCATGCCCATTGCAGGCAAAAGGGGATACGGTAGCCCCACTGATCCTCACGAGTCGAAAGACCTTTGATAACGCCAGCAGAGATGAACTGTCCGATGATGAAGCACATGTTGGTGTACGAGGTCAAGTAAATGCGCAAAGAGTTGGGGAGGACCTCGGCAGCGTAGGCGGGAGCTGTGGTGGACAAAATACCCCATGGAATGCCACAGAGAATTTCACCAACAAGTAGAACTGGCAAGTTTGGTGCGAAAACGACAATGAAGATGAAGGCCGACAGTGAGATGAGCGAAGACAGCTGAGCAGTTCGGGAGCCCCATCTCTCAACAATGAAACCGCTGATAAGACAGCCAATGATAACGCCGACGTTGGTTCCTTGGGAGAGTCCTGACTGCCAAGCTGCCGTAAGTTGATAGCCAGTTGGTGTTGCAGGTGTTTTTCCAACCCAGAAACCATATCGAATCAGGAAAGAAGCTGGACTGATGCATTAGTAAACGTAATTTCCTATAGATGCGCTCAAAACTCACGATAGGCAAAAAAGTTGTTCAACAGGCTAGTGTCATAGCCTTCCATGATGACGCAAGTTGCAGCCACCAGCGACCATCCAACGGCCTGCGGGTAGGTCTTGATGGCCTCCCAAACACCGAGTTCATGGTCATCAGCAGTAGCCTCCAAGGCAGCTTCAACGAGGGCAGGATCGGTGATGGAGCCGTCCTGGGCGCATCGCTCCAATACCGCATCGAGTTCCTCGTGCTGCACCACGACCTCGTGCTTCTCATCCATGACTGAGGGCAAGTGCCAGGGTTGAAAACTGTGGGAGACAAATCTGTACGAGGAGCAGTTTTGCGTAATGATGATTTAGTCGCTAGCAAAACGATGAATTTTTGGACGACGCATGGTGTACATATATATGCCAGTCATTATTTGTCTGGTCGGCGAGTGAAGTTCAAGTTACGGGAGGATTCTCGGCAGGTTTGCTGTCAAGATTGAAGCCAGGGTCTCGCGATTCCCCGCCCATATTTTCCCCAGCTTTGATCAGCTCCACACCGTTACACGGACAGATGGGGATTTATTCGGAAACCTTCGTCTCATATCCCCGTGCGACTTCCAGGTTAGACAACGGAGTGGCTCCTGCGGCCCTCTTGCTATTGGCCGCTTTCGCCATCAAACATAACACGGGAATATGAACCTTCTCCAGTCACGAGCGCGATGATGGCGCTGTCCTGTTATGGTCAATGGCGGCAGGATTCTCGGCAAGTTGACTGCCTCTGCCCCGTTCTGGTTGGTGCAAACCTCGGAGCCGACGGGCTTGCCAAGGGTCTAAGCTGGGTCATTGGACAGGCCTGCCCCCCATAAGTTGGCTTCATCAGCTCAATAAAGGGAGACCGCTCATGGTTCATAATCCCGCCAAGCTTTTCGCCAGCTCAATGAACGGGAGTATCGAATGTTCATAGTTCCGCGGACATTGTCGTCTGTGCTAACAGACGTATGCACCCAACCAACGCCGAGCTGCGGTACTAGCACACCAAAATTTGTATGTGAGGGTACATCATGGATCGAAGCTAAATATTTCCGTTCAACAGATTATTCCAGTCCACTTGTCCTGGTGTCCTGCGTGCAACGAGGGGTAAATCGTCCGACTAGGTATATAATTCACCCTGTCATAAAATTTCTCAATCATCCTCATTGCGCTTCAGTCCATTTTAATTTATTCTCTTTTGGCCCCTGTCTAAATTGACGCCATGGTACGGCACATTGAACTTGACCAGGGGTGGGAGTTCAGGCAAAGCACCAGCCTGGCCGATGGAGTAGCGCGCGACTTCCTCCCAGTAGCACAATTTCCTACCGTCTCATACCTCGACCTACTCCATCATAAACTCATTCCAGATCCGTACCTGGACCAAAATGAGCTCAAAACGCTCTGGGTCAACCATGCCGACTGGACGTACCGCACCACGCAAGTGGGACCGTTCACCCTTGAGGAGGACGAAAAGGCCATATTGGTGTTTGAGGGCCTGGATACAACTGTAGAGGTTTTTCTAGGTGGTCATCACATTTTGTCCAGCAAGAACATGCATGTGGCGCATCGCGTGGACATCACTTCGCTTTTCCAGCAGGGAACGCTGCCGCAATCCACGCTAGAGCTCAGGTTCACGAGCGCAATTACCTCATCCCAAAAAGAAAGGGATCGCATTGGATATAAAAAGGACGAAAATATGACTTCTGGTAACGATGAACGCCTGTTTCTGAGAAAGGCACAATATCACTGGGGCTGGGACTGGGGCCCGACCGTGCAGCCAAGCGGGCCATGGAAACCAATCTACTTGGAGACCTTCAGGACAAGAATTTCAAAGAATAATGTCGTCGTCGATCCCAGACTTGCCTCGGATCTCTCATCTGCCACCATATCAGTCAGAGGCCTTGTCGATTATCCTCAAGATGGTGACAACTTGACTACTGTGCTTCTTGACCCGTCCGGTGCCGTCTTACATGAGCAAGCACTGACTGTCACCGCGTCACACGGCTCTTTTGAAGCGACTTTTGATATTCAGAGCCCTCAAATATGGTACCCATTTCAATATGGCAAACAACCACTGTATGTTGTCCAGGTCAAACTTGGCGACAACGATCTATTCGAACAAAAGATCGGCCTGCGTCGAGTGAAGCTTCTCCAACATGCTTTGAAGAATGCCAAAGGAACATCGTTCGTATTTGAGATCAACAATATCAGAATGTTTTGTGGTGGATCCTGCTGGATTCCGGGAGATTTCCTGCTGCCGCGCATGACAGCCGAGCGCTACGAGGCCTGGCTATCAACCATCAAGCAAGGCAACCAATCCATGGTCCGGGTCTGGGGAGGTGGGATCATGGAAAATGATATTTTTTACGACATTTGTGATCGCGAAGGAATCCTCATCTGGCAGGACTTTCTATTTGCGTGTGGAAACTACCCTGCGTCCCCAGACTTTGTCGAAAATGTCCGCATCGAAGCGGAACAACATGTTATTCGTGTCGGCCATCACCCGTCTCTGGTAATCTGGGCAGGCAACAATGAGGATTACCAGCTCGCCAACCTGGGAGGCTGGACCTGGGACTCTTCGGATCCTGGCCCCTGGGATAACACCAACTTTCCCGCAAGGTTGATATACGAGAAGCTTCTACCGGATGTCATCGAGCGTCTGGGTCGCGATGTGCCTTATGTTCGGGGCAGTCCGTATGGCGGCGAGAAAAATGCCAACGACCCGACCATTGGCGACATCCACATTTGGGAAGGCAAGTGATTCATATCCTATTTTTGACCGTCAAAAGCTGCACGGACGTGAATCGAGCTAACAACTGTCTTTCAACAGTATGGCATGGCCCCATGGCACCGTACCAGGACTACCAGAAGTGGATGGGCAGATTTGTTAGTGAATTTGGGTTTGAATCTGCTCCTAATCAACGTACCATCAACGCGGCCATCACCGACCCCAGAGAGCGCTTCTCCCAGTCGCGCACGTGGATGTCTCATGACAAAGCGCCCGGCCACAGCCGCAGATACGGAATGTACATGTCAGAAAACTTCCGTTTCGTCATGGATCCGCTAGATTCTTACATCTACTGTACCCAGTTCCTTCAAGCTGAAGCCATGTCCTACGCTTACAACCTGTGGCGACGTGAGTTTCGAGGGCCAGGGGAGGAGAACTGCAGCGGCGCTTTGGTCTGGCAGACGAATGACATTTGGCCAGGTATGAGCTGGGCAGTGGTCGATGTGAATCTGAGACCCAAGGCAGCTTGGTATGTTATGAAGCGGGCGCTGCAAACGGTTACGGTTGGCATTGAGAGAGTGGTAACCAAGCGTTGGCCCAAGGAGGTGATCAACTACGATCCGGAGAGAAAATCCTGCGAGATCTACGCTGTTAATGGTACGGTTGGCGAGCTTAAAGTAACTCTAAAGCTGGCTGTCTTTGACATTGAGACTGGAGAGCCAGTATCGCTGCCCGCTGCCATTTCCGAGCAGGCACTCACCCTTGCTCCAAATCGGTCGACAGAACTCTGTCGCATCGAACTTGAAAAGGCAGAAACTACCGTTTTAGTTGCCTATCTAGCAGATTCTGAGACGGGTCGCGAGTTGGCCCGATGGGTCTCTTGGCCAGAGCCGTACAAGTACCTCCGTTTCCGACCAGATCTGAAGGTTGAAGGTGAGGTGCTTGAGAGCGGCAACAAAGTGCTTCTACATTCAAATGCACCGGTCAAGGGTGTTATGCTTCAGATTCCGATAGAAGAGGGCGAGGACGCAGTATGGAGTGATAATTTCGTGGACCTTGTCCCAGGAGAGAAGGTTCCTGTGGATGTGGAGGGCCTCAATGGGAGAAAGGTAAAGTTGCGCTGGCTTTGCGATTGGGAATCAACGACTAGAAATTGAAAAAATTAGATAGATTTGGGCTTAGTATTTAAATATCTATAGAAGAGCAAGACTCGTTTTGTATTGATTTACTTTGGCTCCTGTCATTCACATCCTCCATAGCTTCGAACGAGCCGACGAGGCCGCAAACTGCATAACGGGAATTTTACAACACAGACAGTGGTCGGGGGGGGGCCTCTAAGTGAAATTGTTTTTATGGCCTCTGGTTCAAACATTGTACCATGGCTTCGTGCCTTGGTGACCTGGGTTCGACTCTGGATGCACAGGATACAGAAGTGAAATACATCCAGTATGGCCGAAGATCGTGGGAATAATGACGGTGTGGTTCTGTATTATAGTACTATTACTGTAGTAGTACGGCGCAGATAGATCCTAACCGCATTTACATTCACTTATTAAAGGCGAGGCTACTACCACTACTCGTCACTCTGCACATGAGCAGCCCATGTTACTCCTCTCAGTCCTAGATCACCAATAAATTCAAGAACGAAGAAAAAATCAAAATTGGCTTAATTGTTCAAGTGTTTAATTGTTCCAACACGGGTTTCAATTTATTTCAAGGCCTGTCACTGCGCCTGTGTCGTGCCCAGCTCAACCAAACTGGACAATCGATAAAGGCCTTTGCGCCTAACTTCCCAGGCAGCGACAATTTTCTTGCTGGATGCCGTTTTGCGACTTGGAGCTTCCTGGACCTTGCGAGTCGACAAAGCACAGCACACGCAGCACACATCATGGCTCCCGTTGACAAGTGCCTGGCCTCAATGGCTAGGCTCAGCCTCACACATGCCACGCGACCAACGGCATCAATGGTGCCGCGATACCTAGCACCAACAGCCCTGATCCAAAGCCGCCAAGCCTCCGTTGTCCGTGTGAAAAAGGGACCGGTCAAGAAGAAGGCGGCACCAAAAGATTATCGACGCCATAACCTCGAAAAGACGGATTTCACGAAATTCTCCCTCCTGGAGGCTATGAGGTATGTCGTCCCCATGTTGTCTCCTTCAAACCCCCGGCACAGGCGTCCCTTTCATTCATCACGGGAAGCATTTCTAATCTCCCAATTTATAGGATCCTCCGCGCATACGAAGTCGGCCAGCCCCCCGCCTCTGTCAAATACGACCTCGCCATCAACCTCAAAACCGCCCGCAACGGCCCCGTAATCAAGAGCAGCCTGCGCCTACCGCACCCCGTCGGCACCGACTGGCAGATTGCCGTCATCTGCAAGGAAGGCAGCGACATCGCCACGGCGGCAGCCGCTGCGGGTGCCGTCGCCGTCGGTGAGGAGTCCCTGTTTGAGGCGATCCGCAACGACAACATCACCTTTGACCGCCTCCTGTGCCACGAGGGCAGCGAAAAGGCGCTCCAAAAGGCGGGTCTGGGCCGCATACTTGGTCCCAAGGGCCTGATGCCGTCGGCGCGCATGAAGACGGTCGTCAGCGACGTGGCCAAGTCGATCCGCGACTCGGCCGGGTCCGCCGACTACCGCGAGCGCATGGGCGTCGTGCGCATGGCGATTGGCCAGCTGGGCCACACGCCGGAGCAGCTCAAGGCCAACCTGCAGGCGGCCCTGAAGAAGATCAAGGCCGAGTGCGCGGAGCTGTCGGAGGAGTCGCACAAGGAGATTCATGATGTGATACTGAGCACAACCAACGGGCCTGCGCTGAGCTTGAACGGGAAGCTGGGCGATGAGGGCGAACAGGTGACTGCTGCGCAATTATCGGGGGCCATGTAAAATGTGCCTCTCCCCAACGAAGGAGTGGGAGGAAGCAAAATGTGTATTAAAATGTACAATATATATAAACAACTGAATAATTTGCATTAGCGATTGACAAGCTACACATTGAGGTAACAAATAGGCCGTGAAATGCTGTTTCATTAATAGGTCGTAATTGGTATCTATTTTGTCCCGAGTGTCCGCACTGCCTCTTCTTCGGCATCCAATGCTCTGTATATAGCCAGGTATTTCAGAGTCCTGTTGCCTGCTTGGGGGCCAGCCTTGCGACTTTCTTTTAGAGCGTTGCTGAGATCCAGCAGCAGCGTTCTCCTGCACTTGGCAAGTCGCGCCGCCATCTTGTTTGTGAATGGAGACTCGCCGAGGGAGCGCGACAGCTTCTCCGCGGCATTATAATCCTGCGCCAAAGTCATGAGGGTCGTCGGTGTGCTTCCCACAAGTCCTGGTGCTTGTTCATCCTCCTCTTCATCATCGTCCTCTTCGTCCGTGTCTTGATCGTCCGAGTCGTCGGCCCGTTCCTCGCCACCGCCGCCGCCTGGTGTTTTGGGTACGCTGCTCAGCGCCAGTCTCTCCTCCAGCGACGTCAACCGCTCCGATATTTCCACCATTTTCCGCCCGCGCTCAATCTCTCTGCGCACAGCGTGCAGCTCCAACGTGAGCTCGTCCGTCTCGGCCCGCCGCTTGGTGACTTTGGCCTTGACATCCTGGACGGCGCGGCGAAATCCCAGCAGCGAGACGCGGACATTCTCGACGCGGTCGTCGCCTCCACGGAGATCGGTGCCGAGGGAGAGAAAGGTGGCCGAGTTGGCGTTGACGAGCTCGAGCAGCTCGTTGCTTATGGCACCGCTGCGGTCGCGCAGGTCGGCGCGCAGGTCCTCGAGGGTCTGATGCCGGTGCGGCAAGGCGGAGAGATAGGCAGCAGGCTCGAACGCGGGTGTGAGAAAGTCGGAGCGGGGGAGAGCTTCGGGGAAAGGCAACGGCGCGTCCTCATCAATGTCGGAGGAGTCTGACGAGAGGCTGAAGGCAGCTTGGCGGTCCCGCGAGGTGAGAGGACCGTCTAGCGTGGTAGCCATTGTCGGGCTGGGTGGAAAGGAAGAGAGTACGGAGCACTTCGGTATCAGTTATTGCATCTCTTGTCCGTTCTCAGTCGTCAGTTCTGCGGTATGAGAAACGAAGCAGCCAGAAATTCGAATGTAACGTAGTTTCAATGAGGAGGGTCAACGTGGGGGTTTGTACTGCTTGAGATGTTGAGACTTGGGCAGTTGAAGCTAGCGTGTCTGCGTGATAATCGCCTTGCCCCACTACCTGGAGAGCAGCGAAATTATTCTTCGTACAAGAGCCTTTTTGTAGGCGTCTATTGGTTTCCTTTTTCCATTTCTTTTTTTTTGGGTGGTTTTTTTTAATACGCAGTTAGAATTGCGAACGCAGATAAACTCGTCGGAAAAGTGGCAGTATAAGCCTGTCATTGGCACATTTGGCTGCGTCCCGCTATCCAAGGCTGCGCAGATGGGCAAATACCCTAGATGACTTGGTTATTTGTAACGCATAGCGCTGCTGTGAGGCTTGATGACTAAGCCACAGCCAGCCCTCGCATTACAAGAAAGGGCCACGATACGGGTCCGATAGAGGTACGAGGCTTTTTGGCCTTAAGCTTAGTTATTACTGCTACCAGCATAACGATATTGTACGCTCAGATAATTGATCGCTCTCTTGTTCCACTTTTGCCGGGCTTCTAAGTAAATATTGTTACATTATTATTTTGTTAATTGATTTTGTGATTTTGCGTTAGGCTGTAAAGCCCCCATCAAGGAAAACGTCTATGAAATAACGATGAAACCGATGGTTGATGATGGATAATGATGGATCATAGACACAGATGAGCAAAGTATGAGATGAAATAACACCAGGTCATGACCTCCGAGGTTTCAAAAAATATAGCACCTGGTTTTGGCTATAACCACCTCAATTAGATTGGCCGGGACAAGTAGATAGAGTTTGGGCCTGTTCCTGAATCGACTTGAAAGATATTCTAGATGACCCCTGTGAGATCTTTCAATCACAAGAGCATAAGAGCACAACAGCACAATAGCATAGTTCAACAACAAAACAACGCAAGCCAAACAGAGAGGCCGCGTGGTTAGTGTATTCTGCACCACAGGCTGCCAGAAATGTCAAGTTTTGCAGTACAAGTACCGGAGCTGCATTAAATGGGACCATAGAGGGGTCATATGCTCGAATAGTTAGCCAGTTATGGATAGAATAGTGGCCCGAGGTTTGTTTACTCCATCCTGACTCGGCGGACGTGGAGAGGCTCACACATGAAAGCAATTGAAACGTGGAAAATAAATTGCACAGAGTTTTCTCTTGGGTAATTTAACATTCAACTCTCGCGCTAGATGAAATGGAGAGACTTGCCTTCTCGCCAATGGCTAAAATAAGCCGACAGAAGTAGGCGTAACGGTTGGAGGGCGCCACCTCACAATAACCCCCTCACACCGGGCTTGTGCCGACAACCTTCGGCTCGCGAATAACCGAATCTCGCCATACTGTTTAAAAAGAACCCTGAGACTTGAATCAGTTGGGTAGAATTGTGGAGATTTCTGTGATTAAAGCGGGCAGCTGCAGGCGGTAGATGCATGGTTCTGCCCAGCGGCCCAGCACAGCGTGCAGGTTTTGGTGAGAAATTTTTATCAATCAGCATCTTATCAATCGCATCTGGCCCACTTGTACTTTCACACCCTCGTCAGCTCGCCTCCTCCTACCATCGGACCTCTTTGCCCCAGAAAACCACGCCATTTCTCTCAAAAGAAGTGCCGTCCCGCCCTTTTGTGCACCCTTCTCCTCTGGAAACGCGCACACAGCAAACTTATCGCAAATTCTGCATCGTTTTGCCATCAACGTCGGATGAGATTATACATAGTCTACCCCACGTCAATTCAATCTGATAAGGGGCTTCCATCACCAGAGACGTCTCAGAACAAGGCAACGACCAAAAAAAACTGCTCGTGAGAAAGAGTCCGTTCGCACAAGCAGAAGCTGAATTTACGACGCAAAACGGTACAGCGATAACCAATTCTACCCCCAGCATTCAGTTGGTCATTCCTCTTGCTGCCACCACGTCAGCTTCATCCTAGCCAACCGCTGCCCCGGCAAATACGAATTCACGCTGCATCTGATTCGTTTGTCGGTATTAATTCCTTCTCTTTGAACTACGATTTCTCCTGCAAGATTTGCACTGTAAGGCTGCAGCAAAGGCAGAGCCGCGCAGAAAAACCCCAGAGTACGGCGCTGTCGGACATCCGAGCCCCAGCAGCAGCCAGCCCCACAAATCAGCTGCCCGCATTCATCCGACACGAAACCACAAAAACTAGAAGAGAGAGCCATGTCAAGCGGCAATTCTTCACCATCACCCACACGGTTGCCAACGTCACGCCCATCCACAGCCAGGCCTGCGCCGTCTTCCGCAGGCTGTGCACTGGCATCTGCACCACCACCGCAGCGTGCACCGCTTCCCACACACCCCAAGCCCATTGCCGCCACCCTCACCACCAAGCCGGAGCCGGCGCCGCTTCCCAAGCTCTCCGTGCCCCCGGCCCCGGACAAGATGAACATGGCCGCCGTCATGGGCCCCGGCATGGCCATGGAAGGCCCCAAGATCTCCATGACCTCCAAGGAATGGGTCATTCCCCCGCGGCCCAAGCCCGGCCGCAAGCCTGCCACCGATACCCCGCCAACCAAGCGGAAGGCGCAGAACCGTGCCGCACAGAGAGCCTTTCGGGAGCGTCGCGCCGCCCGCGTCGGCGAGCTTGAGGAGCAGCTGGAAGTTTACAAGAGCGAGTACGACCAAAAGGAGGAGGTCCTCAAGGAAAAGATCCACAGCCTCGAGCTGGACGTGCAGTCGTTCCGCTCACGATGCTTGCTGCTGGAGAATATGCTTGACAGAGAACGACAGGACAGGATTAGGGTTGAGACAGAGGCAGAGACGCTACGTCGCCGCCACAGCGAGCAGGCGTTTCGGATGGAACGCATGAGCAGTGCGCCCTCACACCATGACCACCAGCGTCACCACAGCACTCAGCAGATGCAGCATCAACGCCAGAGCATGTCGAGTAGCCACACTACCAACAACAGACCAACTCACCCAGAGACACGCCGGGAGTTTTCCATTTCACAAATGATTTCGCCTCCAGAGTCGGCGGATTCGCGAAACCCAGCACCGCCGCTGGCAGACACGGATATTACATGCGGAAACTGCTCGACCGACGGGCGATGTGCATGTGCCGAAGAAGTCCTTGCCTCGGCCGCCGTTGGCTGTGGCAAGTGCGGGTTTGGAACCTCGTGCCAATGTCTCGAGGATATAGCCGCCGCCTCCAACCCCACGAACCACGAGTTGAAGCGACCGTCGTCACCCTCCCTCTCTGGCTCGGCAGGCAAGAGATTGCGCCAAGAATCGTCATCATTGTCAGCCAGACCAGCTGCCCAGGAGCAGGATTTTACGACGGCCTTTGCCCGCCGCATGTCTCAAATAGCAACGCCAATAACCACAGAGCCCCCGCCGTCTGACATGCTGATGCAGCCATCCGCCATGGAGGGCATCTCATTCAAGGAGAGCTGCGGATTCTGCAAGGATGGTACATATTGTGCCTGCGCGGATGCGGCCATGGCCACACCGGCCATGACTCCTCCCGAGACACAGCCCATCTTTACCCCGCAGGTGCAGACGCCGCCGCCATCCGACAGCGATGTCATGCCGCCACAGCCGTTCATCATGGAAATGACATCCGACGGCGCCGTCAAATTGCCGCCCCGAAAGCCCAAGATGGGCCAGAGCGCGCCGGTCAATATCAAGCCGGCCACGGGCGGCGGCGGCTGCGGCTCCGGCGCGCCGGGCACCTGTGCGCAGTGTCGGGCCGATCCCAAGTCTGGTCTCTTCTGCCGCCTCATGAACGCCAAGTTTAACAAGGAGCAAGGGAGCGGCGGCGGATGCTGTGGCGGAAAGGGTGCCGCCGGCGGGGGCTGCTGCAAATCCAAGCCTAGCAACAATACGACGGAAAGGAAAAAAGTGGAAGAGAGAATCACGCTCCCCAGCCTGCCCAGCCTGGGACTGAGCTGCGCCGAAGCCTACCAGACGCTCGCGAGCCATCGCAACTTCTCCGAGGCGGCCAACGACATCAACTCGTGGCTGCCGAAACTCAAGGCCACGTCAAAGGTGCCATCCCCAGCCAGCAGGCAAGCTGCGCGGGGGAGAATGCCGATTGAGGTCGAGGCAGCGAGTATTATGAGTGTGTTGAAGGAGTTTGATATCCGCTTTGGACGGGAGTGTTGAAGATGCACTTCGGACAAGTACAAAAGAAACGATTTCATGTTTTGTTTCTCTCTTTTTTTTTTAATTTGTTAAAATGTATAAAGTAATGCGTTCAAGAAGACATACGGATACTGAAGAGGCACAAGATGCCTTACTACAGAGGGCAAAGTCCACTCACGGCGTTTTATTTAGTTGGCTCATTTTGGGTTGTGTTGTATTTACTGTGATAATGGAATTATTATTTATTCTTTTGTTTTACTACCGTTGTTCACTGCGATGGAATCATGTTTACGGAGCGATAAAATAATCCATCTACTGTCCAAGACAACGAAATGTTGTGAATGCGTCTTTTATTCGGTTGACAATGCGGGGAACCCTTGCATTTGTATTGGTGTTACGGCTGCTGCCAGATACGGAAACAAGGAGCAAGCTGTCGCCGGATTTCTAATTTGTCTTTTAATAACCACACACATAGTACTCCATAACTTGATTGTTAGGTTGAGAAGAGGCTGAAATTGATTACTCAAGTGACAACACTAACCCTGCTCTGTCTGACACGACAATGGCCGTTAACTACCCGGTAAGCAGACCGACCCTACCGGAATAGCGCTTACTTACGAAGCGCCATCCAAACACCTATCTCAATGGTTTTCGCAGCAACTCTACAGCCCTGTGGCGTTTTAACAGGCGGCGTTTTTGGGCGGAGTTTCCATAAGCTGCTGCCGGAAATGCCGCGTTCGTTCAACATTAAGCTGACATTCGGACTATATAACAATTTCTGCGGTATTAAGGCTGTGGACATACCGATTTACCTGTAGGTTCACTAACTAGTAGGCACTCAAACCAACAACAATTGGGGGCAAAGCCTGGGTATGCAATAACAAGTTGACCATGACAAAAATTCCCTGTCAGTTAGGAACGACTCGAAAAAAAAGAGCCACGCTTAGCAATAAGCTACAGCTAGTCAGTTGATGGTCTATCCTCAGCTGCAGCTCTTCTGTCAACAGGCTGAAGCCGTAAAGCCGTAGCAATTACATGGCCGTAAAAATGGAGTCTCCCACATTTCTCCAACCTTATCAATTGGCGGGTTCGGCTTCCTCTCACTCACCCGTCTTATAACCAATTGTAGCCTAGTAAGCAGCTTTAGCAGCCTCCTAAGCTTTAATGTTCGAGCCTAAGTGAGGAGTTTAGTACAAGATGAGACATCAGCTCGCACAGACGCAAGCCGTTGGCTGCCTTTCAGCAAATAGCAGAGGCTAGAACCCCGCACTTGGGCCAATATTTGGGGTTGGCTGCTTCATGCGATGTGGCCGGGTATCTGGTTGTCTGGCTATACGACGACCCCTCATGCGCCTCCACATGCAGCTGCTGCATTGGAACTTTTGTGTATTTATTAGATACAGCTTGTCTCCATCAGAAACCTTCCATTGTCATTATCCCAAATAATTGACAACTATACTCTTAATTGAAGCCATACACAATGGTTGTCCTCAAGACAGAGTCCGAATTCGGTCACGCACCGCCGCCGCAGACGCCGTACAGCATCATCAGCAACCTTCCAGGATGGGAGATGCTGGAGCGTTTCCGTGAGGGCGACTTGTCTCCCATGGCCAAGGTCGTGCATATTTACCCACGCTTCACGCCGACGCATGCAGCTCGAGAGGTACGTTTGAAATACCTCCAATTGCCTTTCCTGATGTGAATACTTGCTCCAAGCAGAATACACCAAGGCATACGCACAAGAAAAAAAGAATTAAACAAAAAAGCCAAGAAAACCCAAGCTAACAAGGATGATTTTGATTTCTTACTTGACAGCTCAGCGGAGCACTCGCCCAGAAACTCGGAATGGAGGGCAGTAGCTGTCTCTTCTATCTCAACCCCATCATGTGGCCGTACACGACCTCCCATGTACAGAACCCCCAGCGCAAGCAGCACGCCACCTCGCCAGACAACCTGACCTTTAAAGTCGTTGACATTGCGGGCCACCGGCTCTACGCGGTGCTGTTCTCGCCGCAGTACACCATGGCGCTCATTGGCTCCTGGGGCACGCCGGGCCTCTGCATCTCCATCCGCGGCGCGGAGCGTCTGCTCAAGGGCATCGACACCGCCGTCGAGGTCCCCTACACCAAGGGCGACGCCGCGGTGCCGGCGCCGACGTGGACGCCAGAAGGTCCCGCCCACGCGCCGCTGCGCCAACGCATCGTGGACATTCTCCGCAACGGCGCCGTTGACCCTGCCAAGGTCCAGTGCGAGACCAAGGACGTGTTTCTGTACCCGTCGGGCATGGGCGCCGTGTTCCACTCGAAGAATCTGGTCCAGGAGTATCTGCCGGGCGGCCACAATGTCGAGCTGGGCGTCGTGTTTCACAACACGCATGAGCTGATGCATGAGGAGAGCGCTGGCAAGTTTAAGCATCTGGGCAAGGTGGACAGGGCGGCTCTGGATGAGATGGAGGCGTGGCTGGCGGGCGGTGGCAAGATTACATATACCATTGTCGAGTTTCCCGGAAACCCGACTCTCGAATCTGTGGATTTGGCGAGGCTCAAGAAGCTGGTATGTTGTTTTTTTCTTTCACCTTTCCTATTTGATCATTTGCGCTCCCACCGCTTCCTTTCAAAGGAGAGACCTATTTTTCAGCATGGCTAACAGAAATGATTTGGCAGTCTGAAAAGTACAACTTTGTCCTCATTGTCGATGACACCATTGGCAGCGCCGCCAACGTTGACGTCCTGGCCGCGTCGGACGTGCTCATCACCTCGCTCACAAAGTCCTTCAACGGCCGCTCCGACGCCCTCGGCGGGAGCATTGTCCTCAATCCGCTCTCGCCGCACTACCCCGAGCTCTCCCGCCGCTTCACCAGCACCCACGTCAACGAGCTCTTTGCCGAGGACGCGGCGGTCCTCCTCGCCAACGCGCACGACTACTACGAGCGCACCCGGGTGCTCAACGCCAACGCGCAGGGCATGGCCGAGTTCCTGCACAGGAGCATCACCGAGGTGCCCGGCTCGCCCGTCGTGCAGGTGCGCTACCCGACCCTGCTGGCGAGCAAGCCGCACTACGACGAGTTCAAGCGCAAGGGCACCCCGGAGCTGCCCGAGCCGGGGTACGGGTGCCTGCTCAACGTGGACTTTGAGAGCCGGGAGACGGCCATGGCGTTTTACGACAACTGCGGCTTCTACCCGTCGCCGCACCTGGGCGGGCATGTGACGATTATGCTGGCCTACAACATGCTCATGTTTGGCAAGGACCCCAAGGAGGCGGCCGAGGTGCGCGACTACGGCGCCAAGGGTGAGAGCATTCGCTTCTCGGCCGGCCTGGAGAAGCTAGAGGATTTGGTGGACACGTTGAAGTTTGCGCTGGATAAGGCGATTGAGGCCAAGAAGGCGGCGGCAGAGAAGAAGGAGTAAAAGATGGCCCGAGAGTATTGATAAATTAACACGTAATAGAGGTTTTTTGTAATGAAATATAAAACAGTTGAGCAAATCTCATTGTGTAAAAGAGCAAAAAGCTACATGACAGGAATGAAGAAAATGATGTATTGCTGCATAGCTGACAATTCAACGATAATTGCAACAATGGCTTTTTAGATAAAAAAAGTTACTGGTTTCACGACCCTTTTAATTGAATTTTTTTTTACCATGCAATTTTCTTTGAGCCGAGAGATCACTAGGTAAAGCTGCCGTTCTGCGTATAAGTGGTTATCTGCGGGCAGCTGCGGACAGAAAAAAAAAGTGACGCAGGCTGTACCAAGCGGTCGGGATGAGCCGCAGTAGGACCAACGAAATAAAAAGACAACAAGGGACTAGCCGAAAGACCAAGGAAAGAACCCCTGCATCCCTCATGCACTCAGCATTGCTTCTTTCTAGGGTATTTCGGGAGTGGAACAAGACGAGCTATGGGTGCGGCGGGAGCGGAGAAACGGCGTCCTCATGAGCTTGCTTCTTTGGGTACACTGACAGCGTGTGGCTGCAGATTTTTTTTTTGTCTGACCGCATGTCTAGGTAGTGACTCAGTTGCGCAAGATATTGACATCCCCTTTGTCTAATGGTTTTCTTTGTCTTCCCGTTTTTGTAAAAGGGGCAGCTTGGCTCTGGCTACGCGGGAGTCAGCGATATCGACATTGTACAAATGCAGCTGTAGAAAGAGGCAATTGAGAGTAATGATTGGCTCGTATTGATAGAAGACCCGAGTCAATGCTATTGGGTGGCAATGCACGGTTCGGTAGGTGGTTGGCTGGGAATGGCCGACGGGTAGGGGTCTATGCTCCAAGATGGTGTTGAACAAACTGCGTTAGTTGGTTAGTTGTTCACCAAGGCTGTCTGTGCGTTGGCATCTTGTGCAGGATGCTCGATGCAAGGTATTCTTAGCATTTAACCCAGTTCTTACTTATTCTGCATACTCCCGTATATGGGATGGGAGATGTGGAAGATGGAGATTGGTGGACGGCGAGATTCATGACAGCAGAGCAACGGCGCAAACCGGAGGCAGCTTGATTACAAAGTTCTCAAGAGAAGGAGACGAGTGCTCCGTGTAAGCCATGAGGCTGTTTTACAAGCAGATAAAGCGGAAAGCTGGTGTGTAGGGGTGGGCCGCTAGAGCAACACATGGGTAATGCAGGTTGCTGCAGTGCCAACTCAGACACTGCTCATGACGCCAGCCCAGTATGCCGTGGGTCTTGTACACGTAGATGCTTGATTTGAGTTGAATAATTTTTTTTTATATTTCTTTTTGTAGTTTGATGGGTTTCAGTTTGGGAAACGTATAATATCTGGGCTGTTATATAGGCAGGGTTGAGTGCAACATACAGGAACCATGGTTTATGGTGATTGTGCGGGATTTTCGAATAGTTTGTACGTGAGCATCTGTTATAACCGCAACTTGCAAGTCAAACTTTCGGTGTAAGCCCCATCCACCATCAAGTCTGGTGATGTATGTTTGTGTTTGCTATGCAGCTATTGTATTGGGTGCCGAGGGAGGTCCTGTGACTATGCGTTAGCTGTGTGGTAATGCGGTCGGAAAGGTCACGAGAACACTGGTGCAGCTCTTCCACCCCTTCCTATTTCACTGCTTGTTGCTTTTTCTCTTTTGCTTTATTGCATTGCTTTCCGCCTCTCCAAATCTTCGATGCACTTGTGCACATGGACGGTTTCGTACTAGGAGGGAGGTGGGGGGCGGTGGTGTGCGTGGCAAAAGGGATCGTCGACCAGTAGACCAGTAGATGAGGTAAACCGACAGTCTGGACGGCGGAGCGGCGGCGTGGACCTTTGAACTGAAGGAGAAAGATGACGAGAGGGTTTTCTTTTTCCTTTTTCCTTTTTTTCTGTCACATATCTGGGGTATTTATAATTATTATTTTTAATTGTGTAAATGATGTATTTGTTCCTTGTCAGTGTAAACCGAGGTTACAGTGACTCTACAGCGGGGGTGAGCTGTAGTTGCTCGCTGTCACCAACTCACCAATGCCCATGCCCCAAAGGCTGCCCGCCACCACGCTACTCAGTACCTTCCAGAGGACACGCCCACTGCCACTGGCTGGTCCCCCTGACTTGTCTGCTGGCAGCTGATGGTAATGCGTTGGCAAACCTGCTGGCGTCTCCCGTCTTGGCCTAGCGCAGCCGCTGGAACCACTGCAACCAACCCTGGCAAGACCTCAAGCCCTCCAAGATGCAGCTCCGGTGCAGCTCCAGTGCAGCTCCAGTGCAGCTGCTCGTACCGTCCCCGTAACGCTCTTTTCGTCACTACCGGCGCGGGACGGCGGGAATTTCTTTTTTGGACAAGCCCATGTCATATATCACCCGATGCACCGTATGCATTGTCTGCAGGCGGGCGGCCTGTGCTCTGCTGGCAATCACTTTTATTTTTGGCGCTTTTATTTTTTGGGTAATTTTGTGGCGGCATGTTGATGCGGCCCTTGTCCTGCTTGTCCAGTCCCCTGCACCCCTAACAATTTATTATATCTGCCATGCTATACCTAGGAAGCGTTTCTTTGGGCCACCCACAGTGTCTGCAGTAGTGTCATGTATACTTTGTCAACTCTGCAACGGGGGAAAAAAAAGGGAATGAAAAAATAGCTCTCATAGCCCTACACCAGATTCTGTCTACATTTCCTCGTGTCATGCAAAGTATTTTTTTTTTCTTTTATTCTTTCCTTTGCCACACACAATATTCGTAGTTGTGCGTTGGCAACAGCCCCCCCTCAAGCATTGCACCAACCACTCGCTGAATGCACTAGAGAGTCAGCGAGTGTGTGGTACTACAGCTGTCTTTGGTGTGTTCGTTGGCTCTCGTTGCTTCTGCTTGCTGCCCGCCTGCCTGCCGCACGCCTACCTGCCAACTCAGCCCAGATCCCCGGACACTTTCATGTACCCTTGCACTGAGATATGGAGGGGGAGTACAGAGCACACAGAGTGCCAAGTACCGCATAGATACTTACTGAATAGATACTTTGCTTGTACTTTAGTTGTATCTAAACTCGTCACACCCAGATATCATCCGTCTCTTCCAGCCTCCTTTTCCATTCTCCTCCACGCTTTATTTTTTCCCTGCTTTGACTTCTAATTTTTCTTGCTTCTCTTCCAATTTCCTGCATTTTTGTCTTTTGCATCACCCAGCGCCATCTATCCCGCATCGCTCCCCTTCTCTCTCTGCCTCATCATTGTTTGTCCTCACCTGTCTCGCCCCGCTCACACTCCCCCGGTACCTGGAACCGTCTCCGCCCCCCACTTGACTCTCCGCGAGCCACAGAGCACCTGCGCCGCGCTCTTCATCCGCTGTCAACTCAGGCCTGCCACCGCCTGCCACCGCCTAGTTGGCACCGCGTTATCGCCCGTCTGCCGCCCGCCACCACTATAATCCTGGTCGTCGCACGACAGCTTCCTCTTCCCGACATTTCTCAGCATCTGCGCATCGAGTACCACTTCTTCTTCTTCTTTGTAACCCTCTCTCCTGCATCTGCTGGTTTTTTTTATTTCCTGCACAACGCTGCAGCCTCCGATTCTTGGCTTATTTTCTCGCCCTGTTAGCCCGTTGGTAGCTTCCTGGTGAAGCTGCTACTCGAGCTACCTGGCGCCTGAATAGCTTCACCCTCCATGGGACAGTTATAATGTCCATGCAGCGCTCGCTCTCCTCTCCAGTCCGCACACGCTCTACACCTCGTACGTCGAACAGTATTCAACAGCTGCCGGCTCTAATTGAGCTCTATACCCCACTTCTCTCTACTGCTCTGTTGTTTTCTCGGCTAACAATGCCTTACAGCTCCCGACCTCGCGTCCCTCGCGCACGCAAACGCGCACATCCCTGCCTCGGCAACCTCTCCCACCCTCCTTCGATCCCGGAGATACCGATCGCCCAGTCCAAAGCGCAGTTCCAGTTCTCGAACCTTGAACGGAAGGCCCTCTCGAAGAAATGACGATACTTGGCGCCCCAGCCATGTCCAGGACGGCTCCCCAGCCGCAAGGCCCTTGCTATCGGATGCGTCTGTTTCTGCTTTGCCTCCCGCGGCTGCCGCCCATAAACAGGAGCTCCCAGTTCGGTCAAACACTATCCATGGTGACAAGCTAGCCGCCCGGATGCCCAGAACACTTCTCGACAATGTTGGCCTATATACGAACCACAGGTTTCCCGTGCCCAGAGACACAACTACCCTTCAGGAGCTTGCCCACTTGGCTCGTTTATCTAAATACCAAACCCGCAAGAGAAACATTACCCGCATCCGTCTGGAGAGAACCCTCATCAGCACAGCGCTCGGTGCCCGGCTGACGCGCTGTGGTGACATTGCCCATCGCAACCTGGTTGACAGCTTCCGCAAGGACGAAAAGGACAATTTTGCCGCCCTCTACAATGCCATCCAGGACGTCAGAAAAAGTTGCGATGAACTAAGGAGATTTGCCCTCCTGGAACCTGATTTGGAATCCCAATCCTCTCCCATCCTCGGGTCCTCGGAAAGCGTCGACACTCTCTCTGCTCTGCCAAACGGCAACTCGTCACCTTCAACGACTGCCACCTTTTTGGATGACATTTCTGCTTCTGCCAGGGACTCTTTCCTCGAGTTTCTGTCCGAAATTAGAAACAACCCAGACTACCTCCCCACCCGGATATCTGCCCTTTCCAGCTCGGAGCTCAATGTCTTTCTTAACCCCCACCGTGGCTTGGAACCCGTGGAGTCTGTTCTGTCCTCCAGCAACCGCTCCTATGCCCGGAACCACTCTCATCATCGACAGGCCGTCAGTGATGTGGAACGCTTCATGTCCTTCCAGAGACATGACCCTCTCTCGATTCTCATTCACACTTGCTTTGCTAACTCGGCAGGTCCCGACAGCAGTGAAGACAAGCGACGACTCGACATCTGGGCCTCGGTCCTCGCCAGGCTCATTTCCGAACCCAAATCATCCAGTGAACATTTCCTTATCTGTGTACTCAACTCCTGGACCATGATGCGCGAGTGGTCTGGAAAGTCTAACATGGAATGGTACCTCATGAAAATTCTATCTGACGGCGCCTTTCTCCTTGAGCGAGCCGAGGATCAGCACGGCACGCGCTTCAACCTCTCCGACTGGACCCAAGCCGATGAGATGGCCGCCCGCGAGTTTTACGAAAATGCCGTGGACCAGCTTTTTGAGATTGTGGATGATCCTGATAATACCGGAATCCCGGACGGCCTGCTTGAACTTGGCAACGCCGTCCTCCAAAAGCTGGACAGTAAGTATCTCGACAACACCTCAAAATGGCTCGTCTGGAGATGCCTCTTCTTTGTCTTCTTTCTCGGAGTCATTGTACACCCGGAATCCCACGGAATGCTCGCCGAGCACCACATTACCCCTTATGCCAGAGAAAAGATTCTCAAAAAGGTTGCCATGAAAGCTCATGAGTATGTTTCTGGACTTTGGAGCGGACAGAAATCTACTAGCTCCAAGCCTGTAGACATCCCCCAGCACATCAAGATCCACATCGAGAGTATCCTCGCCCGGTTCCAGAATTCCAACTTCAACCCTCCTATTTCTCGCCTTTTGCCTGCCAAATCAATAACATCCCTGCGCGAAACCGCAGAGGTCCGCCCTTATCTGGTCTTGTGTCCTGCTGACCTGTCTACCCTCGTCAATGCTCTTTATCCGGAACGCCGTCCATTGTCGTCTGCCTCTAGCACTTTCAAGTCCGGCGCTGCCTCCATATCTGGGCTCTCCTCCATCTCCCAACCCGTGGTCCTCCCCAACCCAAGGAATAGCTTCGAGACAGCCTCTGTGATTAGCACTAGTGTTTCCTCCGTATTTAGTGAAGCCGCGCCCCGTGATGACAATGCAGAAGGCTCGGCCAAGACGGCTTCGGTTCGGGACTCACCCACGATTACCGAGCCAGACCTGCAGCGCAGGCTCAACAAATACGAAGATGATGGCTACCAGCTTCGTCTTGCTCTACACGAGTTGACCCGCAATCTAGGTGCCGATATCGTTCGAGGCGCAAGCCATCCATGCGCGGAACGGTGGGTAGTGCTGTTTGTCTCGTCTGACGGCACAAAGCTTGCAACCACTCTCGGATTGGAAACAGAAGACGACAACGATGAGGAGCATAATTCGTCCAGCAGCGACTATGAGAATGAGACTGCTGTCCCGAGCTCCGAAATGGATAAAGGCTATTATCAACTCCGTAACGCAATTCTCAAGCTGGTTGAGGAATACGAGATTCCTCGAGATTTGGAAGCGGAAGCTACTGATGTTCAAATATCTAATCGTCCTTCAAGGCTGAAACGGTCCGGTTCTAGGCGTAGTACAAACCGAGGGAAACTTCGCCCCGAGCCGAATGGCGGCGTCTCGCTACACCCGCAGCCAGCACAAACGCCGCACCAATCGCCCCGTTCCAATTCGAACATGGCAGAACCCGACAAGGAGGCCCCGCTGGTTACTATGCTCAAGGCTGCGTGGTCACAATCCAAAGCCCAGTCGGACTTTATCTCGTCGCACATGTATTGGAAGACTTTGAATCAGCTACGTGGACTCAGCTCGGAATCTTTACGGCGAAACAACTATGCTGCACTCATCAACATCTTCTCCCGTGAACCAAGGGATGCCATTAGCAAGTCGGCGCTCGCGATTGAGGAATTTGAGGCTTGGCTAGTTTGGCTCAAGCAGAGTCAGGAGCGACTTGAGGGTCAGATTGATTTGATGATGCGACGAACAAGAGCAATCCGCGACAAGATGTGGTACATTGCCGATGTGCGCAACTCCAAGGAATACGAGCATAGTCGCGACGTCTGCCATGCGCTCAGGCTCATGGGCACCCCCAGCCGCTGGCGAGCACAAACATCAAGATCAAGCAAGAGTGGTGCGTACATGCGCAAGGCCGAGTCTCAAATTTTGGATATAATCGCTGCGTCTCCGGCGCAAGGTGGACCAAACAAGCTGAGTGATGAACAAGCAGAGATGACCGCTGCTTGGTTGAAGCAATACGGCATCGAAAACTTCTGCCAAGGAGAAGAGAGAATTCATCGACTCTGTTGCGAAGTGGAAAAGTGCGTTTCGAAGCTAATTGGCGAGACCATCAGAGAAGCTCCAGTACTTTGGTCAAGCGAGCTGTATAAGAGAGACAAGGCAATGTATGATCGGATGAAACTACGGGAAAGAGACAATAGCTGGACGGGAGACGACACTGGTAGCATCATGAGCGAGAATGAACGGCGGCAAACATTCTCTACGCTGCGACCATCCGCCACATATGGGAGAGATTTGAGGACCATGAGCTCCCAAAATACGAGCCAACAATCACTGGACTCGATTCGGCACGGATTTGCAAGACCCGCCGCCTCCCTGTCGGAGGTACTGGACGGCCATGACCCGCTGGACAGATATTCTCCTGTGCATGCCGCAGACTCCATAGGCACATTTTGGTCACCATTCCAGCCAACGCGATCACCAGTGTCTGGGCGGGCGTACTCGCCTACCACAAGTCTCACGAACCTCTCAACCACGTTTTCCGGCTCACCGCACCATGCACTACTCGCGTCTCACAGCAGTCTTTCCACTGGCAGACCAGCCACGGCGACATCTTCAAACGAGACGGTCTACCAGCACGTTGCTGATGGTGACCGGGGCAGGTTTCTCTCAGAGCTGAGGCAGTCCTTGACAAGCCTACTACTATCGGATTTGGGGACTCAGCTGCTGTCCAAGGGATCGGAGACGGATGTGTGGGTATCACAGCTTGGGCAGGAGTGCATCGATCGAAGGGAGGCTCTGGAGCAACACGCTCAGCGGAAGAATGCATTAAAGGAAAAGCCAAGCCGAACCTCGACGAAGCCGAGGGTAATTGAGAAGAAGAAGAGCTTTGGTAACCTTCGCGGCGCAGGCGAGTGTGCCGATGGGGTAGACGTTGCGTCAAGTCCGAGCGCATCCGGCAGCCTGGTCCTGAGCGACGATGTTCAGTATGGAAGATCAAAGGAAGGTGACCCAGAGTTTCCATTCAGGAATGCCTATCGTCGACTTCTGACCATGTTTTCTGTTCACCCGAATCCGTATGCAAAGTTGAACGCATTGAGGGAGCTCGAGCATCTCCTCGTTGCCTCGATGCCGGCATCGCCGCGGAGACAGTCGAAATGGCGACCCGAAGCCGCTTCCACTCGGGACGAGCGTGAATCAAAGGGTCATCGCACTACCCTTGACGGGGCCATTGACTCTGTGCAGGAGAAACGCATGCAGCACTCGCACAATTACATGCAACATCATGGCGCAAGCAACGGTGGATCCCGCTCGGGCAGGACAGATGCAGTTATTACGGAGCTCATGAAGCTGTTCAAGGACCCTTCCATGAGACCAAAGCAGCTGTTTCGCGATCTGCAGCTGATTTCGGCGTTTGTGTCGCCAGTCATTCTAGACCGGCCAGAACGGGGCAAAGCTTTCTGGGATGTAGGGCTGGCTGCGTTGAAACTCAAGTCTGAAATTTGTCGTACCATGGTAGAGATGGCAGACGAGGTCTTTGCGGCTCACACGCAGACACGAGGGTCGGCTATTGACACGGCGGCGGGCGGTGTGCCTGTGCAGTCATCAACCGGCACACCTCCGCCACCGTCGTCAACGTATAAACTTAAGGATGTTGGCAGGATGTGGGCCATTACAGCCAAGGAGGGCTATCCCGCAGCACAGCGCGAGTTGGCGCTTTTCTATCTGTCAAATCCAGAGTTTGTGGAGCGCATTACGCTTCCTCTGTCGAGGCCGAGCGAGGTTTTCAAGCAGGTGGTGATGGACAAGTACAAACGCAACGACAAGAGGGGAGGCGGGATTGGATCGCAAGCAGGCATGACGGGAGCTACGACGAACGGTGGACACGGGCAGGCCAGCGGCAAGGACAGCGATGTGCGAAACGACCCTGGACTGATGTGCGTTGCCGTGCACTGGATGGAGGCGGCGGAGAAGGGAGGAGATGAGCTGGGCTCAAGTTTCTTGCGGCAAAATGAATTCATGGGGCGTGCATAGTTGGTCAACTCTGGAACTGTGTTTTTTGTCCCCTGGAGTTTTTAATGGACAAGGGTGGGAAGGGGAGTTGAGGTTATTTACAATTGTCATGGGATAAGTGGCAGTACGTGATTGTTTTTTTTTTTTTTTTGAAGCGCATTTACGCATTTATAGCGGCATGGGCATAGACTGGCTTTATAGACTGCGGGACAGTTTCACATTGTTTTTGTTTTTGTTTTCCAGTTATTTATGGCATGTTTTAAAATGGGAGGTTCGGCTTGTGAGAGACATGTCTGGACGGTTGGACGACAGAATGAGTATACTTGAGTTGGATAGAAGAAGATGAGTTGAAACAAAATCCAAAAATAATAAAATGGATGCCTGAATGACATTTTGGTATAAATTGTAATACATACATATGAAGCGTGATTACGTGAATATGTGAAGGAGTCGAGATCCCTGGTCGAGGCGTGATGCCTAGGGTAGGTCAAGTGATGAGGCCGTGGGATGTTAGCTAGAACCTGTTTGCCCGTCTACTAACACCAAAGGCCAGGCAGAGATGCAGGCCAACAGGGGCAGAGACACCTGGATACAGCGGGTGTGGAAGAAAAGGCGGGGCTGTGCTGCCTGTTCCAACCGCTGTTGTGGCGCTGCAATTAGAGAACTGTAGTCCCTGCCTAGCGGCCCGCCCCTGTCAACCTAGCCTTGTGAACCACCCAACTAACGAAACCTTGCCAAGTATCTCGTCCGTGTATTTATATGAGCATTCCGCTGCACCCTTTCCTGGGTTTCCATGTCTGGAGATTTTGTTTCTAATTTTAAGAGCTGTGCTGCTGCCCACCCATTGTGCACGGCAAACACCCACTGGCGGTAGACTGGCGGTAGACTGGCGGTACTGAGAGCAGAGCTTCAACGCCACTGGGAGACGCAGGCCACAAGCGCAAACGGAGCTTGAGCACGAGACATCCCACATCCTCACAATCGCCTCACTCACTGCATAACTGAGCAATAACCGCCACCGTCCCTCATTACCTCGCCACATTTCTCTTCATCCTTTTCATCACACAATGGATGTCGAGATGACCGGTGCCGATGCACCGCCGCCAGCATCGTCGACGTCACTACCCACAGGCGACCCAGAGAGCCCTCTCCTCCGCCTCCCGCTCGAGCTCCTCCTCCGCATCAGCTATTATCTGACGACGACGGAGCTGGGCCAGCTGCGGCTCAGCTGCGGGCACATTGAGAAGTCGCTCTTCCCCAGCTTCGCCCGCGAGTTCTTCAAGCACAAACAGTTCAACCTGACCGAGTTCAGCCTGCAGGCCCTGCTGGCCATCTCCCGGAGCCGCATGGCGGGTGCCGTTCGCCACCTCCACATTGGTGTCGAGAGCATCTCGCACGCGCGGACCTGCCACACGCACCGCTCGCCCGCGGCCACATTTCGGCACAACCAGCTGCACACGCACCAGTGGATCCTCATGACGACGGGCCAGGACGCCGTCATGCTGGCCGAGGCCCTCCGCGGCCTGACCAACCTCGAGGACGTGCTCCTGCGCGACGTCAACTCGACACGGCGCTCGCGGGACGGTCCCAGCGCCGCATGGAACAGCTATGGCGACATGACGTTCCGGCAGCAGACGGGGGCACGGCTGACCAACGCGGCCGTGAGCTACGACGAGTACGCCTCGTACAAGGTCTTCATCAAGACGCTGCAGGCGCTGGCGGCCGCCGACTCCAAGGTGAGCGGCATCGAGCTCCTGCTGCGCAAGCACGGCGTGCCCTGGCGCGGCACCTTTTACGTGCCCGAGTACCTCCAGCCCACGATGCTGCCCGTGCTCTCGCGGCTGCGGAAGCTGCACCTCACCATTGGCGACGACTACCGGGCGCTCTCGGAAGGGGATGCCTTCAACGCGCGGACGTGGAGCTTTGAGCTGCGCCAGTTCCTCTCGTACGTCCCCAACCTGCGCGACTTCCGCTTCAACGGCTTCTGGGGCGACACGTCTGTGTTTGACCTGTTTATGGAGTGGCTCGCCATGGATGCCGGCGCGGCCATGACCTGCCCGGAGAGCATCCAGGCCAACCCGGAGGAGAGGGCCATCATCGAGAGCTCCCCGCTGCCGGTGGGCTTCCCGCACCTGGCCAAGTTCAGCCTGGGTAGGATCCACGTGAAACCGGACATGCTGACGAGGCTGGTGGCCAAGTTTGCGCCCACGCTCGTCGACCTGGCCCTCTGGGACATGACCATGGCCGCGGCGGACCAGCAGGAGCTGGACGTGTGGCGGCGCTTCTGGCGCGGGCTGGCGGCGCTGCCCGGCCTGGAGCTGCGGCACATCAAGGTGGGCAGGCAAAAGTTTGAGGACGGCCAGCATAAACTGCCCGCGGTGAGGTTTGCGGGCGGGCGCAACGAGGCCGAGTATGAAGGGCCGGATTGGAGGGGGTTTGTCAAGGATTCGCTGGAGAATCCCGAGATTGAACGATTTGGTACGTGGCAACAACAAAGACAAAAACCACCCTTGAACTTTTGGTGACTACTTTACTAAATGCTAACTTTTAATTTCTGTTTCTTGAAATTCTAGTACCACAAATTCTGATTGGCGTTGATTTGGATGGGGATAATCAGGATGCCGACGAGGAGGATGACCAGGAAGATGACGAGGACGAGGATGAAGATGAAGATGAGGATGAGAATGAGGAATGAAGATGATGAGGACTAAGATGTGGCTAAAAAATAAACAATTTTTGCTTTCAAATATAATTATTTTCATCAAACAGAGAATGAAGTCTCTTCTTTTCGGGGTCTTGGCCATGGCTCCCGATAAATACCTTTTCCTGGATTCTTTTCCTCATTATAACGCAAGTTTTGTACTGCACTGTACTGAATTCGGACAGCGCGCCACGGCCAAGCAGGGTAATCAAAAACACCACCCATGCTACGCTGCTGCTGCCGCCGGTTCTACTCTTGGCGGCGACAGCGGCGCTACGGCTTTTTCCCTTAACAGTGCTGTTTTATTAGCCCTCTTAGCCGTAGTTATTATCTTAATTATGTTGTATATTAGGACAATAATCTCTACTGACTTTTTGTTCAGCAAGAATAAAAGGAAGGCTATGGTCTATTATTTTCTACTTTCTTCTTTCATTGGACCCAAGACCTCGTTATGATAACTGCCGCTGGCTCGTCTAGGAGGCCTGATTTTGCTCGGTAGGCACTTCTCTAAAGTGCTGGTGATGCCCGGTGAGCATATTCTGCATAACAAACGCAGTCAGTCTTGTGTGCAATTACAAGGTCGCTAAACTTACCCGTGATATATCAAGCCAATTTCTATGTACAGACCACTGGTTGGTTTGATCATCCCCACGTCTCAACAAGCGAATTATCAGTGGACCGACCTTGCCCATGACGGATAAAACTCATCGCCAATTTGCGCCAAAATTTAGACAGTTTTGAATTTATGCAATTTTCAAGTCCAACTCGTGCCAGCAACAAGGACAATAATATTTCCAACACAGCTCAAAGGGGCTCGAAGATCTTATTACTGGTAGAGCAGACATCTTCCTTTCTTGACATCCATTTAGCAGACCTCTCCGACCAGCAGCTTCTTCGGCCTGATGGTCTAGCGGTATGATTCTTGCTTTGGGTTCAACAATCGTTTGCAAGAGGTCCCGGGTTCAATCCCCGGTCAGGCCCTGCTTTTTTTTTACTTTTTGTTTCACTTTCCACGTCTTGTTCCAAATCTCTGGACTACTTACTATATGCCTTGTTCAAGAGTGTGGCAGCTATGGCCATACGAGTAAGTAACTTGTGCCTCTTCATCTTTTCTCTTCGTCATGACTGGGACTCACTCTATGGTGCGAAAGCTGCTAGTTGCTCTTCGTACATGCCTTACTATTTTCATAAAATAACCATTTAAGAAATAAAACAATTTGAATATTGCTCACAAAATTTGCTGTACATGCCATGTTGCATCGGCCGACAGCAATGAGCAAATGCCGTGGATGGGAAGAACTAGTGCGCTCAAATGTGACTGCATCGCCTCGAAACCCGATCAAATCTAATACAAACCGATGGGACACACATCTTCAGCGAGGTCACCCATGGACAGAGACCCATGGATTTGGTTCTGAGCAGGATCTCGGTGGTATCCAGAGAGCCAGTGCCAAGATAAATCGCTTGTCGCGCGTGCATCCAAGACAGCCCTGAGTATGTATCATCATGAAACCTCGCACGCCTCTTGTCCTGTGCGACAAAATAGATAATATGCCGGGGATATGAGGCCTAGTCATGAATTGAGAGCTGATCTACGATAACTCGCACCCAAGCCTTCATAATATGCCATACTGTCATGTTTTATGTGACCGTTTTGCAGCGTATCCCGCTCACGGCCTCCTGTGTACAATGTCTCGATTCCCGACATATAGAAGACGCCTAGAACAAATGCTATAGCTTATTGACAAGGTTGAATAATTCCTTTCTGTTCTTAGGCAATAGTAAAGTAAGATAAGTTGAGAGCTGAGAAAGGAACATATCGAAAAACCCCCCACTCTGCATGTCTGACAGCCACCAACCGAGCTGCCTCTCCATGGAGATAAAGGTGTATTTCCTAACACGGCCTTCATCCAGTATATGTTAGAGTAAGCTTTGCTGCCCCACTAGCTGGCATAGTGGTCGCACTGCTGGCCAGGAAAGAATTTTTACCGTCCACGATAATATGCATATAACCACGGCTTGTACCATCCATCTTGCTGAGGAATTTAATCAGCACAGCACCACCATCGGGGACTTTAGCAGTATCAGCCGACCCATTGGGATTCTCAAATATAAGGAACTCCGCCCTGCTGCGAATGGATTGGCTAAAGACCCATCGCCACCCTTGGTCCAAGTGGAAATCAACATATGAATACCCTCTTATGTTTTTGAGACGGTATTTGGTGTTGTATGATATGTTTGACACCTTGGCGCCATTTTCGTCTTCGACCTCGTAATATCTGTTCGTTTCGTTTCCTTTTGAATCAGGTTTTCCGAGGTATACAAGACCCCGTGACAACAAATTTTCGGTTGACGATTCACTGCCCTGACCGTGTGATGCCGCAACCCTGGCACTCACTCCCCAACCACTGAAAGAGGCTGCGGCAGCCACTTTCATTCTGTCTGCGGCCGAGGAGGAAGTGGGCGCCCCCAGTGGTGTCTACATCCTCTGTAGCAAACAGGCGACCGCCGAGCTGAACTCTTCTGGTGAAGAACTCGCCTGTATTTATTAGTCATTGCCGTTATATAGACTGCATGACTCCAAAAAGGCCAGTCATATATAGCAACGTACCATAGAGAGCCTGGAATCCTTCCAAGTCTTGCTTATTTTGACTGGCCCCCAACGCTTTTTCGCACGCTGGAGTTAGCTCCAGGCTGCGGCTGTCCAGGAATACTGCCACTCGAGGGAACTAGACCATTGTATTAGACAAAAGCATGCAAGCAGTCAGGTGTAAATCGTCACGTCGGTTATCTCACATTGTAAGCGATGGTGACTCTTTTTACGGTCTTGGAACCAGAACTGCTATCCGATTGAGAGCCGCTCTTTGAGACGTCCACCGATGCTCCACCAGAGAATCCTAGATATGAACCGCTCCTATATGAAGCAACATTTGATTAAATGATCAGCCGTGTGATTGTTGATTTCACAAGTAAAAGATTTTGCACTCTGACGAACGAAATGAGGGTTCGGACATACACTGCAGCCGAGACATCGGTTTCAGAAAACGAGGATGCTGCTATGGAGGACTGCATCTCGGTCTCCGTCTCAAATTGCGACACGTAGGATCTGTCGTCGATAATAAAATCCGGGATGCGCAGTTCGAGCTGCCCAATCAACCAGTCAGCGTGTATGGCCAGACAGCGGTCAGAGAATAAGTCTCAGAGATGGACGTACCTCGACCCCCTCGATGGTGCTGTTGGGAAGTGAATCCGACCAAATGCCTCGTTTCTTGAGTCGGAATGCTGGAAATCGTGCTCTCTCGAGTCCAATTGGAGCTCCCTTTGCGTCTGTTGCAGAAGTTGCAGTACTTGACGGCGCACGAACAATGCGAAGACCATAGCCTAGGGCATTGCTATCGAAAATAACGGCCCAGTCCCGCTGCTCCAACTCCTGCACATATCTCGCTTCGGTTCCGGTTATCCACTTGAAAGCAGTATCGTTAACATTCTGTTTGAGATGAAGCAGCGTGTCCGTCTCTAGAACGGAGCTAACTTCTGGTGCGACGGACTATCGTGCATGTTAGCGTTGACATCAAAATTTGTCCTTCTTTCACTTACGTTCTCTCTGTCTTTTATAAGAGCCTCGCTTCTCATGTAAATGGACAGTGTTTTGGCATTGTCCAAGTCAGTCTGACCGATTTTTGCCCTGTATTAGTCTCATGAACGAAGCAGCAATCGAAAATTATGGTTCTCCCTACCTCGAGACATTCCAAAAGATACTCCTGCACCGTGAGGGTTTCCGGGACGATAGCACCATTTTTGTTGCAAAAGGGAAAGTTAGATCTGTGAAGCAGGAAATTATTATTAACGGGTTATTAATAAGGTTGCCATGCCAATAGTCGGCACTGTTAATCCAGAGCAACTCACATTTCAATGCTTCCTGTAAGCCCAGCAATAGTAATGCGAAGCTGGGATAAAGTCTCATCATCCATCGAAGTCTTGAGAACTTTTAGAAAAAAAGCTTCCCTCCGACGAACCCCATCAGTGAAGTGGACAATAGTGGTGAAATAAGCTGTCACTCCGCATCAGCATACATTTGTCATATAATTCTGGATGTTTGCAATATTTCTTACCGCTGTCCATTGTCAGACTCCCAGCTGAAGGAGCTGGACCTTCATCTTCAGTAAGGGGATTTGCAGCTTGAGAAGGTGGATTTGCCGTTGGGGCCGGTTGACCGAGACCTGCCTTTAGGGAAGGCGGATTGAGAGACACGGACAACATTTCGAAGGAATACAGCAATCTTGCGTCAAGGCCAAGTCCATGCCTGCATATGCATAGCCAAGAATCCTTGCCTTTCAGCTCGCCAGGCGGCCAGGGCATGCAGGGGGATGTCGGCAAAACGAGGTGCAGAACGGCAGCAGAGTCTGGCCCGGAACAACCCAACATTAATTCAAAATAATAATAATAATAATTTATGTTTCATTCTGAACGCCTCAGGATTCCTAATTATAGTAAAACTGGCCAGAAAAATCATGTATTTGAGCTCTATGGGAGCTTTTGTTACTGACGTTGCAACTTCACGTCCAGCCAAGATGCACTGGCTACCCCACCTACTCCCCTCTCCTGGTTCCTCTAGATTTAGCCCTGCATTTAGACTATACTGTAGCTTTTCAAAGTACCAACCAAGTGTGCCAAGTCAAATCAGAATATTTGGGGTCCAAAGGGGTGGAGCCGAGTAGAGCGGGAGATGGGTCGCGCTCCATATCGCGAGGCGCTGAACTCCTCAAATTTCTAGTGGCGGCTGCATCCGAGACTCGGAAACTATTGAATGCGGTGGGGCCTCTACACCTGAACTTGTTTTCTTTGAGTTGAGTGCCGATTTTTGTCGCTGGTTCCCACAGTTATGCCGTAAGACTGCCCAGGTATCCCCATGACAAGGCCGCAGTCAATGAATTACCTTCCTCTATGGCTGACAACATGGAGAGAATAATGGGGATATTTGAAATATAACCCACCGCGAGGCAGTAATACCCCAAAGATCGACCCCGTATTCAACATGCCGGGCCATGAAGATGCCGACAGTGGCGAAACTTACATCTAATACGAATACCATCCAGAAGGCACACAGGGTAAAACTGCTAGATGCTGCCCGCTGCGGGGTAAGTAACCACGTCGAAAATGAGCTGAAAGACGCGGTGATCATCTGTAGCTGCTGTGTATCAAGATTTCCAAAACACCATTCCTTTCATGGAAATGGTGGCAAAATTTGAGAAATTGTCAATGCCAAGATGACAGGCCCAGTTTAAGAATTGTGGTGCCAGGAGTCTTGTACACCGGCATTCGCGACTTGTCCCAGGAGCCAGGTTTGAGTACAGGTAAGGCAAACACCCGCCAAGCTCTGGAACACTGAACTGTGGTATGCTTTACCTCCCCATATCATCTTTATTCCTTACTAGTTATTCCTCTGGCTTGGTCGCTTCTGCTCGAGAATCAGGCCTGACTGGGGTCGTCAGGCAGGGAGAAAATACCGCCACTCTGACTAAATAGCAGCCGATGCCCCAAAAATTATAAATTTGATTTAATTGACGTCAGTCTGGCTCCCAAACTTGGCAAGAAGGGTATATTTCTTGGCTTGCAGGATGTCACACGTAGCCGTCCCTTCAGCATCCCTGCGAATGTGTTTTTGCCGTGTAGCCGAACGGTTGATGGAACTAGAGTATAGAGTATGATCGGCCAAAAGTCCACTATTTCCCATGTTCCACTACTGGGCCGCGTTACCTTTGGGGGGGCGCCGCATCTTAGCCTCCTTGCTTCTGTCCTCTCGCTCACTCTCATCTTAGGCGAACATGTTAGGTGGGGACAATAGCTACGCAATGAATCAAGCTCCGCTTGAGCATGGATGACAATCCCTGCGGTTTTTGAGCAATCACAGAGCTGCACTCAGTGGGCAATTGCCAGGATACTTTTCGAGGTAGACGAGACACTACATTGCCTGCTCAGCGGTCTTGGTAATGTGCGAAACAGGACTGATGCTCATTAACTCTCTTAGGATGAACTTGAAGGTAATTAGCCGGTATGGCGTCAATCATTGCACTACATAGTACAATTGTAAAGCCACCCCGCAGGATACAATTTCAGGACTGGTGTGACGGGAGCATCCCGCAGGCAGTAGGTTAGGTCTACTGTTCATTATGTAGAAACTATCATCGGAATGTCAAATCCTGTACGAAATTGGTAACTAAGCAACTAGAATAAGTGAGCTTCAATCAGTGTTTTTAAGCAATTGCGGATGCAAATAGCTGGCAGCCGAGGCTGTGTTTCTATGCGAGGCGGCTTGTCCCCAGTCTCTGGTCCTCTAGGCTGCCGTTAATAAGCCGAACGGACGCTGCAGAGGACTGTCGAAGGGTCTGTAACTTAAAGTCTCACTGGTCGCATGCCCAAAAAAGAAGTGTTTATACAGTGTTGTTGGCGACATAGAGCATTCTTGACAAACCCTTTCGCGACGGCTCTTGCTGTAAAAGTGTAACTAATAGGCCGACGGCTGGAAATGCTACGCAGGCAAGTAAAATTCGCAGCTGGGGATTGGAAAGATAGGTCCCAGATCAAGACCGCCAACGCCAGCGCATCTACCAAAGCTCCCCAAAACAGCAGAACTAAAAATAATCCTGGATAGCTCCAGTATTCAACTGTACGGCGTTTCTGAAGAGCTGGTGCACGTTCACCTTCTTACCAATGCGTTCAGTGTAGACAGCTAGAATACAGGCTTACATTGGCCAAACAAAGGAGTCAAGATCTCGAAAGAAAAGCTGAATATATATTTTACGGACGACTAAAAAAGTCCATTCTATTTTTTATATTCGTTAGATAGCGTCAAGTTACTGGCCACTGTCAAACCCGCGGTTTCTAAGCAAAGGTAAACTCAAGCACTAGCACAGTGATTAACGAATGTCAGTTAATTATGTTTATAATAGCGCGAAAATCTTCGCAGAACAAAAGAAATTAGATTGCAAATCTAACTAGACAATAATTACACTAATAATCTCAAAATACTCCACAGTTCTTTCCATACCTGACGAGCAGTATGATAACACTGTCAAAACGCTTTTTGACAAGAATCACATCAGGGCTTCAAAAACTGTGCCCCAGTTGCTAAGCCGGGTGCATTTCCCAGCATAAACGTTCTTGCCTTCAGAAGCCAGACAATGAAGCTCGGTACATTCCAGCCAAAAAGAACACCAACACCTCCGCTTGGTCCGACAGGAACAATGCCCATGTCCTTCTGGAACTGCTTGTATGTCTTCTCCTTCAACACGGCAGAACCAGCCCCAGATGCTCCCTCCTTGGCCGCAGCCTCGTTTAAGTCGGACCAGATAGAGTACCCTAGGGCAGGAACAGCAAACATGGCGTCCGGGACTGATCCCTTCGAGTACGATGCCACGTCACCAATGGCATACACACCTGGCGGAGCTTTTGTAGCACGGAGACTGCTCTTGTCAGCGGCGACGCGTTTGTAGTCATCTAACCACTCTGCTGGTACGAAGTTGGTGTTTGGCTTTCCACCCGTTGCGTCAATATACAAATCAACAGTCCTGGTGCTGCCGTCGCTAAAGGACAGCGATACTCTCTCATTGCCCACTGTTTTCGACGACACAATGCGAAGATTATGCGAGACCTTCACGTCTAGTGCAGCCAAGCGTTGCTCAGCTTTGCTTCCTGGAGCAGAAGATTCAAACCTGGGGAGAAGATGTGTGCCTCCCGACAGAAGTGTAATGTCTTTGCCTTTGTAAAGGTGGCCGATCTCGCCCGCAACCTCTACACCAGCGGGGCCGCCTCCTGCAATCAGGATTGACTTCGACACAGGTAAAGCTTCTTTGACATGCTTGAATGCGTCAAGGGTCGTTTGGTGATCACCGTGCAGCGTCCACAATGGACTCGCCTGTATTTGAGGGTTTGGTTAGGCCGGGCATTAAATCATTTATAGGGCTCAAATGTACTCACACTCTTGGAGCCTGTCGCAATAACCAACGAGTCATATCGAACAGGCTGCTCAGCATTCGAGCTGGGGCCTTTAATAGACACTGTCTTACTTGAAGTGTTCAGTGCCACAGCTTCGCCTTGGATGAATGTGAATTCGGAGGGTTTGTATTGGCTAAAAGCTTCAGATATTGAGGCGAATACTTTGTCGTTTTCAACTTGTTTGGATGTCAAGACCCGTGGGGCTCCAACAGTGAAGAAGGTGTGCGTAGATGGTGATACAAGCACAATTTTGTACTTGAGCTTCTCGTTTTCCAGGCGAGGAAACACATGGCGCAGGAGGTAGTGGGCGGTGGAAACTCCAGCCATATTCCCACCCAAAATCACGATATCAGGCATGGTGATGTTGGAAGAAGTGTATGTCTTTAGTAATAAGAGATTCGAGAGAATGATATTTCGGTGTGCTTATATGTTGACACGCGTCGTTGATTGTTGGGGTTATCTGTTAGTGGCCAGCATCATTCTTTTCAAGAGGGTGGCAAGTGCTTTTATAAAAATCGATTCACTAGTTTCTGCCAAGATTACAGTTCATAATTATGGACAAGGTGAAGTAGCAAGCAGAAAGCAAACTCCGTCGAGGATTACCAATGACCTTGCAGCAGCAGCTGGCTGCGATTGACAACTCCGCAAAGGAATCCAAGCAAATTAACCCAAAACGAAGGGGAGGACATTTGAAATCGAATCGGAAGAATTCCCCTGGATTCTCTTCAATTCAATTGTCTTGATCGACCCACTTCGGATTCGCCAACTTCGGATCAGCTTGCGCGGGAAGTACAGATAAAGCCGTGATTGTGGCGGTATCGCGCCTCCGAAACAGCTCCGATCGACTCAGTTCATTACAGAGCCAATCGGATACTGGCACGGCACCGGTTTTGTAGACCCCAACGGCCCAATCATCGTTTAGCACCACACTGTCGACATCACGCCCAATCAGCTTCGAGGACGGCGCCGTCTTGTGCTAGTTTGATCCGAGGCAAAAAGCTGATAAATAGTCCGCTGGAACGGCACCGTCGATAAAGTTGTCAGTGATGTAAACCTTGAATCTCCGCAGTAGCAACAATTTACTTCAAAAGTTCTCACCTTAACAGTATGCATAATGCCGCCCCGAAAGAGCCAACCGATCTCTTTCACCATCTTCCACATCATCGAATATTAATCTGCAAACAATGTCGGTTTGCAGTACTCCCTTCAGCTGTTGCTCGCCATCTCAAGGAGCTCCACCACATGCATCACCCCGACCGCCAGCAATTTGTCGACTATGCCCTGGGACTAAATCTTGCCGACCAGCACAATATCACGCTCCCTGAGCCCAGACAACGCCCGCTGCCTATTTTGCCAATTATCCCCGGTCTCGCTTGTGTGATTGCTGGGTGTGGCCATTTGTGCGCAACAGATAAGCGAATGAAGATGCATTGGCGGACTGAGCATAGTAACACTAAAGCACACCAGCCTCAGGGGTACCGGGTTTCTATGCAGACTTTTTTTCGAGGCAACCAGTTGCGATACTTTATCGTGAGCCCGTTGCCCGCAGCTTCTTCGTTGGATAGCGGCGCCGACAGGACAGGCACTTCCGGCGCAGAGAAACCTGACAAGGCGCTGGGAGGCGATTCTCATGTTACCACCACGGAGGATCTTAGACTCATTCAGCATTTTTACAAATTCACTTGCATCGACAGCGGCTTTGATATTGTCGAAGAAATAGCCTGGAGCACCATTATACCAGAAATCGAGGCCAAAACTCCATTCCTACGGCATGGTATTATTGCGAGCGCTGCGCTTCATCTTGCATTTCTTCAGCCTTGCCAAAAACAGCAGTACCATTTGATAGCCGCCAATCACCAGAGCCTGGCACTACCAGAATTCCGAACTGCCATCAAGAGCCCAAACGAAGACAACTACGTCGCTTTGCTCATTTTCACGCATCTCCTCATTATACATTGCTTTGCTCGATACGAGAATGAAGAGGACCTTTTACTTGTTCGAGGGCAAGATGAGCTGGTTTCTGCCCCAGACTGGTTGCAAATTATCCGCGGCACTTGCTACGCATTTCAGCCAGTAGCTAAATACATCACCGGCTTACCAGGCGTAATCCTGCCGATGGAGATACCCATGAATGAGCCGCCACTCGAAAAGTCCACGTATGATGCGCGGCTCCACGGACTGTTTGATCTGGTTCAATCTAGTGCGACAAGAAATATAAAAGGCTTCACTGATGTGTCATACGAGCTGGTAGAGAACCTATATCGTCTGTCATGCGCTCTCGTGGTCGCAGAAGCGGTACAGTCACAGAACCGCTACTCACTATGGGTGGCTCTATATCTATGGCCAGTAAGGGTCTCACATGGATATCTTTCTCTTTTGAAGCAAAGACATCCCATTGCGCTCATTCTCCTGGCACATTATTGCGTACTTCTTCAACCCCTGGATGCACACTGGTACATGCGTGGCTACACCAAGAAGCTCATGTGTCACATCCAAGGCCAGCTCTGTCAAGAATGGCGACCTTGGCTACAGTGGCCGCTCGAGGCGATTGGAATGACCAGCAATGATGTCTTTGATAACTGCAACGCTGCATAGCGTCAGTAAGAGTCTCCCCAATGAAGCATTCAAAAAGGACAGACCGGCACTACAGTATTTAAAACCCGCGAACCATGAGTGGAGCAAAGAAAGATGCCGCAGCTTTTCAATGGCCGTATTTAATACCCCATAGGAGAAAGGAGCGACCTGGATTTTTTATAAGTCCGCGGCTCAGCGGGTTTTAGTGTGGACGGATTCCAAATGTGCATCCGACAACCCTCGGATCCAGTGGTGTAACTCCTCAACTAGACGCGGCGCAATTTGTCTCCTTATTAAGTCACATTATCAATTAAGCAACCAGCTACCGGAGTACATCAGTGGCGTTCCCCGTCTTTTTTAATGATGAGCTACCAAAAATACGTGCAGTTGCGTTAACGCTCGGAGTTAGGAGCCCGGGGCTGGCTGGTCTACACCCGTCCAGCACATTGGGGCTTGCTGTAGGCCGACCGACACGACACAACACTGCTCATCACTTATTTTCCTTGTCAGTGTAATACACACTAGATGCCTTTTGGATGCGCCTATTGGATGCCCGTTTGGATGCCTGCTGGATGCCCGCTGGATGCCCGCCGGATAACCCGAACATCCCGGTGACCAGGATACCAGTAACCTGATGGAGCAATTAGCGGGCTAGACAACCTATGAAAGGCAACCTTGTCTTATGCCATCCAACCAAGTGCCAAGATTTGAGGCTCAGCCCCTTGCTCGGATGTCGGTCTCCCCAAGAATTCC
This sequence comes from Zarea fungicola, assembly GCA_900169235.1. Lineage (NCBI taxonomy): Eukaryota > Fungi > Ascomycota > Sordariomycetes > Hypocreales > Cordycipitaceae > Zarea > Zarea fungicola. The sequence goes on from FWCC01000328.1 coordinate 46,805, forward strand.
ACCCGTGCAGTCACGGCTGGTTCGGATATCGCTGTCTACTGATTCGTGGTTATCTCCCTGTGGTTGTTGGCTGGTTCCCACTTCGCTCAGCAGAAAGGCTGTCGAATTAGCGTTGATTACGAATTTGAAAGGGTGAGCCACCGCATACCTTGATTAGTATTTTTTTAACCTTCTGGCGACGTTGCGGGTTCAAACTTTTCTCCGGCTTACGGTCCCGCCGCCGCCGTCGCGATGCTGAGCTATTCCAAACATTGCTGGTTTTTGTCTTTCGCCGCGGCGGTAGAGCGCCGTACATGCCAAAAAGGTGCTTAGCGTCTCTCTTTGACCTAGAAAATCTCAGAAATGGCAGATCTTCATGGCACAGCTTACAAACTTCTGCCCACTTCTACTCCAGTTTTGGCTGAATTGTCATTGTATGAAACCAGCTACGGATATGAGCTTACCGTGCCAAATTTGATTTTTGGAGACGGCTCAAAGTTATCCTTCCCATGAGTCACAAAATGCTAAAATAGAAATCACACATCTGGTGTTGAATATATATACTCCGTCACTCCCCTGGCCTGGTCTTGTCTCTGCCATACACGTAGATTGTTAACATCTTAACAAACCAACAAAACCAACAGAACCCATCATGGGCTTCAAAATAAACGAAATCGTGCGCGACGCGCCCTTTGGGCAACTAGTTCGCCTTCTCACTAACAACCGTGTCTTCCAATACCCTGAGGAGAAGCCCGACTTCAAATTGCCCGACGCCTGGCTCTCCGCCATTGCTGGCTCCTCGCGTGGTGGCGTGGAAACACCTGGATCTTCACACTCAGACGGGCATGAGACAGCTGGTACCGAAAAGTCAACCGAGCCCGGCAACAATGACCCCAATACGATCGGAACTTTGCCACCGGCAGATCTCGAGGCATCTGCGTCTCTTGAAAAGATTCAGTCGGCCCCCATTGTCCCACAACTCACAAAAGACGGCGTGATCCTTGTCGACTGGTACACAACCGATGACCCCTCTAACCCTTACAACTGGTCCAATAGACGCCGCCTCCTGATCTCCCTTATCATTGGCTTCTATACGTTTGTTGTCTACATGTCTTCTGCCATTTATACTACGGCTGAGCCGCAGATCCGTGAGCGCTTTGGTGTGAGTGCTGCCAAAGCATCACTGGGGCTCTCCATCTACGTCCTCGGATATGGTATTGGGCCTCTGATATTCTCACCTCTCAGTGAGATTCCTCGCATTGGTCGGAGCCCCGTCTACATCGTCACAATGTTTCTCTTTGTCATCTTGTCTATTCCCACGGCGCTGGTGAATAACTACCCCGGACTCATGGTGCTTCGATTCCTTCAGGGCTTCTTTGGCTCACCGTGCCTCGCGTCTGGCGGTGCATCGATGGGTGATTTATACAGCATGATGCATCTACCTTTTGCCCTGATGGGATGGGTTGCAGCTGCCTTTTGTGGACGTATGGACTACTACCCTCATATTACCCCCGTTACTTGAACTAACAGTCAATAGCTGCCCTTGGTCCACTACTGAGTGGCTTCGCCGTTCCTGTCAAGGGCTGGCGCTGGGCTCTCTACGAATCCATCTGGGCTTCGTCTCCCATCCTGCTCATCATGTTCTTCCTCCTGCCCGAGACGAGCACACCGACACTGCTATTGCAACGAGCACGCCGACTTCGCAAATTAACTGGCAATGAGAAGCTGATGTCTCAGAGCGAGATCAACCAGCGTAGTCTCACCGTATCTGCTGTTGTTGTCGATGCGATCATCAAACCCCTCGAGATCACCATCAAGGATCCCGCCGTCCTCTTTGTGCAGGTGTATAGCGCCATTGTATATGGGATCTACTACTCGTGTAAGTTTCTAAAAATGTGGCACTCTACTAAGCGAATGAGAACTGACGGTTATAGACTTTGAGGTATTCCCTATTGTTTATAATGGCTTCCATCACTTTAACCTCGGCCAGACCGGTCTAGTGTTCTTGTGTATCCTTGTCGGATGCATCCTTGGCTGCATAAGCTATGGATCCCTGCTCTACTTCATTGTCCTCCCACAGATCAAGAAGTTTGGCCCTGGACCACAGGAACAAATCCTTCTGCCCGGAATCCCGGCGTCCTTTGGTCCTGTTATTGGGCTCTTTATGTTTGCCTGGACAGCAAGCGCAGCAATCCACTGGATTGTCCCCACAATCGGCATTACGATCTATGCCATGTCAGTCTTCATCTTGATGCAGTGCATCTTCCTTTACATCCCCACCAGTTACCCGCAGTACATGTCCAGCCTTTTTGCCGCCAATGACTTTTTCCGCAGTGCTCTGGCTTGTGGCAGCATTCTGTTTGCCTCACCGATGTTCAATAACCTTGGTGTTGGTCGCGGTGTGAGCCTCTTGGGTGGCCTTGCCGTTCTTGGCATCATTGGCATGCTGCTGCTGTTCAAATACGGAGCGAGCCTACGAGCACGGTCCAAGTTTGCCACTTCGGGCTAGAACGTGGGTTTGGATAGATGTCTGATAAATTGCAAGTTGGAAAGCATGCGGCTCTAGTCATATTGACCCAGAGTGGGCCAGTTGTGCCGCAATCTATGGATGGTTGATTTTTGTCAAGAAATTTTTCAATATTTAGATACTCAGTATAACTTCTTAATAATTTTAATAATAACCTGCGTGTGGGGGCTTTCTTTTACTCTAGTCGTGCCGGCAACCGCGCCAATTGCACAATGGATTGCAGGCAGTCTGTATTTGTAATTGTGGTGTAGTTTTCGGATAAATATAAAAGAGCTGATTAAGCCAGTTTATAATAAATATCCTGGAGCATGGAGAACTACTATTAATTGCCGATCTGCAGTGTTTCCCAGCCCGGCAACCTGATCTGAAGAATGGTGCATGGCCAACCCAGAGGTGGAATCCTGGTGTTGATCCGCAGCCCTGGTGTTGCCATTGAGCAAACATTAACACTTACTCTGGTAATAACTGAAAAGAAAAGAAAAGAAAAGAAAAGGTTGGCTGAATGCGCCACGTCAGCAAAGGCGGTCGGCATATAGGTTCGGTTAATGCATGTATCCCCGAATATTCGGGTACTTTTATCGTATCGGCTGTGGAGCACAAGAACGTAATACAAACGAGTCTCAAATTGTACTTATATATAACCCAAAGTACTAATTGCTTCTTTTTCTGCGAATAATCCACGCCACGTTTCCACCGACCATCAGCGCCGTGGTAGCTGCTCAGTGCAGCCAAGGACCAGGCTTGCAAAAAAGGCTTCTGAAATTCCAAGCAAAATTACCTAGTGAGAGTCCTCAGTTTCAGCTTATTAACGCTTGTGCTCAAGTCCACAGTGTCTCAGGACGATGTGGAAAGAATCAGTAGGCTGTGCTGTGGCCTCGTATGGAGTCGAGGCTGTTGATTTAGCCGCCAAGAAATGCCTAAGAGCGCAACCAACAACAGTACCTGTAAATAGGGGTGCTGCAAGAGCTTTGTACTCATAGTGGAGCAAGGTGATGGTTTTAGGCTGCACAGTGTAGACCATCCAAGAAGCCTAGTATGAAGGCGTACGTGTGATTAGTGAACAGGCATGTGCAGTCCGGTATAATTGCGGAGGGAGTTGGCCGACCTTGTCGAAGATCATGAGAAGACTCTCATTTTATTTGAATCAATCGATTAGTTATATTTTCTCTTTTTTGATCATTTTAATCATGTTATTTGGAATTATGCCGCCATTGGACGCAGAGCCTGAGACCGACGGGAATGGATGAAGGCAGAGGCGGCGTTATTTGGGTGCTCAAGAAGTCCAAAGTTAAAGCGAACTCTAGGGATCCACAGAACTTTTTGGCCACCTTTATGTTTGGTGAGATGCATATGCCTTCCTTTGAAGCCAACTGCGGCATGTGCCATATCCGACGCCTTTGTAGTGACTAGAGTGAGCCGCCTTATTTTTTGTCAAGATAGCCAACGGGGATAATGCCATGCTTATCTGCTGAATAATACTAGTGACAATATCTAGTCCAAAATTAACACGTTTAAAAGGCTTTCCGATCAGAGTAGAGCCCCGTTCCAACAGCCCACGGAGCATCGCGTCATCATCATCCGTACCAGTGTCCGTACCGGCCATAAGCAGAAGTCGATTGCGCTCATCACCCGCTTCAGCCGGTATGCTCCAGTGCAATGGTGTCCTTTGCCGATCATCGCGCCAATTATTTCAACCTAAAGTCAGTGATTTCAGTGTGTCGGCGTAGAGTGTAGCTGCAGTGCGATGGACACTGCTTCCTGGCGTGGCATTCTCTCCGCTCGAATAATGACGGAGGCATCTTGGGTCTGCTCCGTTTTGCATATAGAGGGCCTTGAGCTTTGATGAGGAACTGCGCAGTACAATGTCAAATGCGGTGTAGCCTTGTTTGTTTGGCGTGTTTGGGCTCAACCCGAGCTTCAGTAGTCTTGATGCCGCTTCCACACCTCGCCCTTCCTTTTCAGTGTCTATTTTGTGCAGCACCGTATTCCCATCGTGATCAACAATGTTGTAGTCGGCACCAATACTCAGAAGCATCTCCAGACTGCTATAGTGCCGGAATTGCATTACAAGCAATAGCAACGTTCGTCCCTCATCGTCAACGCCGTTGATGTCGGCGCCCCAGTCGACTAGAGGCTTGACCAGGTTCTTGCTATAGCCTCCTGCACTATATCCACAGATACATGCAAGAAGTGCCCTTGTTTTATCAGTTTGGTCAACCTTGAGCCCTGTCTGGATTAAAACCGGTACCATCAGGCTGCGATTGTGTGAGGCCATGGCCCTAGCGAGCAGAGCACTTGGGGTTTCTGTTTCAATGCTGAACTGAGCGCCATTCTCAACCAGCGCAATGCATACCTCTATTACCTTGTCTCTTTCGAGGTGTTTGTTTTTCATCACCACTTGCAAAGTCGTCAAGTCCCTGGCCCTGATGGCGTTGGGATCTGCGCCGCGCTTGATCAATAACTGTACCACTTCACGCGAACCTGCATGATGAAGAAGGTGACTGGGAGTGAGATCGACTTCCTTGACTCCCTTTGTTGTAACCAAATCCTGAAACTGCGGGTCTTCAAGAACCCATTCCAGCTTCTTTGCATCACCGCTCAGAGCGGCCGTTTGTCGAATCGTGAGCTGGATGCAACGCATGCCGCCACGGATTGCACCACATTCCAGGAAGAGTTGGCAGGTCTCAATGCTACAGTTGCGAAAAACTCTTTCAAGGCCAGATTCAAAATCCGCATAGGAGGCTGTTTCAATGCCTGCGCCATGATGAAGGAGGAGTTGCACGCACTTATCCAGCCCACGGTGCAGAGCCGAGCTGAGTGGACAAGCAAACAAGGTGACCCGGCCGGAAGCCCAGGCGCCATGCTGCAGAAGCATTTGGCTCATCAAAAATGCTAGTTCGCCGCCTTTCTGGATAGCATTGGTCAACGGGTGAGAATAACCGCAGCCAGTGATTGTGGCAGTCGCTTCTGGATCCGCACCTGTGTCGAGTAGTAGGCGTACCGCATCGATATTACCGCAGTCAATAGCGGACTGCAGTGGTGTGTGTAGCGGCCACCCGGGAACGACACGATTCGTCATTTCCAAGTTTGCGCCGGCTGAAATGAGCAGCTCTGCGACCTTTAGGCCCTTGCTTTTGCCTGCGACAGCAGCGTGGAGCGCAGTCTCACCTGTACTGCCGCTCTGAAGGTTCACGCCTGTGACGGGCATCGCAAGGAGATACTCTACGACATCTGCATGAGCATTTTTGCAAGCTCTGTGCAGTGGACTATACTGCGCACTCTGAGTGTGGCTGTCGGAGAAGGCTTCGAGTTGCTGGTTGATGCCGGGTTGGTGTAGCAGCTTCTTTAGCATTGACAGACGGCCATATTCGCACGCCTCCAAGACACTCTCCAGCGTAATGCGACACCCCTGCATTCCCAACACTAAATTGAATCCTTCCTCATTTCCACGCTTGATGGCATATGTAAGGGCGCGGCTGATTTTCCTTCTGTGGCGGTAGAGCCACTGATTGAGGTTCAGATGCAGTTTGCGACAGGTGCGGAGCAGAGCGCTGATGTCCCGCAGATTATTACCAAGATAATGCAGAATCTGGTCCAGCAGCTCCGTTGGCATATCAGTTATGAGAGCCATTGTTTCGCGGCTGCTTCGGGGAGAGAGGGGACTTTGGCTGATGGTAATAGTGAGTTGAAAGTTGACGGCTCTAGCCGCCTGCGCCAAATATCCCATGCTTGGTTATTAGGCTACCGTCGTGAGTCTAGTCCACAAGGCCAGGTGTGACTCTTCTTTCACCAAATTCAGCAAACTTGTGGCATCTGAGGCAATCTATCCCCTGAGAGGGGGATTTCAAAGAGTTTATCTTTGGATTGATCCATCGGAATAATTCAAAATGCCTTTTTTTATTGCACGAAGCCATAGCACGAGGCACTACAGTAATACCGGTCCTGCATCTAAATTTGATCCATTTTCATCATCACCACAAGCAAGGCTGCACTGCCAATGACACGTTGGTGCGAAAGAATAACTTTATTAAAATTATGCATTAAAGCGTATAACTAGTTCTATCAATATTCTTCATGGACGTAATATGAGTGTTGCCTTGGACATGGCGATTATTCCCTTGATAAAATCACCTTATTTACGTGAGATGACCATTCGTACTTTCGGTGCCCAAATGCGCACAAAACTAAGATTAAATAGCTCTCATTTACAAAACAAGGGCAATCGCAGCAGCTCCAATGAGGCCGAGAGAAGCACCAGTTGCGGCAACACCATTGGACTTGGCGACTTGAGCGGCGACATTGCCGTCGGGCTTCGAGCCAGCGGATGAGGAGGAGCCTGGAGCACTTGCGCTCGCGGAGGCACTGCTGCTTTCATGGCTGGCAGCACCAGTTTTGCTTGCAGCGGCAGAGTTGGAGGCTACAGAGCCAGAGCCAGCGGATCCAGATGCGGCTGCGTTGGAGCCGGTAGGGGCGCTGGAGCCGGTAGGGGAGGCGGCAGAGGTATTGGAGGTGGAAGTCGCCTTGGCCGGCTTGGGGCAGACATTGTTGTAGACGAACTGCGAGGGCTTGCCGTCACAGGGCTTGGTGGCGGTGGGGTCAAATTTACCCTTCGTGTAGACCCAACAGTTGCCGCTCATCCAGGGACTTTTGAGATCATTCAGCGCATTGAAGATGGCGAACTCGCAGTCATCGGCTTTGCCACACAAGTTCAGGCAGTCTGTCGAGCCTGAGCTCGCGTAGCAGCTATCGAAGCAGTCCCCGGGGGGCTCGTATCCGCAGACGGCGGCGACAGGCGATGGACTGGCCACGGGGGAAGGGCCAGCGGCGGCCGGGCATACGACAGACGGCTTGGGAGGGCCACCGGTACACGAGGGCTTGTCGTAGACCTCCAGGTATGGGCTGCCGCAGCCCTGGTCCGTCCCCTTGGTCGAGTCAAACTTATCACCTGGGTACAGCCAGCAGGTGCCGGTCCCAAGATGGGGATTGCCGGGCAGGAAGATGACAAAGTTACAGGGACCGTACTTCTCCGAGTCGCAAAATGACCAGCATCCGTTGCGGGAGCCCGCGGCGGCGGCCAGAAGGTTGGACTTGTCGTAGTCGCAGAGCTTGGTGGTAAGCTTAGCAGTGCAGGTCCCCTCGGCAGGGGCGCTGGTGGGTTCAGCTGCGTCGTCGGCGACCGCACATGTGGCGAGAGCTGCGAGGCCCAGTAGGGTAGCGGTAATCTTCATAGTAGCGACTGTGTTGACATTCAATTGAAGTAGTTTGATAGATTACTAGACGCTGGTTAAAACGAGAGACTGAGGGAGAGCAAGTACGTCGGCTATATACCTCTTAAAGGGGGAAGCGACCCAAGAGGTAGAAAATACGAGGACAGCCCCAAAAAGGCTTGGCTAGTTATTAGTTAGTTGCCCGACTAACCAGTAACCATAGTTGTTGTGCTAATAAGCCTGGACCAGGCTGTGAGAAACTGTGCTACTGCAGCCTCCATGTGAATGGAACCTACTGTACTGGATAATGTAACCAAAATCAGGCTGAGCCCTAAATTAGATTTCATTACGTGGCGTGGTAGGGGTTTCAAGTTGTCTGTCCGTAGCAAGAGGCACCATTTTGATAATGGCTATTCGTCGTTGCCTACCTATTCAAAGCCCAAGGGCAAAAACCTGACGAATAGACAGTGAACAGCGAAGGCCACCTTGTTTGGGGACATACCCACCGTAAAACAATGCAGATGTATCTTGATGCATCTTGCCAATGCGCCTGGGTGCTGTGGCGGAGAGCCTGCGATGGGGCACATTAGGGGAGAAAACAGCCTAATAATAAAACCACTGTGGGTCACAGCTGCAGGGCTATAAGGTTAATAATAAAGACAGTAATAACATGTTGTTAAAGTTACATATGACTCATAATTGAAGCAGGAATTCTGTTGAACTTAGCCGGAAAAATAATCCCATCGCGTCTCAAGGGTGTGATACAGTTTAGTTAATTTAATATTAATATCAATCCTTCCATAGTTGTTGTTCAAGCAGTCTCCAACCACTACATTTACTTGCATTCAATCTCTCGTTAGAAGTAGACAAGGCTACGAGGGACAAATTCCTCATGTAACCCTGTTTTTTTAGATTAAATAAAATCTTTTCTATAATTGACAGTTGTGCCAAACATTATGGGCGTTATTATTCTCGAGTTAATTCTCAACTTCACTGACCTGCGCGGTATTCCGCATCTTGAACGTTGATTGAGCTGGACGTTCGACTGACAAAACTTCTGCGCAGCCCAATTGAACAAAGCTGTTGAAAGCCACGATTTTAAGACGAGTGGTTGTAGCAATAGTGGTGAGATTCTCGCTAATCGATCTTATTAGTCAGTTTTGGGTAGCTATATGCTCTATTACAGTCTACAGCTGCTACCATCAATCGATAGCATCGTTATCCTGACAACTCCCACCTTGATCTCCGAGTTTGTTGCACCGGCCAGCCCATTACGGCCTAGTGGCTAATAAGCTCTATTGTTCACGCAAAGCTTTGTAACCTGGATTACTTCGTTGGCCATATTCTCGAGCATTGTTACTACACCAGAACTTAGCAACTCAGACTGCAAGAAAAGCATCAGCGTGCTATCCGCCCTGTTATTAAATCGTACAATAAATGGCTCTGTGATACAACAGAGTTATTATTGCATAAATACGAGCGCCGCAGAAACTTGCATGCTGTATATAGCCACAGTCACAAGACCAAGCTACCCCTGAGATGGGATTGCCGGCCAGGCGCTCGGCGCCACAAGATGAACAACTTATTCCCACCAATGGTGGTCGTTGCTCGCTAGTAAATGCGGCGATGGCCTATCATCATCCACACAGGGGATTATTTGGCAATGGCAATCCCAGCTCGGAAAGACACATAATACTCAAGAGGAGGTTGGGCTAATCTGGCATGGTTCCTACTGTATTGGCCTCGAATGTTGCGTTCGGTGGGATTTGGCCGGTCGGCGAATAGAACTCTGTGCCGGTAAGACGGACGGCAGGGGGCCACCCCACTCTATATAATAGCATTCATTGAAGACCCTTGACGATGAGCGAGTGTAAGCAGGGAACAGTGGATGTTCATTTTAATAAAGAATTTTTCCGAATCGGTGGCGGCGAGAGCTGATCACACAGTTGCCTAGTTGCCACATGCTAGCCCACGGCTCGGCCCTTGAGAGCGACATGTTGGCTCCCCAGGCACCCGTCCCGTCCAAGGATAACTGATTTTCTACTTACATGCTCACGGAGAAACAGGCTGGAACCACCCTGTCACAACAGTGAGCAGTCGGCCAAGCCTCTGGCTATTTCAACTATTGAGGTGAAAGCAAGGGCTAAGTTGCTTTAGTTGGTCAAAATGCTAAGCAAATTGGATACCTAAATGGTGACCAAGCTTGCAAATGATGTGTGATAAGCCGGACGTAGGCTACCGAGCGTCCTTGCTGCGATTTCTCCGGCGATAGGGCTTTGTGTTTGTGTCTCACTAGCTAGACAAGAATAGACCAAAGATTAGGTTCCGAATCACAACCCCCGATGTTGCACATTCTCTAAACCCTGTTGTCAGTTTTACAACAGATTTCCTGCCATTCTGCGTCGCCCGTGGCTTTGTGGCGCTACACTAGTTCCAGTCTGACCGCATTCCATCCAAGCCAATTCCAAAGACGCAACACATTGCATAAAGACTGAGAACATTTCTGACGAGCAGCTTTCTGTTGGATGTAAAGTGTCGAATAGCCTTTCAATACGTACATCTCTAGATAATACGGCACTAGATGACGACTATTCCTTTTTTTATCAATGTAAATTCCTCGTCAAGGTAAAAAGAAGAAGACAAATCTCTATGCCATCCTATCCTAAGAAAAGAACAAAGTATGCCTTTTAGAATGATACATATTTCTCGACCCCGAGTAGCCGTAAAAATCAACCGCTTGGTTAAATCAGGAGCATCTAACCTGGAAGCTCTTAATGGATGTGATTTTGCTGGGGGGACTACCAGGCTTGTTAATGGAATAGGAGTTGCATCCATCGCCGCCGCCTGGCCCGTGGAAGTTGTTTCCTTTGCAATCATAGTTATCATGATAAACAAATGAGGTGCAATGGCTGGCATCCACTTTAACAGAGTACATGTCGCGTTTGTTGCCATTACCATCAGCAAAGGTAAAGCATTCACCATCTACCGAAGCATGCCAGGTGAAGTCCGGGTTATTAGAGCAATTTTCATTCCACAACCATGCAGAGAAAGCAGAATTGCTCGTTGCTCTCTCATTACTATATTTGAAATTGTTAACGGAAGCTCACTTATTAAAGTATTTAGGGGTTCTGGTAATCATTTCACATACACTTCCTTCGTATCCTGAATCACGCCGTTGACGGCAAGTCGAATGTCCGCCACAGAGTTCGGGGCTTCAGCTCCAGGAAAGGCAGAAACTGTCTGAAAGATGGCAAGGCCAAAAGCCAGCAGAGAGGTAGTTGGCAGCATTGTGTTGGCTTTAGTTCTATATTCGGACTTGTACTGTGACAGGAATCTTGTCTCGCAAGAGTAGTACTAGATGAGATAGAAGGGCCAAAAGACTTTGTTTTATAGTTGGAAGATTTTTCCCTATGTATTTCTCTTCGGGTGATAATGGATCTTCTACCTAACGCCCTGTGCACGAACATGGTCATTCGCCGATGTTGCCTTTCGCAGAATGCAAGACGAAATTATGTCTACTGCTGGTGGAGTCTGGGATGCAACCAGCCACGCGTAAGACGGTAACTACTTACAGTGGACACAAAATTTTCACGATGTGCGTTAGGCAGTAGAGATCTATTGTGCCATGCTCTCGCCGTAGGTGCTTCGTCGCTAAATTACTCACCGTCGGATTACTAGGTACTCTATAGGATGGTTAAGCTTTAGCCGTCGGGCCGGTACCCAGCAGAACACACCCTTGTCTTTGCAATAAATCCGACAGGGAGACAATGACAACTCGTATTTGAATGAATTCTCGTCTAGTTGAATTGATGAAGCTAGCTACTTAATCATGAAACCCTTAGGAACGTCACAGTTATGGAATAGGTGTCCTTTCTGTATGACAGTGAGAGGTTAGTCACTCGTACATTACTGGCTTTTATAGCAACAGCTTTGGTAGACATGAATGTTTTTCCCCGATTACATAAGATTTGCAGTGTCGAGTACTCAATCTTGAAATATGCAAACATGACGATTTCGATGTGGATTTGGTGGCTTAGCTATAAGGCCAAGACCTGTCTCAATGTTGGGTTAAATCTTACACCCGGCAAACATGAACTGACCCTCCCACTACTTACATCTCTATAAGCCTTCTCCACCTGCAGCATGTTTTCAAATGGGCCATTCATTTCCCTCTGTCCCTTGCTGACTGTAATGTCGAGGCTTCTACGTGCCATTATGTTTCTTTTGGATTTTCGACTGTGCCTCCATCATCTGAGTCTCTCTATGCATTATTCGCACAACCATATTATTACATTGTTGCCGCCACAGCAATCTTCTACATATCCTTGTGAGCGCTTATCAAAGGTGTTTCTTGGCCTCCAGCGCTACTCTAGCGTCATTCCCAAGTTTCTTTCCATTTCAGTGTCAGCGAGGTTTCATTATTAACACATCAGGGTGGTTGCCCGAGATCCACTAACTCTGCGCCACCACCACCAGGGTCTGACTGCCTTATATCCAGAAGCCACGAACCTCAGCCTAACGAACCATTCATACGCGTCTAAACTAGTGGGTTTAGTCCGGAGCTAAATGATAATAGTTTTCTCGCCCCATCGGGGGCAACCCGAACGCAATTAAGTTCGTTGTAAATAGACTGCAACCCTGGCCTCACCCAATAGCCAGGACGCTCACCGCCGCTCGCCCCATGGACCCATTACAGCTCTGACAGTCGAAGCTTCGATTATTGGGGATTGAAGCCTCGGGGTGACTTATATTCCCACTTTCATCTCACAACTCCGCCGCTTCTCTACTCAGCCATACAAATAGCAAGCTAACATGGTGAACCACTGCTATAATACTGACGTGCTACTACAGGGTGCTTACTATGGCCACTCAGAAGTTGGGGGCAAGGAGTTGGGGGCATCTGCTCTAGTATCACTCTGCCCAGGCAATTAAAAGTAATAACGGCAAACAAGAACATTATCAACAGCCTCTGCCTTCCTTTGAGTGGTATAGTAAGCAGCAGTTCTGGAAGCGACTTCTTAGTGCCAGCTGATGGTTTCCGAGTTGAGCGCCATCTGACATTTGCACTGTCAGACATCAGAGAGTTGCTGCCGGGTTTGATTCAAGGTCTCCTGCTACGAGCGCTAGTAGAATCGGAACAATTACATTTCATTTCTCAACCAATGCTCCTCTCGATAAAGATCAGTTTCAAAACATATTGCTTCCCAAGGAGAAACAACACGTGCCAACCAGTTACCAACCCCAATGTGAGCTCACGCGGAACATCAATTATTTAAGTGACAAATGCGGGACTTGATATATTCATTTCGAGCCTGAAGAGATCAGCATGCCGAGCGGTCATGATTGCACTCCTATTGCCGCAACTGGCGTTGCCCTTAACGGCGTATCGGACCAAATGTTCATAAACTAATCAGTGCGCAATAGAAGGCATCTACAGCATTTATTCGTCATTAAGTTGGTCATTAATGACTGTAGAGGAGAAGTCACTGCGGAAGGACCCTCTGGATCCAGACTAATAAATCCGCTTCCTGTTCGCAGTCATCCACAGATGGGGCAGAGGAGATAGTAGCCTCCACGGATCTTTCAGTCTCCTCAAATACTCCGTCTACATTTGCTAGCCCCCGCCACCAATACAGAATGTGGTGGGTATCACGCGTTGGTCCGTGAGTCTAGTTTATCGTACCAACACTCCCATATTGGCAAACATTGCCATCAATACCATGTGACAATTGGCCCCTGTCTTGTGTCATTTCACGATGATTAACTCTACCAGAAAACCTGCTTCCGTCGCTAAACGACGCCATGTCGAGAAAATCTTTTTGAATTGCCACGTATTGTGAGTAGTTCAAAGTGCTGCTCTATCTATTGTAAAACTCTAGCGTGCTGAGACGTTTGTAAACCGGTTTTCCTCACAAATTCAGAATATGTCAACATAACGCCACAGCCGTAATTACCCTCCCAGCATGCCTATCGCATACACATTCATAATACCAGCGAGAATTCTAATAGAGCGTCTGAATGCAGTCTACCGTGTTTTATAAGTTTTTGAAGGTTTCAGTGTAGAAACAAGTGAGCAGACACAACTCGTTAAATAGCCTTGGGAGGGTTTGCTTGACTCACCCAATTGCCGACCCGGCTATGGTAACATAGAGTAACCGAGTGCTCATGTAGTAACTCAAGCCTACCGCTGTAAAGTTCTCAAGGGATACGGAGAGGTTTTTGAAGTGCTATAAATAGATTTTGCTGGGAATTAGCAGCAGAAAGCACTGTTTCACTGCCAGCCACGTTCCGGGTTTGTCTCGCTCGTCGTTGGTATGGGACGGACATTGAAGCGAAGAAAAACATTAGCCGATGACCTGAGGAAGCCATGGCTTTACAGTGGACAACTTTGGAGCAGTCAATATATGTTTTTACCAATTCCAAGGGTAAATTTATTCGGTGGCGGTTTCTCCAAACGAACTAATGTAGCCGAATAAACGCCCACATGCTAGGATCAAGGCCGTACATTTGCCAGCTTAATACCGGAGAGCCTGACGGGTAATTCCGTGATGAACTGATTCACAACAGTATCATGACGCCTCTAGATCTCAATTTGATAGGGCTCACTCCCCTCGCTTTCGTATACTCTCTCCCTGACTGGTGCTCCGGCGTTCTCATCATGGCCTGTGACATCCGCGACCGTAGTTTGCAAGCTACTCCAGTTTATCCTGTATCAACTCACGATGGGAGCCATTGGATTGGAAGTTTGGGTCTGCCAGAGAGATTATTCTGCTTGTTATGTGGTGTGCTGATGTTCAACCACGAGAGACGTGACGGCGCTAATGCGGTCGATTCTCGGCCATGCCCAGCTGTCGTTAATGCAAATTAATTGGTGGCTAAAGCCTGAAATAATTGGGGGTGGCATGACCACAGCTGTGGGAATGTCACGCGAGATTCTCAGTGGCGTTACCTGGCTACCGATAAATATACAATCGACACACAAAGCCAGGCAGTGTAGCTGTGTCCTCTGCCGGGGTGCTGCTCCCTCCCGATTGAATCGATGGACGAGAAAGGGCTCAAAAGAGATCCAGGGTACAATGGATTTCAATGAACGAAGTAATGAGGGGGGTGACGACATGATTGCGTATCTTGGCGAATCTGTACCGGTCGATATTTGTAGTCGTGGTTCAATGGCGACCAGATTGACCGCTCTAACTCTGTGGCGTGGTCATGCGTTTTAATTTGACATGGTAGTGGCGTCGAGCAGCCAGTCAGGAGTTTCAGGTTATGGGTGTTGTTGACTAAAGTAGATCTATTACGATGCATACACCAGTTTGTCTATTCCGTCCTGGCGCCAATCCGATGAGGGGAATTGTACGGGGGGCGATCTAGGGTCTCATGACATTTGCTATTTCTTGGCTGTCAAGTACTGTGCTAAGAACCGTGTATTACTGCGAAACACAAAGGGCTGCTAAATACAAGGTGAGTTGGCCAGAACCCTGCTGCGTCATTGATGCAAGATAAGGGCGGTAGCCTGCGGCCCGAGTGTGGGATGTCTCATGAAGACGAGTCGCCTTCTAATGAGAATTATACCACTTGCTTAATTTGCGCCAGAGCTACGCAATAATTTTTCTCGGTCTTTCCTGACGAGAAGCATTCCCTGCAGTTTTGTGAAACCTATAAACAAGGAAATAAGCATGGCGTTGTAAAGTCTGCCTACCAAGTGGTTGATCCGTCAGCCTCCCTGCTTCAGCTCGACAGCCTCTGGCCTTGACAATCCAGCTAATATCACAGCTAGCTGGATATAAGCACTAACAGTATATCTTTGGACATCGGAGAGAAGCAAATAATTTATTTGATACTTTCCATGGCGTACGCTGTACATTAAATACAGATGGAAATATAGGGAGTTCAGTGAATGAGAACACCTTCGCCGCAATGATTGAGTTTAGTGACGTTTAAGCACCTTGCCTTACTATAACTTTGCCTCTCCCAGGTTGTCAAGATGAGAACGATTATGCGTCGTTCTGGATTTAATTAGTTACCCCGCGAAGTGGGATGCACTACTCGTCGTATTTATCGATCACAATACGGGTGTGCTGCCAACGACGTCGGTAGTTGTAAGACGGGCCGAATATTCACATATTGACCAGCGCCACCTATTCAGCATCGCCGGTTATAGGTGGTAGTAGATGTTTTGCAGCATCGACAACCAGTAATTATATTGCATTAGAGTAAATAATAGCTGCATTTTTTGCTTAATGATTTGAGATTGAAAATGGAAACCTGTGCGATGAGAATGTAGAGAATCAACTATATAAGCCGATGCTGTTTGCGTGGACAATTGAAAGATTTTGTGCATAACAGTTGTGTCAACTTGAATCTTAAAGACTTGCTTATTAACTACCTTAACTTTATATTTAACTTACACTATGCGTCTCCTCATTGCGCTTATTGCAACTTCACTCTTGGCCGTCGCTGCGCCCACCGAGGGAGAGCCGAAGCTCCAGGCCAGGTATACATGCACTCCGGGTGATCGCAGCTGCCCTCTGCAATGTGCTGCTGGAAGCGCCTACCTTGACTGCAGTGCCTCTACGGTATGTTTAAAATTTCAATGACAGCCCACACATATGCTAACTCGGCATAGTGCGTCAACCATGTCTGCAAGTGCAAGTGCACCTACCATGGCTAAGCGATCAAAGGCACGGTCGTCACACTCGTGCTAGACCTCGGCTATCAATTTCGTACCATTTTTAAAATAGTGTAGTATGTTTGGGCAATAGCCATTTCAATACATAAGCATGCTTCCAACGCCAGACTCCTGATCTCATTGTTGGAGCCAGGTCATAACTATACCCGTATTGTGAACGCACTTTCTCGCATTTCCGGACATCGGACTATCGGCTTACCTTGGCCCCCATTCTTGGCGGCAACTAACTCCTAATTTACTTGGAGATACGAGCAAAGCGTGGCCGATCCCTTGGCTGGGCGACCACCGACAGACGCGAATCCAAGCTCACTAACATGACAGAATCGTTACAATTTATCGTTTATTGCAACTGACAAGCTATATAATTATTGAAGAGTTCAACAAGTCACCAAAATGCCCATGCGCTTGCTCACGTATACCATGTCGGCTCCGGCACCTCGTTCAGCAGCTGATATCTACCCAGCTCCCGGTTCTTGTATGCCACAGGGTCGTGCAGAGTATGTGTACGTAAATCTCTCCAAAATCTGTCCAATCCAACCTTTGTTGCCGTCGCCTTGGAGCCCGTCACCTCAAAGACACCCGATGTAACCCGCAGGCCGACATCTGTGGCGACAACTTTGACGCTGGCGACCCATTCTGCAAATTCACCGCGCGCTCTAGGCGTGACTCTTGTTCGATCTTGAACGCTGTTCTCGCTGCCCTTGTAAATCTCGTCGGCTTGCTGGCCAGCCTTTTCTGCCAAAGCCGTGGCCGCTTGAAGGTGCGCATAAAAGTTGCCATATGTCGACAAGATATAAAACTCCTCCTGTGGTTTTTCTTTATTCTAGTAGCTGTGTTAGTATTGAAGTTTTCTACTGCAGGCGAGCATTACGTACATCGCCGCCGAATGGCCATGCTCTGGTATTGGAGTTTGTATACGCCGTCGCAGTATTTAACGCACCCCACGCAATCCCAATGTAAAAGTTGCTAAACACCAATTGGATGCTGGAAGCAAAGTTAGCAAGACTTCTAAATTTCTGTTTTCCCTTTCTTGTACCAGCTTGGCTTACGTTGGAAGTAGAAGCGATGGAAAAGGTATTCCGAGTACTGCCGGGTCAGGTTTCTGCGTCGTTGCATCCCAACCCAGAGCATCCTCCCACGAAGCGTTGACATTCTCAATCTTGACGCTACCAGACTCAGTCAGGCGCAGTCCAGTGTTGTTCCAGTCATGTCCAAAGTTGATACCGGGCTGGTCTGTCCTGACAATCGCAAATATGTGGTCTGCCGTGTCTTCATACACGCCCTCCAACACTGTCAGATCGGAGATGACGCCGCCCGTGTTGAAGAACTTGAAGCCGTTGAACACAATGCCGTTCTGGCCCTTTGATATTCTGAGATCACTATCACGTGGGTTCACAGCACCACCGACAAAGTAGTTGTTTTTTATGATGAGCTCGTCTGTACGCTCAACCTGGGCATCATTGCCCACAACACGGGCTATGGTCGACCACAACAGATGATAGCCCAGGAGTGCTCCAATGGACCTGAACGAAAATTAGTATGTATGAACCTGGCATTATTTTTCATTACATGGCTCACCCGTCACCTTTGGCTACTTCTTGGATAATCTTGTAACCAACGGACCACGGCTGGCCGCCGCCTCCGTTCTTTGGCAGTCCGAGAACCTTTAACAGACCAGAGTATTTGAGCAGCGCAATTTCGGCTCTAGGCGACTTGTTTTCTCGCTCTCTAACTCCAGCATCCACCGATAAAACTGATGCAACATCTATAGCTCGCTGTAGCCAGCCAGCCTCATCAGTCGGCTGCTGCTGCCACTTGTCCCGATGTTCATCGTAGACGCTTGGATCTGTCGATGGCACGTCCTGTGCGTTGTTAGAAGCCATGGTAAATAAGTAAGGCAGGGTATTTATATATATATATATTTGTGTGTGTGTGTGTGTGTGTGTGTGTGTGTGTGTAGTTTTGTAGAAAATTAACTCAGAGCATCTTGAAAGACTTTTCAGCAAGAGCTGTGATGTACTGCTTTATACTCATGGGTGGCTGTTGTCGAACCTGGCCAACAATTACGACATGGGTGTCGCGATGCGCTCTGGCAATGGCGCAAGATACCACCAACACACCCGTTTGTTCATCGCAATGCAGACGTATTTATCAGATGTTACAAGTTTGCGAGTGTGGGGCTTGCTGGACCATTATTCGAGAACAGCCATTACTGACTAAATGGCGTGCTTGAACATCTCAGTAATTGGTGAAGTGCCGGCAATGGCGACACTCCAGCTGTTAAAGCAACGGACACTGCTTTTTTTGTACCATCAGAAGAAAAAGGGCTACTTTGAACTTGAAAGGGTATCTGTCCTTGTTCATCAACTCGTCCCCCTTACCGAGAATGGAAGTGGTCACTATGGAAAGGAGGAAAAAGGAACTGTGGAAAGTTAGTATGGCTGTGTACCGTAGGGTAGGTAGAAAATGTAAGAACCGCAGACTGCGCGAATGAATAATATGAGCACAGCGGACGAGAAAATCAATGGCGTTCAGAGGTTTCTAGAATGTTTTTTTTTTGGGTTTGGAATCTATAATTTAAATTATTTGAGCGCCATCTCCCGATTTGCTTTGCTGCTGCCTTGCTCTGAATGGACAAGGACGCCAACCTGGCTGGCGATCGTGGCAGATAAGAGGAACGGCAGCACATCCGAAATTCCCTCTGCAGCTGAACGAGACACTGCATTAATGCAAACATACGAATAGGCGAGCCAGTGGATAGGGTTGGCAAGCGACAAGTAACTATACTCCGTACTGGGTATGTAGTTTTGCAACTGCCACATAATGGCTCGTTCTACTTGCCGGATCCATGCAGCCCTACAATGGATACGATGGTCATTGCGTCGCTAACTACCCGATGAACGAAGAACGGCTGTAATCGGTTGTGTATCAATTTTCTCCGCCGACCCTCCAAAAGTTCCGTCGATAGGAGCGCGCGGACTAGCCGCTATAGCGTCCGCGCACTTGTCCTTATTCAGATCTATTTACCGTGAGCTTTGAAACTTCGGGCTACTCGCCAGGTTATTGACGGGCCAAGGCCTGGTGAACCCAAAAGGACACGGAACACCTTGCAAAGCCCGTTGTTACTTTTCCGTCATGAAATGAGGGGGTAAAGTCGGCCACCCAGTTCAACCCATACGGGCTTGGCATTAAGACAAAAACAACGTATTCAATCAATCTCTCTTCCACCACGTATACCTCCACTTGGTGTGTGCACAGAGGGTATACATTTCGGAAAATTGAGTGCCTTGACATAACAGGGGCTCCCACAAGTATTGTAACTGGGCAGCAGCAGGTGAGCATGTTTTACTATTATTGTATTTTGACTTGCCAGTATTACGTTAAAGCAGCAAAGCCTGAATTGACGAATGCGAGCGTGCCTGCCACCTCCGCTCCAGAGGCCAGCCGACTCCCCACCGGGGGGAATAGGAAGGCTGGCTGACGACGCGCATGCAGAGCTGCTGCAGCCAGTGTGAGTCAGAACTAAGGAATATGCATGGAAAGCCATTTTCGATGAGCTGTAGCGAGATTAGTCAAAATGAAAAAGGAACGAAGAGGTTTGACTCGGCATTCTCTTTTGGCCCAATGTTTATAATTTCTATCGACGCGGACTGTCTTTTGGACAGCGTAGTTATGGTTAGGCCGGCATTTCCAAGACAAGGCTGTGAGCTAACTAACACGATCGCGCCGCTGTCCCACCCACTTTCACACGTCTAGTTACTAAACATTTCATTGATATCCGGGGAGAGCCTTGTCTTTAGGCTGGTTCCCACAGCCAGATGACCCTTTAAACGATGGAAAGGGCTAGTACACTCCAAGCGGAGCCTCAGCTGCTGCGTCTGCTTTAACCCATTTCCGTGCCTCAGAGGCGAAGCGCCCGAGGCAATACAAAAG
This sequence comes from Zarea fungicola, assembly GCA_900169235.1. Lineage (NCBI taxonomy): Eukaryota > Fungi > Ascomycota > Sordariomycetes > Hypocreales > Cordycipitaceae > Zarea > Zarea fungicola. The sequence continues at coordinate 67,140 of FWCC01000328.1, forward strand.
GTCCACGTCTTGGCAGCTGTCAATTTCCTGGACCCCGTTTGGATCTCCTCTCCCGAAACTCTTTTTGTTCACATGCTCTCCTTCTCTTCTCAAATCCTGCTTCTGGAGCTGTAGACTGAGAGGAAGAGACAAGAGAAACTAAGCAAGAAGAGAGCAGAGGTACAAGAAACAAGTTGAAAAACAAACCATGCTTAACTCGGGGTATGCCACACTGGCTTCGCGCCTACAGTTGGCCGCCGCCAGCTACAATGGCCAGCAGCTGTTGTCCACGGCCGCCTTTGCAAGCTGCGACGATGCATTTGGTCCTTTTACATTCGGCTGTCGCGGCGACCGCTTCGACTTTACTCTGTTCTTTGAGCAGACCATTTTCACTATTCCGCCCTCGGCCCTGTTTATTCTCGGCGCATTCGCTGGCCTCTACCACCTTTGGGGCCGAAAGCCCACGGTTAACGTGACGACGAGCTACTACGTAAAATTGGTACGTCAATTGGTCTCCGGGCAATGTAATTCTGCGAGGTGCATAGCTGATAATGTTACATAGACTCTTTGTTTCGGTCTGATTGCCATCAAAGCCGTGCTTCTCGCACAATGGATTCATCTCGGCGCAAGTATTCCCGCAGGCGGCGTCTCCATCGCGGCCGCTGCTCTCAATGTGACCGATGCCGTATTTCTCACCCTTTTAACAAACGCCAACCACTTGCGATCCCCCAAACCGTCGACACTACTCATCGCCTTTCTCTTCTTTACCACCGTGTTGGATGGATTTCGGTGTCGCACGCTCTGGCTTGTGGATGAGCTCCGACCCTTGGCGTGCACCTTTAGCGCAAGTCTTGTCGCAAAGGCCCTGCTCTTTGTCCTTGAAGCGCGGAGCAAAAGAAAGATTATGATTGAGGATTGGAATATCCTAGGTGCGGAAGCGACGTCCAGTATCGTCGGTCTCTTGCTCATGTGGTGGGTGAATCCGGTTCTCTGGACTGGCAACAAGGCCTTTTTGAAGCAATCTGATTTGCCCCGGCTGAAGCCCGAAATGCGCGCCAAACACCTTCTTCCCAAAATGCTGCAAAACTGGGCGAGATACAAGGATAGCGGCAAATACGCATTGGTCCTCATGGTTTTGAGGACGTGCAAATCTGTCATCTTAATCGCCGCCGTCCCTCGGCTCATCCTGTCTGTCTGCAAGCTTGCCGTCCCTCTATATATCGCCAAAGTCATCCTCTATGCCGGAAAGCAAGAGGCAGACCCCGACACGGACAAGACGACTGGTTATGGATTGATTGCCGGGGCGATTCTCTTGTTCATTGGCATGCCCTTGGTGGAGACTGCGTATGAGCAGGCGAAAGGGCACATGCGAATTACGATCCGCGCATCGCTGGTCTCGAGCGTCCTGCATTACGGAACCCAGATGGAGCCTGGTGAGAAAAAGGGCTCTGCTGCGCTCACGCTCATCACAGCAGACATTGTCCGTATTGGCGGCTCATTCTACTTTCTTCACGAATTCTGGATCGCGCCGTTCGAGATTGCTTTCGCAATCTGGCTTCTGGCTGGACAGGTTGGCTGGGGATTTGTTGGTCCGCTGTCTACAATCATTTGTACGTTTATTGCATTTTTCCTCTATTCAATCTATACGTGATCGGTTTATCTAACTAATATTTTTACAGTCGGTGCTCTTATTTCCGGAATTCTGGCCATGTCTATGGGCCCGGCTCAGAAAAAATTAAACGAGGCCATTGAAAAGCGAATCAGCGATACCACTACCGTGCTTGGGTCAATGAAGGAGACGAAAATGCTCGGTCTTGTTGAGTCTTGGTCCAATGCCATTGAAAGACTACTTGATACTCAAATTCGCCAGTCTCTCGCCTTCCGAAGAATCTTGGTCATGCTGAACGTTGCGTCGAAACTGCCCGAGAGCCTTGCCCCTCCCATCACATTCGGCATCGCAATCTTGCTTGCAGGATCCAGCGAGAAGCTGTCCATTGCCACGGCGTTTACCTCACTCAACATCATGTTTCTGATTGTCGGCCCCATTGCCACCATGGCACACATGTATCCTTACATTATTGCCGCGCTGCCGTGCTTTGTCCGTGTTCAAGAGTTCATCAGCCTTTGCAGCGCTTACGAGGAGAGAGTCGCTCTGCTTGGCGGCTCCAGTGAGTTGCCGAGCAGCGACACACTACTGCCTGCTTTCGCAGAGCCAATCTTCTCTGCAGAAAACGCAGCTGTCATCGCCAGGTCCAAGGAGGAGCCTCTTATAAAGAACGCAAACCTCAGTATCCTGCCTGGGACATTCAATGTCGTGGCGGGAAAGATTGGCACCGGCAAATCGGTCCTCCTTCAAGCTCTTCTTGGCCAAATCAGCTTTAGTGGTACTTCAAAGGTTCGAACATCAAACGTGGCTTACTGCGCGCAGACGCCATGGATTACCAGCGGCACCGCCAAGCAGAATATCATTGGCAAGTCTGACGAGGATGAGCACTGGTACAAGACGGTTGTCACAGCCTGTGGGTTGGATCGCGACTTTGACGATTTCGCGCGTGGCGATCAGACGACGGTCGGGCCTAAGGGTGTTACCCTCAGTGGTGGGCAGAAGCAGAGAATGTCGCTGGCGCGAGGCCTCTTTTCTCGCAAGTCCATAATCTTTGTGGATGATGTACTTAGTGGACTCGATTGGGCAACGCAAAGGTTTGTCTGGGATGAGGTTTTTGGGCCTTCTGGGCTGCTTCGAAAGCACCGTATCACGGTTGTTCTTGCGACTCATGCGCTGCACCTCATCGACCAAGTCGACAGCGTGATTATGCTTGGCGATGATGGTCCCGGATCCATTGTTCAAGGTACCATGGATGAACTCAAAGCCAAAACTAAAATTCAAGACTTGATTGCAACGAGCCACAAGTCGGCGGATGGTGATACTACTGCAAATGCGAGTAGCGCAAGCTCGCAAAAGGGTGATGCTGACGCGCCTCAAGGCGTGAATGACGAAGAAATGGAAAAGGACTTGCTCCGCAAAGCTGGTGATTTGAGCCTTTATGCTTACTATCTCAACATGGTTGGCGTCAATGGAGCGCTGTGGTTTTCCGTTCTCGTTGCTGCTGCAGCTGCATGGCCAATTCTCCCCCAGATCTGGCTGATGTGGTGGACTCAGGCGAACGAGTCATCGGAACCCGTGAGCACTGTCTACTACTTTTGTATCTATACTTTACTGAACGTTTTGGAAATGGTCGTGTTGATCCTCGCACTCTACTTTTCAGTCTTGATTCTCGCGCCCGGTGCGCTCAAGAAGATCCACACCAGACTGCTTGGGGCGACGATGAGAGCGCCAATGTCATTCTTTGTGTCCACAGCTCCTGGCGATCTTATCAACCGATTTAGCCGAGATATTGAACAGGTTGATTTAGATCTTCCCATGTACATGATGACATCTCTCATGTCTGTCGTCTGGGTCTCGGCGCTAATGGGACTCGTCCTGATGGGCTCGCTGTACATGGCGGTTTTTATCGTTCCAATGGTGATTTTCCTCTATTTGCTGCAGCATTTCTATCTAAGGACCTCCAGACAGCTCCGATACCTGGATCTTCAATCCTCTGCACCGCTTAATACGCACATCATCGAGATGATTGACGGCGTTGGCACAGTTCAAGCGTATGGCTGGGAGTCACCGTATCAAGCTACAGGTATGGAGCTCCTGGACCAAGTTATGCGAGCCAACTACATGCTGCGCACTATTCAGAACTGGTTGGAACTTGTGATGAATCTCTTTGTATCCAGCATCAGTGTAATGCTAATCGTGGTTTGCATCCTCGTTCCATCTTCGACTAGCGCAGGCGGTCTCGCGGTCGCGCTAACAAACGTTACAAGTCTTGGGGGCTCCTTAGCATGGGCTGTGACAGCCTTTACCGAAATGGAAACTGGACTTGGGTCTGTGGAGAGAATCAGAAGCTTTGAAGACAATACACCAAGAGAGGCGCCTCCAGTGAACTCCCGGCCTATCCCATCTGCATGGCCGCAAAAGGGCGCTCTCCAGTTCAGGGACGTCACTGCTTCGTACCCGGCCAAAGGCAACAGCCCAGCCTTCCGTGCCCTCAATGGAGTCGATATCCATATCGAACCTGGACAGAAGATAGCCATTTGCGGACGTACGGGTAGTGGCAAGTCATCCCTGCTGCTCACTCTGTTCCGTCTCCTCGATCTCGACTCTGGCTCTATTACAATCGACGGAATCGACATTACTGACGTACCGCACAATGTGCTCCGACCTCGCTTAATTGCGGTGCCTCAAGAGCCCATGATGATGCCCGGCAGCTTGCGATCGAATCTGGTCCGCAACCTCACGGAGGACGGTGAGGAAGATGAGATCGAAGACGAGAAGCTCATCAACCACCTCAAGACTGTGCAACTTTGGGATATGGTAGAAGGGAAAGGGGGTCTAGCTGCAGATACCACGGATCTGAAGTTGTCGCAGGGGCAGAAGCAGCTCGTGTGCATGGCTCGCGCTCTCGCAAATAAGGATGAGAGCCCCATTCTCGTCCTTGACGAGGCCATGAGCACTGTAGACAAGCAGACTGAAGAGCTCATGGTCAGGATTTTGGAAGAACATTTCACCGAGCACACTATCATCTCCGTCGTCCACCGTCTCAATACTGTCGAAAAATTTGACACGGTGCTGCTGCTGGACGCGGGTGCTATTGCCGAGATGGGCTCACCGGAGACACTACTTGCCAAGGATAACGGACGCTTCCGAGCATTATGGCACGGAAAGGAAGTATGAAGAAAGGGGATACGTTTTTCAGACATGATTTGTTTTGATGAAATTTTTATTGTATTTTTTCCTGGAATCGCCACTTTGCATGCTCTTTCGATACTACACTCCAATCCTACATAGAATATAGAAATGATCTGGTAACTAGAATCTACCAGCTCTTCTGAATTCAGTTCCTTGCTTAATGTTGCAATGGCTGAGGTGCTCTTTCTGAGGGTTACAGCGGCTCATATATTAAGCCCACGTGCATCCATAACCACAAGCTGTGGCAAGCAGCTATACATTATAGATCGAGTTCCAGAACAAACAACTCTTCGAAATGTACTACTAGAAACGGACTGTTAGGCATCATAGACTAGAAATGGTATTATTTTAATTATATTATTCTTCTTGATTATCTCAGCTACTAGTGTAAAAAAGTAAAAGGCAACACCAAATAAACTCTACTACCGAGCCCGGGTTAGACTCCTGTACGACTGGCCGTAACGTGACAATGCAGGAAAATTTCCAATATTCCTCTTATAGCATTATAGTGAATTCTGTTAGTAAACGTTTCATAGAAATCTGTTTCTTTCAGTACTGCACGGCAGGTGGCAAGCGACGGAGCTCGCGATTTCTAATGATGAGACAGACAAGAACAAACAATCTTGGCAGTATTTCTTTATATTTCTTAATTCAATCAAATATTTAGGAAATAGTGGCTAAATTATATTAGACATATAGTTCAAGAGTGATTTTCCTTTGGAATAGCAACCAGAATGGGACACGGCTTTGGCATGCTCTTGGGTGCGGAGTACAGGCCGAAGTAATACATGCAGCCCACGTAGTGAGCTCGCGCTAGCTGGCTGCAACTCCGTGCCACGAGTTTGGCTCGGCCGATGTGTATCCGTCATGTCTGTGAGGTGTGAGTAGAGGGGCCGATAGCGGGTCAACAATAGGTGGAGGAGGACGCTGGACGGGCCTGAAACCTAGGGCCTAACGGCATCAAATCGGAGCTTGCCGGTTTGCGATTCCGGAGTAACGGTTTGGGGTTTAATATATCCTGTCTCGATTTGGCAATTACGTTTACCTCAAAAGAGGACATGTTTGACTTTGGAGAGGTTAGGATATGCTTAAACACTGATGCAGCGTTTGCGCTTGGATACCAATGCTGGGTGTAACAGTGACCCACTGGGAGCTGTGTGCGAATCAATGTCGCAGAGCTTGGTTCAGATAGAACAGAGCACAAACGGCAAATGGATACAGAGACCGACGTTGAGGTTGATGGATTGAAGCAGGTCGTAGGAGGAGATGTGAGTAGCCAGCAGATGTCTGTTTGCCTGCCAAGCGTTTGAAAGATTCAAGATACAAAGGTACCTGCCAGTTTGTATCTCCACGGAGTATAGTCGGGATGAGCTGTCGGGCCGTCGGGCGACATCGGTCGCTAGCAGTGGTTCAGTTCAGGCCCTCGTCAGTGCATCTACAGCACTCAATGGCTGCTCCAGGCACCCCCTCGTACCCCTCCTCAGTGGACTCGCCCGCCGCAACCACACCGTAAGCACCTGACCGGCCCGTCGGCACCCGCCTGCCTTGCCTATTGCTACTCCACCAAATTTCTTGTCCAAATTGCACCAAAAAAATTCATCCACCCCACCAACTATCGATCGCCCGACCATATGTCCTCCTTCTGCACCCGTCGCCGCCCGTTTCTCCTCAATCCCTCATGGTCCTTTTCCTGCCTGTGTCAGCATCCAATTTCGCAATCCAACCTCTTGAACCCTTGCCCATCATTGTCGCTCTCATTCCCGACGACCCCGACAATTGTGCTCTCATCTTGTCCGCCACTAAGACACCATCCCCGACATCCCGACATTTCAGGCCCTCCCGCAGCACACCTCACAGTGGCGCTGGCATTCTGTAGTGCCCGACGGTCCGTTGATGGCCGCTGTCCGTTGTTGGTCCATGAGACACACCGTCGAGGATGAACGTCACTGCTTCCGTCTCCCCGCCCAACACCCTTCACTCCAATAGCCATGTGAGGTCTATGTCGGATGCTGCCATCGACTCGGCTCCTCCCGCCACAGCTGCTTCCTCTGGCCTGCACCAGGACAAGAGACCTAAAAAATCGTCTTCCACCTGCGCGACATGCCGCCACCGCAAGGTTCGATGCAATGGTGCTCGTCCCATTTGCTCCAATTGCCAGCGATTAAACTTTCCTTGCTCCTACGATGAATCCGACGCCGACACATGGCATGTTGCTCTGCCCCGCAGGCGCGTGAAGCAAGCCTGTCTTACTTGTCACAGTCGCAAGGCGAGATGCTCTGGCCACTTGCCCAGCTGTGAGCGTTGCACCTCGCTCGGACTCGACTGTGTCTACCGGCCAACGAAGCGCCTCAGGACGGCTTCTCGGCCTCACAATAACATTAGGAGCCCTGCTACTCGTTCCATAGACAGTGACAGCCATGATGCCCGCGACGACAGCGACCGTGCCATGAGTGATCCGGCCAGTACCCCGGCTTCCTATGGCCATGACGGGTAAGTTCCATTTCCGTATTGTCTGAGAATAGAAACATGTAGCAGTGCGATTTTGCAGGAAAGAGAGGGAGAGAAAAGCCGTTTTTTTGCTAACGGAGAGAAATTAAGCCCTTCGCCAGACGAGTCCTTTGACTCCTTAATTCGGCGTACATTTGAAAAGTTCTTTCATCATATCCATCACATCCCTGTCTTCTCCTTCTTGCATCGTGCCTCTCTGATGGAGCAGTACTATGCCGGTAAAGTAGACAAAGCTCTTCTGCTCGCCCTTGTGGGCATAACTTCGTGCTTGACCAACATGGGCCCAGGCATACGTGAATATGGTGACGGATGCATAGACGAGGCAGAGTCGCTCATCTTTGCCGACTACACCATCCCCTCCACCATCAAAGTCCAAGCGCTAGTCCTCATCATTAAACACCGTATCCTCTGCAACAACTTTCCCAGCGCCTTTATGCTTTTTAGCATCGCCTCCCGCTTCGCCGCTGCTCTTCGCCTCAACCACCACAGCCCTAATCTCTGCTTCCTCGCCCAGGAGTCGCGCCGCCGTCTCATGTGGTCACTCTACTGCATAGACGCCGGGATATCGGGCGGCTTTGCCGAGTTTTCCCTGTGGCGCGCCGATCGTATAAATGTCGGGCTGCCCTGCAATGAGCGTAACTTTGAGTTTGACCTCTCCAAGCCGACCGAGAAGCTTGTCCCGGATCCCGACGACCCGGAGCAGCCCAGGTCCGAAGACATTGGCAGCCTAGCCCTCCACGTCCGTATCCTGCATATTCGTCAGAAAATTATCGAGTTCACCAAGACGGCCCTCATCGGCCGCAACATCAATGCCGTCGAGCTGCAGACCAGAGTCCTCGGCCTGCACCAGGAGCTCGAGGATTTCGCCTCGCGCATGCCGGCGTCGTTTCAGTTTTCGGAAAACTCGATGCGGCTGCGAGCCTACTCGCCCCGTATCTGCGTTTTCGTCATGATTCACATTTGGTGGCGTCAGTGCTACTGCGACCTCTACCGCCTGGCCATGACGGGCTTCCGCGACGCCCTGCCGCTGGAGACCCTCGAGACCCTGGACCAGAGTTTCCTCGACCACTGCCAGCGCCAGTGTGTGGAGCACTCGGTCGCCATGGCCGACATATTCACCTGTATGGATAAACTGCACGCCAGACCCGTTGCTGATCTCGATCTAGCGATTTGCGCATTTCAGTGTGCGCGCATGCTGCACTTTGCGTATCGCCTCGATGCCACAAAATTCGGTCTGGCTCTCGACAGTGTACGGGACAAGTCTAAGGAGTGCCTCAAGGTCATCCAACACTGCTGTCGCGGCCCAGCCGCCGCTGGCGTCCAAGCCGACCTTGAACGGCTAATTAACAGTGGCCTGGCAGCCGTGGACACGTCGTCCCCCATTATCGAGGCGCAAAACAATACCATGGTCCGGACAGCATTCCCACAACACCCAGTGCTGAAGAACATTCGCGTCGGTGAGGAACCCTCTGTCATCCACACACCTGCCCGGCTGAGCAATGGCGGTTCCGGTAGCCGACCGGAGCTCTACAGCCCTGCGAACGCTAACAGCAATGACATGTCCACCCTTGCGCCTGCGATGCTGCCCGATGCATGGATGTCTACGACACAGAGGGCATTCTCTCCCAACATGGCCACAAGTGGCGGTGGCGGTAGCCCCGCGGTACTTACTTCTACGGAGCTGAACAATGCGTACGAAGGTGCTCTGGAAGGTCTGGGGCTCGCTAATGGACTGGACCACGCAATGGGCATTATGGACTTGAGCACAATGTGGGCGCCGAATTCCGAATGGATGCCACCAGAGTTTGCCAATGGCGCCGGCGTCTAATACGCCCTCGACTCTTTGTCTCTATATCCTGGTACCATTTGAAGATGGTGAAGGAAAAAAACCGGTGGGTACAGTTGTTCATGATGAAATGAAATAATGACAGATGATCCGACGAAGAGTAGAATATTTTTAATTTGGGGCAGAAAAACAAAGGCAGACTCGGAGCGTATAAAATAAACTGCTGCAATTATGTACATTTGGCAGAAGTTAATTTATCATTTGGCCCAAATACTTGGGTCGGTCAACTTAAATTTTAATAGGCAAAAATAAAGAATTAATTATATATGTACATTGATCATGGCACTCGTCCAGCAAATGTAACCCAGCCATAACAGGAAAAAGGGAGCGAAAATGGAATGACACGCAAGAAGAGTAAGTGTCGATTAGATCTTTCTTACATCTTGACACGGAAGAGATAACGGAGTTGTACCTGGTCCGTGTCGTAGCAAATGTACTCGTTGTAGTACAGGGACGCGCCCGGGACATTTGTGTTGTCGGCGGGGGCACTTGAGTCGGGCTATCTTGCAGTTAGTTGACGAGGATTTACGAAGAAGAGACATACAAGGGGCGCGGGTGAGAGATGGCACTTTGAAACAAGAAACATCGAGCGAAGCGAGGAAAAGAAGAAAAGAGCTTACCATTTTGACACCCTTGAGATCTTTGTGCACAGCACCCGCATCCATCCACTTGGGAGGCGCAATACGACCCTGACCCTTTGTACTGAACTTGCCGTCATTTTTCGCCTCCTCATCCGCCGTGTACGACGAGTCCACAAGCTCCAGCATGGGATCACCCAGCTCCGCCTCGCACAGCAGAAGGAGGCCCTCGCCGTTGGACATGTACGGGACGCAGTAGCCGGCCGACTTGGACGACATGTCGGCAAGATAGATGCCCTTGCCAAACATGTATCCCGAAACGGGGGCCTCTGGCGGCGCAATGCGCAGACCCTGGCTGAGAATGCCACCAAAGTTGGTGCAACGGGAGCCGTGCCACAGCAGACGCTTGTCGGAGGGAATGTCGGCATAGTGGCTCTTATCGAAACGAGCCTGCTCGCCGCGTCGCTCGATGCGGAAAATGTCAATCACCTCGTAATTCACGCTGTGCGTCGCGCCGACGGTACCACAAAGGTACTTTTCGAGCGTCTTAAACTCCTTTGTCGTGCGCTTGAGCGGCGTCATCTCCTCGAGGTCGAGACCCTGGAACTTGCGGTCGAGATGGTGCACGGGGTCCCGTGCAGCCTTGCGGTCGGCCTTCATCATGTCGGCCGCAATCTTCATATCTGAGAGCGATTCGAGCAGCTCAACCTCGCGCTTGAGGCGGCGCTCGTCAGAGATGATGGGCGGGCGGTTGCGACCAAAATCGTGGGGGATGAGGGAGTAGTACGTGTTGGAGAGGTGCTCAGTGGCACTGGACACGTTCATGTTCCATTTTGAAGCGGCGAGAGAACTGTCATCAAAGAGATCTGAGAGGGCTTTAAGCTGCTCGAAGCCGCGCAGGATGGTAGCCTTGCTGAGCTTGCCGAGCGGGAGCTTGTTGGCGTCGTAGTTGAGTTCGGCGAGGGTAGCCTGGATGAAGCTGTTGTTGAAAATCATTTCCATGAGATTCTTTGTTGAGTCATCGAGCGTGCACTCAGGCTCGGGCTCTTCCTCCTTGACCGTTGCGGTGCCAGCATCATCCTTCTTGACGGTGTCGTCGCCTCCTTCATCGTCCGAGTCTGGCTCGTAGCTACGCTCTACAAACGCGTATTTACCTGCCTTGGGTGGTTTGGTGCGATCCTCCCATTTCAGGCCCGATTTGTCTTTGAATTTCTTCTCAAAGTTGGTCAGAGCGCTTTCAAGCGTACCATTGCCCAGAGAGGCGTTCGCACCGACCTCACCAACGCGGCCCCAGCGAGTCCATGTCGTGAACTTGTCTGACTTGGGCTCATGTAGCAGCTGCTTCGGTTAATGGGGGTTTTTACAATTTCATTGACCATTTGGCATACCTGGACAATGTAAAATTTGTTATTATTGTTGCTTGCATTCGTCTGGTTGAGCGAAGCGTCGTAGATGATGCCAGAATCGGGGTCCACGAATACTTGGAAGCCAGGAAGCTGACAGACGGCATCGACAGGGATGACGGCGCCTTTTTGCTTTATGATTTGGCCCTCGGCAACTTTTGCCTCTTTCTCGCCGCCGTTTTGCTCCTGGTTGGCCGGCTCCTCGTCGGCATCCTTCATCTCCTCGTCCTCATCCTCGGGCTCAGGCACAGGCTCAGGCTTGGGCGCCGCTTTTTTGGCCCTAGTGGCCTTGGGCTTCTTGGCCTTGGGCTGCTCGTCTTCCTCTTCCACCGCATCCGCGCCGTTGGCATCTGTGCCATTGGTGTTTGCGACGGCAATTGGGCGCTTCTTGTCAGCACCGTTCGTCTGACCGGCGGCATTTTGCGCGGCAATGTATTCGTCTCGCGCTTCTTTGAGTTTCTTTTCCTCTTCAATGACACTGGGCCAGGTATGCTTCTCAATGTCGACGAATGTCTGGGTCCGGTCGCATTCCGTAACCCAGGTGGCTCGCAGAATGGGAAGGCCCTTGTCCAGGCCATTGCGGACCTTGGTGGCATTCTTGAGAAAGTCCTCGCGGGTAGCAATGACATGGGTCACCGCATTGATGACCCTTTGGTCTTGTGCGGCGCCGAGGTCGCCTAGCAGGTATTCTATGCCGTGCGGCGTGTAGTCGCTAACGTTTACATGGCCGCTAATAACGACACGAATGCTTTGGAGGGGACGCGCGACAGCCCCGTAGGGAGCAGCATCAGGAATAGTGGCATTGGTGGTAGTGCCATTGACGGGAGCAGCGACGGTGTCTGTGGCAGGATCCTGCTTTGCAGCAGCCCTCTTTCTGGGTGCCATTGGAGTGAGGGTGGGAGTAGTTGGGGATGTTGTCGTGTTGGCGCCAGAGGCAACGCTGGAGGAAGAAGGGAGTGCACGCAACAACAGACTATGGGCCCAATTGATCATAACAATAGGGTCAATGGCTGCAGAAATGTATGATGATGCTAAATGCAAGCGATGGATAAAATAAAAGAATGAAGATGGCGAGGCTGACAGGCGGCGGGATGGAGGAGGGCTTTTATTGAGGAGAGCAAACGGAGATGGAGCTGCAGCCACAGCGCTGTTTGCCTCGCCGAGCCCACCAACTTTGCTGAGCCCAGTGACACTGTAGAGGTTACCAGTGCCTACTCCACCTACCTTAGTAGTTCAGTACCTGAGTTGTTGCAGGTCGCTAATTTCCTGCAAATGGACTCGCTCTGGGGCCTCTGCTGCCTAGCCCGACCCGCCTGGCTGGCTTTATTTCCCCTGGAAAGCCCAAGCAACCCCTGTCGGCTGCCTAGCCGCAGGTGGAGCCCGCTCCATTGGCTTCCCCTGTCTGCCTCCCGTTGTCGATTGTCTCTTCTACCCATGACGCAAATATGCACTCCTTTCTTTCTGCCAAAACGCCAGATTCTAGGCAGCAGACGCGCCAACTGTCCATGGATGATGCGTCTCACCAATGTTCAATCACCAAGCGCACGCGAATTCACGTGCTGGTAACTCAAATACAGGCTATGTTCACCACGACTGACTGCAGTTGATGCACACGACACGACATTTTGGGGCAAGCAAAGCGTCATTCTCTATTAGATTACATTGCTTCATTGAGCATGCGTTTAAAACGGCCAAGAGTGAAAACACTGAACCCCAAGAAATTACATTACAATGAGGCCATCGCCAGGCGAGACACAAAGCAATAGGTCCGGGCAAGCTGTCTTCATCTCACAATGATCAAAATTACACAATTTCACGATAGTTCAATTAACAAAGAAAATAATTAGAGGACAATTCCCAAAAACAAAAAGTAGTCAACGTGAAACAGGCCCAGACTAGTATCCAGACACGTTTTACTCAGTTCGCCCTTCTCAGAGTACGACTCTGCCAGACAGTCGCTCACATTACGCCAAAAACTCCACAACACCATCGTTTCATTACGGCCAACCTGATGCCCTCTTTGCCCTTTCCAAACTGACGCAAACACAGCCATTGTATCTCTCTTAGTTGGCGGTGGGCTCGGCAGTCCACTTGGAGGGGACTGGCGATGTATGGCGGGGCTCCAGAGCAGCCTTGTCGGTCTTGCTTGCCTCGGCCTCCCGCGACGAGAAGGCGCTGGCCTCGGCCTCCAGCCTCGACCTTTCATTGGCCTCGGATGCCAGGATGCGAGGGTCAGGGCCGCCGTTGAGCGCGTAAGCAACATCGCGCGGTGCCTGGGTGATCTTCATCTTGGACGACGTAGTAGTCACGGTAGCCGACTTGGTAGTGGTCGTGGCTGGTGGCTTGGTAGTCGACTCGGCGGCCTGAGAGGACAGAATTACAGCATCGCCGCTCGGGACGTTTGTGGTCTTCAAAACCAATCTAGTAGGTCTCGGCCTGAAGCGGAATCTCTTGGTGGTAGATGTCGACGACTTGGCAGTACTGGTAGCTCTCGCGGTTCTGGTGCCCGTCAAAACGAATGTGATAGGTCTGGGATTGAAACGGAATCTCCTGGTGGTAGATGTCGACGGCTTGGCAGTGCTGGTAGTTTTCGCGGTGCTGGTGCTCTTGGTGCTAGCACTCTGGGTGCTGCTACTCTTGCTTTTGGTGCTGGTGCCCGTGGTAGTGGTGGAGGTGACCTTGGGCCATGGAAGCAGCAACTGCTTGTCATGGTGAGTCGGCAGAGCAGCAGTAGGAACTTGGGGAGGGCCCATCACCACCTTCGTCACGGCAGGGGTAGACTCGGCCAGAGGAGCAACAGCATTTGTCACGGCCTCGGTTGGCTGAGCGGCAAAAGTTATCAGGGTCTCCTTTTCATGATGGGTAGGGAAGCTAGGGATTGACGACATCGCCTGCTTGGTAGGTCGTTCGTGGTGGGTAGGGAAGCCCAGGGTCTGAGGCTCCACGGCGGTGAAAGTAATCATAGGACGGCGCGAGTCATCTCCAATGTCCATCTTCTTCACAGCTGCCGGCTCCTCATGACCCGCACCATTCTGGGCTTCCTCCTCCAAGTCTCGCTTGTGCTGGTGCTTGAGACGCTCGGCAAGATACCTCTCGTGGGCCTGCACGGCATGAGCCCCCTTGTTGTCAAATAGAGGCTCGTTGAAGAGGTCATGCTCGTTCGAGACCATGCTACTGATTGGCGTGGCATACGCGCCAGCAGCGAGGGCGGCAAGGACAGTAGCGGCCTTCATCTTGAAATATTCAGTCTGCTTTTACTTGTTGATTAATTTGACGTTGAATATTTCTAATGTAGGTATGGTTAGGATATATGGCCAGGTTTGACTTTTATCAAAGAACAGATTGCGTAAATGGTTTGCTCATCTTACCTAAAGGTGAGGTACTACAAAGGTACCTGTCAGAATAGATTTGGATTGGTTGAAGAGAGAGGAAAAATTCAAATGCAATAAAAGAGTCAGCAGTCTCCTTATATACCAAAACTAAGGAAATTGACAATGGAAGGGCTTAAAATTGGTAAATAATGAAAAAAAAAACTCTGGTGGGAAAAGCACAAACTCTGTTGGTTGCCACCAAGCCTGTGGCTTGTGAACCGCGACGCCGGCACCATGCGCCTGCCTTCTACATTGTCGCAGGCGATTATAACAACATGAGAATTCAGTAAAGAAACGTATCATGTCATCACTGTAGATTGGGGAAATTGGACCGACAAGAGACCGCGGGCTCGCAGGATGATCTATTTTGGTTATTATATTCATGTCATTCTCAAGAATGAGTGGCCAAATTGCGAGCCACGGCTAGCTAGTGGTGAAAGAACGCCACTACATTGTGTTATCTTCTTAGCAATCCCTTGTGCTAGAAAGAAAATGTTGAACAGCGCGATCTAAATAAAGTATGAAACAAGCTTTTGTGGCTTGTCATCTTTTACAGCTACTTCGCCGCCAAGGACGCCTGGAGTCCTCGATCTGAGTTCACTAAGCGCGCCAAAAGAAGCTCTGCCATGGATTTGAAGATCTTCCCAGTGGCTCTTTTGCTCCTCTCGCCTGCTCCTCCACGCCGAAAACAAGGCCAGCTCGGCTTTCGCTGGCCGGTCGACGGATCTCTCAATGGGCATCCTCGATGGGTCTCCCGCTTTCCCAGTAGATGCACTACTAATTTAGAGTGCTATTTTATAGAGTGAAAATATGCATAAATCTTCTTGCAAAGCGGCGATGTTATTTATCCACCATGATGTACTCCGTAGAACAGCTCACTAGGCTTCATCTACAACCTCCTATACCGGTAATTACGCTTACAAAAGGAACACTCCCGAGTCAGAGACCGGCATTCACATGCTCAATTGAGCAAGTAATGCGTTTAGAAGTGGCTCTGATGCAGGGACTGGCTACATAAGGCGTTGATGCTATAGCTCGTTTCTATTCGCCGTATGGTTATACGAGGCAGCGACAGCGTCCGATCAGGGGGAATTTCATATTTACCAGGGAAAGGCGGAGGAGGTATACGCAGTCTTTTGAGTGAAACCATCACAAGGAAGCAGATAGGCCTTATAGAGGAAGACACCGAATGAGGCTCTGGTGATGCAGAAAACGGCGGTATGTCGCTGCAAGACGAGCTTTGTCCACACCGCAGCTGCCGGGCGTGTGTGAAATCAACACAGCCGAAGAGGGAAAAAAACAACCGAATGAGTGTCAAGCAGCTGAGCAGCTGAGCCCGTGGAGCGGCGTTGTTGCAATAGGATGGCGGTCATGGCTTGTTATTATTTTTGTCGCTGCTGTTGTTCTTGTTTTTGCTCTTGCTCTTGTTGTTGCTCTTGCTCTTGTTTTTGCTCTTGCTCTTGTTGTTGCTCTTGCTCTTGTTTTTGCTCTTGCTCTTGTTTTTGCTCTTGCTCTTGTTGCTGACGTCGCTGAAGTGCCGGCCCTCGAGTCATTACCTGGGGAAGATCAAGTCCAGTCTCGACCCGCCACTGGCTCATTGTAAAGGCCCCAGACAACATAGGCTTCTCAACCAATTCCATTAAACAATACTGAACAATATTAATCTACTTACTCTACTCGTCAAGATGTTCGTATTCTTTGCAAATGCTGCTTTGCATTATGGCCCCTCGTGCACCGGAGTGGTCACGTTCACAGCCAATCTTAGCGCTCCGGCAACTGCACAAAAGAGTAAAGAAAAAGAATAAAGATATAACTATGTATATTAAAAAATGGACTACTTGCTAGCCAACTATTCATGAAGTATTCGTAAAGAATAAAGAGAAATAAAGAGAGCAGGTTAACGTACAGCAAAGAATTCACAATTTTCAAAAAACAAAAGCTATAGAAAGTATAAATGTCAGATTGAAATAAAAATGAATTCAGGGCAAAAATACTTACTCTGTTCTTTTGCTGCTGCTGCTGGGCCTTCTGCTGCTGCCGCTGCGTCTGTTCTTGGCGGCGGCGGCGGCGGCGCGACTGCTTCTCGTTCCTGCAGTCACCAGGCTCTGCTGTCGTTTATTATCTGAGGGCTGGGTTGTTGTTGTATGCTATCGGGCCTGGTTGAGATCAGGCGTTCTGCCCCAGTGGCCAGGGTGCAGCGTCGCTGTTAAGCCGGCAAAGGTCCCTGTGATATCACACGAGCTCTTGGAAGGGCTTTGGTTCTAACAACCGGCTTAGTTAAAAGTAATCAAGAAAATGCGAACAAGGGTGTACTCACAATGGTTCGAACGTATCGAAATTGCTGCGTCTCTGCGTCGGCTTCCAGTAAAGGAATTACCAGACAACACCACGAGGAGGTGCAGAGTCCGACTTCGTCGTCCAAAAAAAAAAGCACGACAGGTCCAAGGTTACACCCCATGCAGGAGCTATGAATCTGTCGGGAGCTTCGATTCCACCCCGTTGACGAGCCTCGGTTACAGCCTGGTCATACCCCAGAGGGGGGATTTGACTTTGTCAAGGCTTGCGATTCCACTCTGTCAAGGAGCCTCGATTACACCCCAAAACTGTAGCTGCCAGTCGGTTCCCTCTCACAAAACCTATCGGAGATACCAACTCATTCCCCCTCGATCGCTACCTCAGCATCCGCTTCAGTAGAATCTTCCTTATTTCTCGCACGTCCAAGTGAAGCCTTGAACAAATAAGGGGAAGGGTCCGTCTCGCAATGTAATGATGTTCCTGCGTCTCCCATCGTAGGTCATCAGGAACCTTGTCTGGTTTAAAAGTTGCCACCATACTCAGACGACTGGCAAACTCCCTTTCAACCGGACCTTGTTCGTAAGCCTCTCGAAAGCGGGCGATGACGCAGCTGCCGGCGAGTCTACTCTGGCGACACCGACGGGACAGCACTCGCCTCGGCCTGTGACATAGCCTCTTCTGCTGCTGCTGCTGCTGTTGCTGTTGCTGTTGCTGTTTTTGCTGTTGCTGCACCAGCTCCTTGACCCAGCGCAATTCTTCTGCCATTTGTCCATGGCGGCGGCAAACTCCTAAAATATGGTCAGTATATGCTCAACTCGAACACACCACATAGTGCCCGGTAGGTAGTTGAAAATATAAGCTTACACAAACAGCCAAGACAGCGGGGCACAGGTGCAACCGAAGTTAACGGCACTCTCAAGCGGTATTAGAATGATGTCGTAGGTATGCATAGATAGCTATACCTACCGCGGCAGAGACAAAGGCCGACTTCGCGGCCGCAATTGGCACACAACTCTCTCTTTGGCACATTGTTTGCGTACAAGCAGCTCGCTGTCGGCCGTGATTCGTGCTAAATCCGCCACCTAAGCTCGAAAAGACGTCAGGCCCAAGTCTCAGCTCTCTAGCAGATCATTGCTGTAAGTTGAACAAAGCAGACATGCGTTATTGTATGAAAGACTTGATGGACGTTGATGATGTGGATGAAGTGTTTGGTAGCTGCCTTAAGTACTGCCCAGGTACGTACCATCAAGGCGGCAGCTGGCCGACAAACGGGTGCCAGCTGGCAGACAGACATGCGTTTGGTTACCCGTTGGCGAATTCTGCTTGTGTATTTTTGTTGCTCCTCTCCAATCATAAATGCAAGAGAGTAAGTAATTCTTACTTTTTTCGACCCCTTTGGTCTGTTTGTGGAGTGTTCGCTTTCGATGCTGCGAGAACTGGCAGTAACAGTTCCAAGGAGGCCCCGAACCATTTCGCAAAGACGCTGCGCAAACACACAAAT
The DNA here is from genome assembly GCA_900169235.1 of Zarea fungicola. NCBI lineage: Eukaryota > Fungi > Ascomycota > Sordariomycetes > Hypocreales > Cordycipitaceae > Zarea > Zarea fungicola. The sequence goes on from FWCC01000328.1 coordinate 85,419, forward strand.
TGCCCAGAAGCAGATCCAAGTTGAAAGTTTTGAATTTAAAGAGCTTTTGCTAACATACACGCTTTAATCTAGATCCCTGCAGACTAAAATGTAAGATAATGAACTGCGAACAAGACAGGACCGGAGGCCAAACGATACTAACATAGAGCGGCAAAGAAGATGACAACGAGAGAGCCGTGCGCCCCGTGTGGCCGTGAAGACGGGCGCTGTTTCTGCAACGGTATAGAAAAAGATATTTACATACAATTGAATTATATTAATGAAACTTGATAGTGCCGTTGGTGTCGATTGCGCCTGCCGCCCTTCCCGCTCGCCCCCCCAACTCCCTCACCGACATTATGACGGGTATGTATACCAGCAGTCATAGTATCTATGCAAATTTCACTAATAAAATCCATAGTCATTAACTTCTGTGCGTCACTGAGCCATATCTTCCAAAAGAATGTTAGACTAACAACGAATAAAGCTGGTGACGACAAAAGAGGCTGCTCCTGCTCCCGGTAAGTGTCAGTTGACTATTTCACTACCTTGATCTTCAAAACTAATAAGCTCTATAGCTGCCGACTCCGCCTCCTCCACCACCAGTATGTCTTAATTAACTATCTTACTACCGTATGTTCAGAATTGACAAGATCATAGCTCCAGGCGCCGCCCCCCGTCCCCCTTTCCGCGGCACTTGCCGCAACTGTGGCCAGAAGGGCCATATGAAAAAAGACTGCAAAAATGAAAAGCAGTCGCGTCGCCGCCGCCGCCAAGGACAGAAGCAGCGGCAGTCCCAGCAGCAGCAGCAGAATGACCGCCGCCCCAACAGTAAGTGTTTCTTGCCTATTACATGTCACACTCTAACATCGTTGGTCTCTATCTATAGCTATTATCTTGAGAAATTGTTAAAATGTCAAGGTAAATTAGACTATTTGTGTCTGTGGTGTTCTCCCTTACTAACATATCTATAATATAGATCACGTAACTTTTTTTTTTTTGCTTTCATTATTTGGCTTTTGCTCTTGTTTTTTTTTTCCTTGTTTTTTTAAACAAAAAATATCTTTTATTCTTCCATGATTTTACAGTAGCGCTCATCTTGATGTGAATGTTCTGATGGCAATGTGCTGAATTGATCAAAGACGTTGGCAAGGGAGGGCTTCACCGTCGTATGACCTCTCCTAATATTGAGACGAGAATGGACGCCGCTAAACTTCGCGATCAGACCCCTAAGGACCAGCGCGAGAAGTCGGTCTATCATTCTTTGCAAGCGTAGAAGAGCAGATGAGAGAACCAAAATAGTTACTGGGGAGATCTTCAAATCTCTGGTACAGCTTCTTTTTGGCGCGTTTGGTAAATTCCGATCGAGACTCATCAGGGCGTCCTTGGTGGCATAGTAGGCCGCAAAGAAGTCAAGCCATGAAGGCTTGTTTCCTACTTGGTTTAGAGCAGGGAATTTACCCACCCACGAGTTGGAAAGCACCCTATACGCTATACCTAACCTGTTAAATGATCCAATTTGTGCCAGCATGAACTTTGAGGTGCAGTTTCAACAGCAAAGCCTCCAAACGAAGCTGGTACAGTGGGCGAATAAGTATTTGACCCCTACCAGGTCGCATCCACAGTAGGAATGGCTGAGTGGCGGTAGCTTTCAACACCGCCATATTTTCAACCCTAACCCAAATTAATGGCATCCACTAAAACTCCCTGTAGGCCCTCTATAAATTTACCAGGGTTAGGGCTGTGCATAGGGTCATTTATTAAGCAGCAATGTTTACCCTGGTACTTTACGCTAGCCCTGCTTGCTGTGACCTGGTAGGGGTCACCTAGGTACTTGTTGCTACCCTCTGTATTAACGCCCGGCTGTCTCAGAAGTATTTGACATCAGAAGGTTGCCCTGGTCCTCCATGACAACTAAAATAATCCACTCGGACATGCTACCTTACAAGGCGGCGGCTTATTTAATTTCAACAACGAATTAACTTGTATTAAAAACTTGCAACTTCGATTCATTATTTAAGGCTTAGCTTACTAATAATGTTCAAAAAAACCGGCGATATGCCTCGAGGTGGTGGCCCTCATTTCGCTTGTTTTTATACCGTTTTGGCAGGGCCCCCATTTATGGCGCCCCTGACACAAGACTACATTGAGTCTCATTGCAAGAACATAATAATAATTTTATGTGTCTACTGATTTCTCGATGTTCTAATGCGAAATTATTAACGGTCTATATAGTTAAGACTGCATGTTCGTCACTGCAGTAGGTCAAAATTAGTCGGCTTCGATGTGATCGGTCACTGACCGATCACAGTTCCGGTGGCCCACTTATTTCCGGTCACCGACCCCGTGCCTCCTGCCAGCCTCACCTCACATGGAAATGTTTTTGGTTTCTTTTTTTATAGTTTTGATACGGAAAGTTAATATTCTCTCTTATATGAAAAATATATAAGCGGGTGTTTTCCGAACGTTTAACATTTTTAGGGCTAGTAGATGATACTGCATAGTAGCAGCAACACAACTATATGTAACTTTTTGAAGCCGTTTCTTGCCCAGGCCGGTTCTAATTCAGATCTAGAAATATTCTATTGCTCTTTTATAATTAAATAAGCCGCCGCCTTGTAAGGTAGCATGTCCGAGTGGTTAAGGAGTAAGACTTGAATACCAATTCAGATATCTTATGGCTTCGGCCGCGTAGGTTCGAACCCTGCTGCTATCGAATTACTTTTTTGCGATTTCTTTAGAATTTTTTTGGACCAATTTGGTCTTAAAACGGGCCAGTTAGCTAGCCTACCTCGGTTGTTAACCATGGCTGAATGTAAACTACTTCCTTCCAAGTAATTATCTATTCATAGCTAGAAGAGGCATTGTCAAGACTTATTTATACCGAATTACTGCTGGTACGTTTCTTTGTACTGTTTGGTTGGTTTGGAACCGGGCCACTCTTTAGCCTATTTATTTTACGCTAGCTGCTAGTTCCTGGTACGTTGGCAATTGGCTTCGAACATATCTACAGGTACAGCTTAGCCCATTTGGCTAGCTGTAAGTAGTTGTTTCATTTGAGGGCTGTTGTCATCACGGTCTGCTGCTGCCATTATGTTTGCCAGCTCATGGCAGCATACAAGCAACGAGACAATCCAAATTTACACCAAATTAGGTGTCCATGTTTTATTATTCATGTCATGTAACATCAATGAGATTCCGATATCATTGCCGAACATAGTCGCCATCCTGTGGTGGACACAACTGACATGAACCGCGTTTCAAGCTGAGTTGGCAAGGCTAGGAGTAATGCGCAGCGGGCGGTAATCATCGCTGACATCCCTTTTATGGCCAATAATAATGTAGTCGCAGTCTTTAGGTTTCGTTTTTTTTTTCGATTTACAATTTAGAACACCCGATAACTCAATTTGGCTCGCAACTGCGAGCATGTTGGTTGCCAACATTCAGGTTGTGCTAGTTGTGTTGGCGACTTGCCAGAGTCTCAGGGAAGGTCGGTGCATGCCGCTGCGCCCAGCCCCAAAAATAAAATCAACCTTTTTATAAACAAGGAAAAATCTTACCAGCTTGTGTCTTTAGAAGTTTCTTTCTTTTTTCACCCGACTTAGATGCGGCGGCGTGCGCCTCGCTGCCGGTCATGTGACTCGCTGGTGCAGGGAACCCGGGCGGCAGGCGCGTCAGAGGAACCTCCACAATCCATCTACTCGTGAAAGTCCTAGCATCAGCCCGACGCCCGCAAATCAATCCATCGGCTTATTCACAGCTTCTGCGCTCAGTAACTCGGACCCAGAATCGATTCTACACGCAAGGCCCTTTGGGAACACCCGCTGCCTGCCCAGAATGGCTTCACCTCCGTACGCCTCCTCGCCAACGGCCATGTCGCCTCCCTACCCATCGCCGGCGCAAATCCCCAGCAAGAAGCGAACCTCGAGCTTCGACGCCAGCGGCAAGCCGCCGGCTCTGAAGCGCCGCAAGCCCTCGACGCTCTCCCAATCCTCGGTCCCGGTGCACCCCTTGCGCCAGACGTCGTTTCCCCCCGAAGCGCGCTTGACGCGCTCGCCGTCGGTCGATGCCTTGTCGCACGTCAGCGGCAGCGCCGTGAGCGCGTCGGCCAGCGGCGTGGGTGCTGCTGCGAAGGGCAAGAAGAAGCGCGGCGGCAAGAAGACCAAAGGGGGCAAGAACGACGACGGTACCGACCAGGCGTCGAGCGTGGGCGGTGGGAAAGCGGGCACAGCCGCCTCAGGCCAGGGCGGCGACAAGGACGCGGAGGAGGACGAGGAGGATGACAACCAGGAGATGGCGCTGGAGGATGTGGTGGCGCGCACGCAGGAGCAGAAGCAGGAGGAGATTCGGCTGCGTGCCATGCTGGTCGAGGCGTTTGACAGCGAGCAGTATAATCGCTACGAGCTGTGGCGTGCAGCCAAGCTGTCGGATGCAGTTGTCAAACGAGTAAGAGAGCCCTTGATTTCGACTTGCAAATTGGGTGCTGTTACGATTGCTAATAACTTGGGCAGGTGGTCAACGCGACGGTGTCGCAGTCAGTGCCGCAAATGGTCAGCACCGCCGTCAAGGCCGTTGCCAAGCTGTTTGCGGGCGAAATCATCGAAGAGGCGCGCACCATGCAAGCCGAGTGGATTCGCGCGGGTGAAAATCAGAGCGACCTGCCCACGCCGCCAGCATCATCCACCGATGACACGAGCAAGAACGACGACGGCGAAGAAAAGGATATAAAGCGTGGACCGCTTCGACCGGATCATCTACGCGCGGCCTGGTTGCGGTACCGCGAGTCAAAGCAGAGTCACGGCGTGGGCATGCAGCAACTGTGGCATAATCAGCAGGGCAGCGGCGTGGAGCGATTCTCTGCGCGGACGAGGAAGCAAATGTTCAAGTAAAGGTTATCCAGGTGGGGAAGGAAACGGTGCGTTTTTAATTCATTTTACGACGGTCAATGATACCCAGACAATTCTTGATTTTTGGTTCATGTAGTTTTATTGGCATCTATAGCATAACTTGGCGTTTGAGAAAATAGACTTGATTAACAGGACGACAGTGCTTGTTACTGGCGCACTTCTTTGCTAGTGCAGCTTTTCAGCCTTTATCGCGTTACGCCACCACCGACAGAAATATTCTGCCCTGTAATCCATCGGGCTTTTTCCTGGACCAAGAGGAGCACGGCATCGCCAATGTCGGCCGGTGTTCCGGCTCGGTGCTCAGCCTTTGTGAGGTCAATCTCTGGCTTCATCATCTGGTCGATGAATTCGGCGGGGACAATGTCTGTGAGAACGGGGCCAGGCAGAATCGAGTTGACGGTGATGCCCTTGCTTCGGCCGAGCTATACAGAGCGGTTAGCATGAGACTCTGGGCTTTGAAACTGGGATGGCAAGGATGACACGTACCACACCAGCAAGGGACCAAGTGATGTTGTCGAGTGCAGCTTTGGACGCGGCATAGCCGATGGTGACCTCGCTGCCACGCACAGCCATGGCAGACGAGACATTGATGATGCGACCACCGGAGGGCATGTGTGGTATCACGGCATTAATCATGTAGAGGGGTCCATTGACGTTTGTGCGGAACGTTTGCTCGATTTCTTCTCCTTTAAGATCGTGAAACATGTCGACCAGGGTGCCCATACCAGCGTTGTTGACTTTTTTTTTCAGCATTAGTCCTGTTTCTTAGGGATAAAAGATGGGAGAAAATGGTGTTGGGAAATTATTTATTACCTAGGATATCAATATGACCTGTTTTAAACTGCTCCAGGGCCGTGTTGACAATTTTCTTGGCACCCTCGAGCGTGTCGACGCTGGCCTGAACGACAATGGCACTGGCGCCCGTCTCGCGGAGGGTGGCTGCGACGGCTTCGGCGCGCTGGGCAGTGGTGTCGGAGACGTAGTTTACGACAATGCTTGCGCCGTTACGGGCGAGGGCGAGGGCGATACCTGCGCCAATGCCGTTTTCACGGCCGGAGCCGGTGACGATGGCAACCTTGCCTTGGAGAGAGAGAGTATCAATGGCCATGGTTGATGTTGTGAGTGTGAACGTTGTAAAAAGGGTGCTTAGTTTAGGTGGAAGGAAAATTGAAAGGTTCTTTCTATGATATTGAAGGGGTTTGATAGAATTTGTGAGAATATGCATGACCTTTATATAGCTGCGAGTAAACTGGCCGTGTCTTTCGACACTCTGCTGGGGATTGTGGTATACATGATGCATATAGAGTCATCTAGCCTTGGACAAGTAGAATGGTGAATTTCCTTTTTCAGAAAATGGGTACCTCGCATTCGCAAAGGCTAGAGTCATTTACAAATGAATTTAGCAGGCTGGTGAGCAAGTCATCCGACAGCCGACCTCATACCGCGTCTTAAAAGCATATTTCCTCTTTGGGAAAATGGGTCCAACGTTTTATTCCGCACGCCACGTAAAGTCCGCAAAGAAGTCTCGACAGATATGTAGTTGGCGCATGACCAGGTAAGGCAGTTCAAGCCGATACTTGCAAGATACTCATACGCTTGCAAGTTTCTTAGATGCTTGTGCATGAAATCTGCTTTGCTAGCTAGCCTACAACCCTTGCCTGCTCAAAGTAGAGGCATGTCATTGGTTCCGTTGCGATGACGGTAACAAATATGGTACTCGCACTACAGTTGTAGGAAAAATTGATCTCTGACTTGTTTAACAATCTACTAACACTCTATATGGTGTTATTACCAACCCTTTGCAAGCTAGCGTAGCGAATAATGAATCGTTGCAAAGACAGACCGCATATAGGGTAAGTAAAGGTTGATGGCAATGGCCGTTGTACACTGAGCGGGACAACTTTATCTACTTGAATTCGTAGCAGAGGTCATGCGTAACTTTACTGCTTTTTTTCGTTTCTTTTTCCGAAAAAGAAATCCATGCTCTCGAATTACGCACAACTTCATGCCAAACTTGGACGTGGTTGTGGAAATGCCAGACTGTGGATACAAGGAGTGACGACTAATTAACAAATCCTTCTAGAGTATTTATTATAGAAAACACTCCCGCATGCATCTTTCTTTATTTTTTTCTTACTCTCTTTTCACTGTTAACGTCCGGGGCATTTGTAGCTGAGCTGTGCATGTCGACACGTCCACCCACTTCCTGCCACGAAACTTTGACAGAAAAGCGCGTCGAAGCGAACTGAAAGCTTAGCCATCTCGCATTCTTAATCAGTTGAGAGTACTCTGCAGCATGGACTGTTTTGCTGCGGGGTGGTGGATTTTACATGGTGGGTGATGAAAGCTTCGTCAGTCGTCTCAGTTAGTGTTGCCAGTGACGACGCACGGTACAACGTACGATCAACGTTCAACGTGTTTTATTGACTTTTCGTCTCGTCTCCTCAGGCCACCACTCTATTTTGCATAGCTCGCGTCCTATAGTCCGTCTTTGCTGGGGCGTTGCCAACTTGGGGTAGCGCAGCTTCTCTCCCACCAGAGACAGATTTTGCACGGCATTGTGTGCAGCTCGATGCCAACCACAGGATGCAGCTACAACCATGAAAATTAGTACTCAGCATGGAAATAAACCCTGGAATACTCATCAAGCTTTTAATTCTCCCAAATCAACACTACCCCTCACGCAATCGCAGCGGCAAGGCTGTGACATGCACAGTGACATGCTACCCTGAAATGGAGCCCCACCAGCTGACACACCCACGCCAAACGGATTGACTTTTAGTGGTAAAAGAAAAAAAAAAGAGGAAGAAACTTTGCAGCCAATGAGAGGGAAAAAGCAGAGGCGGCGGCTGTGACACAACTTTGCACTCCATTTTCACCAGCTGAGAACAAGCCCAAAAAGAGTTGCAACGGCCAGAATAAACCGTTATTCTGGGCTGCTGTTTAAAAAGAGCAAAAACTATCCTGTTTTACTTTATTTGTGTAGTTTTTTTTTCCTTGTTCTCTTCTTTTTTTGTCATACTCATAATGGCAGGCGCCAAGGTACGATTCCATCCAGAGCTTCCTCCATCTTCCACGGTGGAAATTTTGCATTTGCTGCTCTTCCACCTACATTTATGCCCCATTCTTCGCCTCTTTATGCTAGTCTTATATGGCTCTCCTCTTGCTCCATTTGATCAATATTGGTTAAAGGAAAAAAGAAAAAACTAACCTCGCTCGACATATGCAGACATCACAGGGTTCCAGTAACCCCGCCGCGGAGCGCATCCGCGAAAATCAGCGTCGCTCTCGAGCCCGACGCAAGGAGTTTGTCGAGGGCATGCAGCGTCGCCTCGACGAGTATGAGAAGCAAGGCGTCGATGCCACATTGCAGATGCAGCAGGCCGCCCGCACCGTCGCCATTGAGAACTCGCGCCTGCGCATGCTCCTGGCCCGCCGCGGTGTCTCTCAGGACGAGATTGCCAAGTTTCTCGCCATGTTCGAGACGGGCATTGCCCGCGACGATGACGATCACGTCGCCCATCTCACCATGCAGGGCTTCCCACCGGCCACCACGACCACCCCTTCCACGACCCCTTCCACGACGACGGACTATATGCATCCACAAGCGACAAGTACCGTTGCGCAGCAGCCACCGCCACCGCCGCCGCCGGCACCCATCACAACAAGCTTTGCCACGACCAAGCCGACATATCAACATCATAGCCAATACCACAGCGATGGGGGCATTGATCGATTAGCCGTGCTGGCGGATGCCAGCATGAGTGATCACTGCAGCAGCAGCAGCGCGCCTACCACATCAGCCACGACGCCGAGTGAATCGACTGTTGCCGCCCAGAGCCCGCCGAGCGCAGGACCGAGCACGATGCCCGGCACACCGGTATCTGGGCCTCACGGGCACTACCACAGTGGTCACTACACCCATCACGGCCACCACCACCACCATGACAACCACCATGACAACCACCATGACAATCACCACAGTCATCATCATCATCATCACGGCGCACCGCAAAACGCGGGATCAGACTCGACGCTCGTCATGTCATGCAACACGGCCGCGCAAATCATTGCCGAGATGCAAGGAGGTGTGCTAGGTGGCAAAGGTAGCAGCGGTGGTGGTGTCAAGGGCGGCTTGACTTGCGACGATGCGGAATGCGAATGCTTTGTCAAGAACACGCTCTTGTATCAAATAATGGAAAGAAACGCCGCTTGAGATGATTCTCGAACTGTTGTTTTTTTTTATTTAAAAAAAGGGAGTTTTTTTTTTTTGGGTTTAAATATGTATAATGAAGGAATGGCGGTCAGGGCCCCCCCGCCAACATGGATAAGGGAAAAAAATCGATGGGGTGATGAGGAACAAACAAACGGTCGGCAAAAAAGCCAAGGGGAAAGGAATACCCAGATGCGAGGAATTCAAAAAAAAGGGGATTGGACTGGCAAATTGCAAGAGAGCAGACGCGTCCACGTTTTTTTTTTTACAACATGTATGGTAATTTTTCTTTGGCATTTACAAACCGCATTTAGTGCAGAAAACTGGTGGGCTTGAAGCATAATTTGCAGCCTCACACGGGCCAACATGACAACTAAAAGAATTTAATAACAAATGAAACTATTCAAAGATGTGCAAAGTGCAATGGATTGTCCTTTAAAACACAGGTCGATTGACTGGTTTGTACCATATCGACGGTAGCGTAGATGGCAAAGTGCAGCAAAACTTGATACGGCATTCTCCATTGATGACGTTTGTCAGTTGCAATGCTAGAAATGAAACTGCTTGTACACCTACTCTTGAATTTTAACCTTGTTCCCCCCCTCGTACCAAAGACACATTCATCGCGCAAGCTACACTGGCCTCGCGCCACCCTACGAAGATTATGACGACCAGTATGTCAGATGAAGAAGGACTGACGGTCGAAATTCAAAATGAAATTTGATTACAACGAGATTTATGAGGCCTACGTACGGAGTACAGATGTAATCGAATAGATATAGGAACCATTTTAATTATATGTTTTCTATTTCCGTCCGAGTGTCTCGTACACAGTTGCGAGCCTCATGAATCCCTGACAAGGTTCCGGCCGATGGTCCAGGGTTTGAATTAAAGTTGGCATATAAAAAAGGGTATTCTTATGGTAATTTCTGGATCGTGCCGTGGAGTATTAATGGTCAATACGGAACACGTACTAGGTGCTAGCGGAGTAATCAATACGATGTTGTATTTGAGGAGGGGCTGCCGATCATAGCTCGGAGGGCACGGATTGTTGCCTTGGTTTCGAGTTGATTCGAGTTGATATGAATACGAGTTTTACCTACTTGCCTACTTGGTGAACGCATCACGCGCCGTTTTGGCCATACTGGGCTGCGATGTCAATGACAGTGTAGTGGTAAGGCTCAAGGCAGGCTCGTGTAAGCACGGACGGCTGGTGCGTAATGTCAATCAAGGTAATTAAGAAAAGGTCTGTCCCAGGATATCCGGCCTTTTATACCCCAACGATGAAAGAAGCATGCATGTTATAAATACAAGGCCGTTCCTCGACTAGTTAGAGAAGACTTGTACCATTATCCATTATCCCATCGTCTCGTCTCATTGTCCCAGCAAAATTTGACGCACGACGATTACTGCTTTATTTTCTCTGCTTCTAATTTGGCAGATTTCTTTTTATACATTAGAGAAAACAACTCCAACCACAATGAAATTTGCCGCCGTCCTCGCGTTTGCCGCCACTGTGCTGGCTGCCCCCAAGCCGGACGGTCCGCCCGACACAACGGGCCAGTGTGTGGGAGTGCAGCCTGGGTCGGAGCCTGGCAGCTGGGTGTTTCTAGACTGCCCACTGTTCCAGATTCCGCCCGGTTCTCCCTGCACGACGATTCCTGAAGACTTGAGCAAGCCTTATCCCAAATGTGTAAGTTCAATGGCATTACATATATATACTTTACAATTTTTTTTCTTTTTTAAAAATGAAAAGAACGTCAGTAAGGGAAGGGAATGCGTAGGCTAACGAATAGGTCTATAGTGTCCCAAGCCTAGCTGCCCTAGCAACTAAAGGCACAGCCAGTTGTAGCCGTGTTATATTATTAAATTATAGCATCATTATACAGGACTATAATGAGACCATTTTATCATGTCATAATTTCGCTCATTTCTTGCAAACACGTCAGTCGTCCTGTGTCGGAGCCGCGTTGATGCCGGCGGCGCCTCAATTAGGTAACGACTTTACAGTTAGCACCAGTACAGCATCTGGTTTAGGCAGGATAATGCCGCTGACACATTGGTCCCGCCTGCTGGGACGGCCAGGCGAGCCTAGATTTACCTCCTTGTTTTACCGAGCACAGATCAGAATTGAATAAATGAAATAAATGAAATAAATCAAAATAAGTGAGTAGGCTTGGTGAGTGACTTGCATGAGTAAAGATGATATTGAATAAATGTAGGAATAAATCACAACAAGTCAGTGGGCTCGGTCAGTGACTTGCATATGCCGCCGCTATGCCGTACAGCGGGCTGTATATTTTCGGTACGTACCGCCACTGCTAAAGGTGCATCGGTACCTCCCGGCCCTGTACCCCGTACCTGGCATGGCCTGTAAAGTTCTGGAAACGGCACGGGATGCCCCGCAAGCAGCCGGGCTCACACTGTTCAGGGTACTTGGACCGCTGTACACCACTGTAGCTTAGTTTGGCCTTTTTTTCTGGGGACGGCCGGAGCGGCGTGCGCAAAGCCGATTTCGCGACAAACAGCCGTCGTCCCTCTTTTTTTTTTCTCTCTCGTTCTAATTCTGTTTCGTTTCCAGCCGGATCGTGGCTTGAACCAATTCTTGTTTTAAGCATCATCCCCATTCACTGCTATTTCTTTTTCTCGTATCCTCTCCATCGATATTTACCAAACCTCCATCGAACCTCGACTCTGTCCCTCGACGTACCGATACATTATACCTATAACCACCATCCCATATACCATAGCTACGTGCTTCGCAACCCCGCCAGTCGCAACGCAATGACGGCCCCCAAACACCGCATCGAGACAGCCTCCAACTCGGGCTCCTCGTCCAGCTCCAGCAACGCCTCCTCCCGTCGCCGCAAGCGCGCTGCCCACCTGAAAAACGGCGCCAAGCTCAGCAGCAAAAAGACGCTCGCCGCCAGCGAGCACTTGCTTGCCAATGGTCACCGTCGCAATTCCACCTCCAAAGCCGCCCGCGATCCCCGCGACGAGCCCAGCAAGCCCACCACCACCACCAGCAGCGCCGTTGCCATTCGCGATCCCGCTCTCGTCGTTGATCACGATGGTCTAAGCCGACCTGGTATGTCCAAACTTTTCTCAATGTCAATGTCAATGACGGGGGACACAATATGGAAAGAAAGCTAACAACCCCCAGCCAAAGGAACCCGCGCCCGCCAGCAAGAAACACCAGAACAGGCCGCCCAACGCATGGAAAAGATGCGCGGCGCCGTCCGCACCCTCCTCGAGTGCGTCGGCGAGGACCCGGACCGCGAGGGCCTCCTCGACACCCCCTCCCGCTACGCCAAGGCCATGCTCTTCTTCACAAAGGGCTACCAGGTCAATGTCGATGACCTCGTCAACAATGCCCTCTTCAACGAGGGCCACAATGAAATGATTGTCGTCAAGGACATAACCATTCATTCCCTCTGTGAACATCATCTCGTTCCCTTTACCGGCAAGGTATTTTTTCTTTTCCCTCGCTTCGCTCGAAGTCGCCTTTTTGAAAAAGCGAAGTCCTGCGTAAGAAACGCACTACTTAATGTACGTACTGACTGGCAATGTTTGTAGATGCACATCGGCTACATCCCCCGCAACACCGTCATCGGCCTCTCCAAGCTCCCCCGCATCGCCGAAATGTACGCTCGCCGCCTCCAGGTCCAGGAGCGCCTCACAAAGGAGGTCGCCAACGCCGTCATGGACATCCTCAAGCCCCAGGGCGTCGCCGTCGTCATGGAGTCCTCCCACCTCTGCATGGTCATGCGCGGCGTCGAGCAGACTGCCGCCACCACCATTACCTCGTGCGTCCTCGGCTGCTTCGAGCGCAAGTCCAAGACGCGCAACGAATTTCTCTCTCTGGTCGGCATCAACCGATAATAACCTAAAAAAAAAGATCAATTTTTCTTTCATCATCTACATCGACATCTTACTTCAACGTTAAACATCTCATACGGCGGCGTTATAGGCGTTTCCATCTAAAGCGACCATTTTCTTTCAGGCTGGATATTCAACAATGGCCTTGTTTTTTTTTTCAACAATATACTTATGACATGACTTTAGATAGAACAGAAAACAGACCCTACAAGGGTGGGCTCAACGCCCTCGATTTATACGTCACAGTTTTGCATGATAATGGCCCATTTCTCAACTTTGAATACAAATACATTATTCTTCCATCAATCCTCTCAATCTTCCTTGTCTCTGTTCTACCGCAATCTAGCAAAAGCAAAATTCAAGTTTTTCAGCCGAATCGAAATAAATAAATAAAAAATAGCAGCAGCACAAACCATCTCAATTAAAAGAAGAAAACTGCCAAAAAAACAAAAAACACATGTGCGCATTCGTTCCATGTTGCGCCAAGGTAAAAGCTCAAGTTCAACGCCTGTCCATCCATACACGGGCCCAGTGTCATTCATCACCACGCTAAACACTCCATTATTAGTCCTACACCACTCACTTCCTCCCCCATCCCAAACACCCCCCCCGCCAGTAAGTAGTAAAGCAGTTCGCTAATATAGTAAAACACTTTTGGAAAGAGAAAAGAAGGGAGAAGAAAAAAAAGTCTCCCCGTCAAAACGCCATTTCTGAATACAGGTAGCGCCTCATTCTCCATCAATCATGGCATCAAGCCCGTTTCGTTCATCCTCCAGCGACGCCGTCGTCACAGTCTTTTCCTCGCCCTTCTTGACCTCCGACTTGGCGGGCGTCGTCTCTTCATTCGTGTCTGTGAGCATTTTTTCAGAAGGTGCCTCCTCTTTCAGCATGTCCGCCGTTGGCTTTGGCGACTTTGGCCCAGATCCATCCTCCCGAAGAGAGCTGCTCTTTGTCCAGACATCATCGCCCCAAATCTTCTCTGCCTGCTTTCGCCCATTCGCGCTGCGGCCCAGAATTTCCAGTGCTTTTGCCTTGCCCTCGACAGTCTCAATATCAATGTCGTCGATTGATTCTGCAAGTTCCCGTGAGCTTTTGCCTCTTGTCTCAGAGCCACTGTGATCTAGTTCCATCCCACCGTCTGGCCCCGACTGGTCTTCATCTTCGTCCTCGGAATTCTCTCGCTTGTCGTCCTGTCCGCGTGCATAGTACGCAGGCCCACCATAGGAAGAGTTGCCTGATGGTGGCTGTAGAGATCCCTGTCCGGCCTGGGCCGCCGCCGCTGCTGCCTCTGCATTCGCCGCTTTACGTCGCAGGCTGTTCGCTTTGCCCTTGGCATGATCCGGGAGGTCATCCGGGTTCTCTACACCATATTCTACTAGCATCTTTTGCAATTTCGTTGGCCGCGGCTTGCGTGTGCTGAGAGAGACTTCAAGGATAGGTGGTGCTTCGGGGGCTACCGGATACCACTTATGCAGCTCCTGCCGGAAAAAGTTTGTTTCATACGCGAGCAATACCTCGGCACCTTCAAGTTTGCGTAGATAAAATCTCTGTGTCTCCGCTTCGGCTTCTGTCGACAAGAGAGGATTGCAGTAACGGGCAATGTAATCCCGGAAATCTTGCGCATTCGAGACAATGCTCTCCAAAACTTCCTCTTCTTCCGGTTGAAATGGTAGATGCGGAATCTCATCAATAAGCTGAGTCAAGTCTTCAATCTTGGGGCGTGCTGCGTCTCGCGGAATCTTCATTCTCCAATCGCAAATGGGACAAGTGTACTTGTCATCCTCCTTGACTTTACCTCTGGCGATTTTGAGACACTTGTAATGATACCTACACCAGTTAGCTTCATACACTTTCCCTCTCAACTCTGAGCACTTACCATTCATGACAGAGTTCGCATTCAATCATCATTCCGGCCTCAACTTTTCGACACATGCAGAATACTTGGCGTGGCCGACTCTCATCCACAACCTTGGCCTCATCGGGACTTTGCTCCCGTGAGACTGGCTCCGCCGGCAGCCGTGGCGTATCGTTTTTTGTATCGAAACAGTCCAAATTTCGGTCCAGCACATACTCGAGATGGTTCTTGAGAATGTGAAGCGGCGCGTTGGACTTGCCAAAAAGCCGTTTTCCCTTACGCATCCAGTCTTCATGCCGTTTGCGCTCATTCTCCAGTTCGAGTGTGCCGTTTGGTTTCGAGTTGAGATCGTCGAGCTTCTTCGTCACCTCAACTACCTCGTTGTATTTCGGTCGCTTGCGAAAATCTGGGTCGCGACACCGCTCTGTAATGTCCAGAATTTGCCGATGAGCCTCTCGTTGCTTATGCAGAATCTGATCGACAGCTGCCAGAGTGTCTTTGGAGACAGGAAGCGCGCCAACTTGAACTTGCTTTGAGAGAGCCTCGAGCTGCGGGTAGTGTACAAATTCGGCGTGAATCAGCTCGCGCGCCTTTGCCTCCCACGACTGGCCAGCAAGCATCTGGTCACAGTAAAATTTGTAGTGGTCGTTGTAGGTGGGGATATCCAGTCGTTTGCCCTCCTCAATCAGGTCTTGCACATCAGATAACGCAAGGAACAGACCTCGACTGGTCTGAGCCTTTTCATTCCAACGCATCTGCTCGAGCATCTTGGAAAGCTGGTCAAGCTCCGGGGTATCTACATTGAAGGTACGTCCTTCCTCGAGCAGCTCCTCAATCGCTTCCACGCCGAGACTTGTACCATTCTCAATTGCCCTTGAGGCGTTTGCTTGAAATTCTTTGATGGAAGCCGCACGCTCCTGCAGCTGCGAAATTTCTGGACAGTCAAACCCAATGTGTTCAGCATCACGTAGTAGCCGGTAAATGTTGCTGACGTTGCGAGATTCGCGCTCCTTTTGGTCTTGATACGAATTACCAATGGATTTCCGTGTGCCATTCTGCCAGGCCCGTTCGTTCTTGCGGCGGTTCTGTTGCTTGCGCACAATGTAGCTCGTCGCTTCATCCACCCACTCGTTGCATCGATCTACGAACTCTTTGAGGATGGGTAGGGACGGGAGACCGAAGGGAATTCGCTCGCCTTCGTGAAGGAGACCTCGAAGAGATTTCAGCGATGGAGTCACCTCTTCTTCAAGCAGTTTATCGTACTTCTCTTCCCACTGTTCAGGGGTTTCAGCCTTTTCAATGACTTTGGCGTGTGCGGCAGCCATCATTTCCTCCGTTTTGCGGTAGTAGAGCGTGTGGCCAATACCCAGGTGCCTGTTTTGTTCAGTCTCGCTGCAGCAAGCATGGTTGCCGGCATGCAAAATGCACAAAACTTTACCGGATTGATGGCATTTATATCTAGAGAGGTAAGCAAAAGCCTTGCAATAGCCGCAGCATTGTTCGTCTTCGTCCAAAACGTCTTCGTCCTCAATCTTGAATGCAAGGGGGCAATCTCCATCTCCCTCTCGAAAGTGCTGGCATTTGTGAGGTGATGACTCGAGATGTGCTTTAACAAACTGCTCACGCTGTGCCAATTCTCTTGTGTGAATACGCTCCAGTGCAGGGCCGAGCCATTTGGCAGTGGAGATTGTCAAGCCAGCAGATGCTCCGTCAGCAGCGGTCCACAGAAGCTCGTCATGCGAGAAGCACGGTTGTCGGCGAAATTGCTGCAGCCTCTCTACGCCAGCCATTCCAAAGGGCTCCCAATCAGGCGGGGCAAAGTTGACAGCTTCATTGAAGTTGAACCCGTGATTGAAACCGGCGTGGTACGCTTGTGGAAAGGTAACAACCATCTGGCCGGCGCGTTGATCAACGGCATAGACGCGGACCCCGGCCTTGGTCAATTGCTCCGGGGTGAGTAGAGTGACAAGCTGGAAAAGGAGATCGGGCTGAGTCTCAAAGAGTTCCGGTACTGCATCTCTCATAGCAGCTTCAAATTTGTCAGCGTCTTGGCCTGGAATGGCGTACCAGGTCTTGGTGGCGCCAAAATGTTGATAGTTGGCGGAGTAGGCGTAGTGATCCTCGTTGTGCCAGCAAAACGTTGAAAAGATCATGCCAACATACACCCAGGGTACTGTCATGCCGGAAATATCGGATTTGATGTGTCGAAACAAGCTCTCCGACGCGAACGGGAGTACATTGAGATTCCAGCCGTCCGAGGCATAAGTGTTGCTCGGGTTCTTTTCCAAGGTCGGGAAACCGGAGCCATGAGTGGTGCAGTGGATGTCGGCACCGTACTCTACTTCGACTGTTTCTTCCAGATCGGCAACAAGTCGCCAGAATTCGTTTTCGACGTCTTCCTCAGTGACTGGTCTGTGGCATTTCAGGGTACTGTCAAACGGCATCTTCTTCTCGAAATAGCCCTGCTTGAAATCGTTTGCTTTTTGTTGGAATTGCTTCAGCGAGTAGAGCCCGCCTTCTTCGAATCCAAACTGGCCATCGCCCACCAGGCACCTGGCGCAGTTCCATTCGGCCTCGGGCTTACGCTTCACAGGGGGGTCAAGACAAAGCCCATGGTAGGCGTGGGAGCAGGATTCGCAGACGAGGAGTTGCCCAGCATCTTCGCCTCGGCCACATGTTTCACATGCTTCGCCAGGAGCCAGATCCTCCTCGCGCGGAATGCGTGGAGCGGATGGCCTAAAAGGTGTCATGTGCGAGCCGGCAACGGTCGGTACATTCTCTCTTCTTAGGCGCTTGCTTCGTCGATTTAAGCCATCTTCCCCGGATTCGGCCTCTGACTCCTTCTTAGAAACATCCGATACTCCATCAGCACTAAGTTGTCTCTTAACGTGTGCAGCAATGCCTAGCGCAACAGGCTCGTCCGGTGTCCCATTGCGTGTACTGTTTACTTCTGGGGTGAAGCTCTTGCGGTCATTCGAGGCTTTGTTGATGCTAGTGAAACCGGAATTGACAGCCGTGAATCCGGAGCCTCCGGATGTCGGTGCCGGTGGAGCATCGACCATTGGGGTATCACGGTCGGCTTCCCGCTTCAGTCCATTCTGCAAAGCCTCTGTCGCAGTCCGAGCGGGCGACTCGGCGTTCAAACCAGACGGGGTATTGGCCTGAGAGCGTTTGACTGGTGTTTGCGCGGGGCTGGGGGTCAAAGGTCCACCGTATTCCTGCTCCAGCTGCTGATGGACGCCGGGCTTCGCAACCCGCAGGTACTCTTCATACGGGCAGAGCCATCGCTGATATGAGTTTTTCAACGAAGTTGAGAGTGACGACATTATCTTGCCGCTATATCCCAAATCTCGGCCAATCTCAGCCCATTTTTTCCCCTTACAAACCTTGTCAAAGCCTCCTCTAGATTCAACGGCTTTTTTCAAGCGATAGAGATCTAGCGGTTTCTTGTCGACATAGGGAAGACGATGCAGATTATTGCCTTGCTGTTTGTGGAATTTGGCAAGGCCATCCAAGTATGTAAGGTTTGCGCGTGTGCCTGCAGTGAGATGTGAGCGGGGTGCCACCGGTGGTGCTTAAAAAAAAAAAAGGTCTAGCTTACTGCCTTCAACAGAGTTGAGCTCCTGTTTTCGGGTTCTGAAGTGAAATTTCTAGTGTCAAGTCAGTATGTAACACCACTTTGAATTCGAGTTGTACTGGGTCAGGTCAAAGGGAGATATACTTCTGTGTCTATGGCAAAGTCGGGATTCCAGGAATCTGGAGGAATGATCTTGCAGATGCCATATTGGGACGCTTCTGGACTAATCCTTTTCATATATTCCAGAGGATCCTGCCATTCTTCCGCTGTTGGGCGATATGTTGGTGCATCGGAGATGCCGTGTGGTCTGCTGGCTTTCCTCACTGGCTCTCGGGTTGCCGTAGGTTGGCCGCGGCGTTCGACAGATGTTAAATCGAGGGCAGCGCTCGACATGGCGCTGAGTGGTATAGTGCCATTTGGGTGGTATCCATTGGAGTTGACTTTCTTGGTTGGCCCAACGGAGCTTCGTGCGCTCGTCGTTGCGGCGGCCGCGCTGGCCGTCATCCCCGGAGACATGGTAGGCGATCAATAATACGTACAAGGTGCTTGACAGTTTGTATCGAAACCGGGGTAGACGCACTTGCCGACAATGGCGATTTGTCGGCGAAAATCTTTTTTTTATTATCGGTGTTCCGATGTCCTGTTGAAAGAATGGAGAGTATCGTCAAGATACTAGGGGCATGGTCGCGGGATTGTAAGAGGCAGCTGGGATAATGCAACCGGTCGGGTGTAAATGCTGTAAGAGGGAAGAGACCGAGGCCTGTAAATTGTGAAAATACAATTCCAATGTTAGAAATCCGAATCGGATGCAGAGAAACAGGCAAACTCTATCGCCACAGAGAGTCGTGTGCGAAGCGAGGCCAAACAGACATCCAACACGGCGCAGAAAAAATCGAGGCTGCGGAAGCCGTCGAGGATACGTACAAAGAAATATTTGCACAAGTTCGATGCAGGGCAAACGAGACTGGTCAAGTGCGTGCGGCGAAAAGCACCAGCAAGGAGCGTGAAGACGAGGGAAAACGAGTCATGCAGCGTGGCAAGCCCAGCGTTGGTGTAGGTGTAGATGTCGAAAGCGATGGAGGGCGGCGGGCTTGTGGAATGGGTCGAGGGAGTCCCCCAGATGTGAGATATGGCAGGAGGTTCCTGGGCTTGGTCTGTTGTCGCTGGGGGTACTTGCGCCTTTGCTGGTCTGGGCTGCCATGGCGCAAGTATATTCGCGATTATGGATGGACGCACGCACATTACCCGTGCTCCACTCTGCCTTCTTAACCCGGACCGGAAAGGCTGCACACGGGGGGTCTGCTACTTGTCCGCTTGGTGGTTTCACTATATTGTCAGCAAGTACTCTGTCTTTGTCATGTATGCAAATTCGTGACCTGGTACGGCCGGGGTGGGCAAGGCGCGGCTCCAAGTAGTGGAGTACCCTTTCCGTACTAGCTACTAGAAGCCATAAGAGATTGTGCGGGAAACAGGCTGTTTCAGTGAAGCTACCTTTGTCCCTGATACTT
This sequence comes from Zarea fungicola, assembly GCA_900169235.1. Taxonomy (NCBI): domain Eukaryota; kingdom Fungi; phylum Ascomycota; class Sordariomycetes; order Hypocreales; family Cordycipitaceae; genus Zarea; species Zarea fungicola. The sequence goes on from FWCC01000328.1 coordinate 105,337, forward strand.
TTTCTGTACTTGTCGGAGGTACATGCAAGCGAGCCGTAGACCGAGACCAGTAGCCAATAGCACAATACCTCGCCCATGGCGCCCCGTAAAGCCATCGGTCCCTCTAATTACTGGGTAACCTCCTGGCAATCACTAACACGCCTTTCGTGTTGTTGTAATTTGCATGAGAGCAGTAAATAAATACTGGAAATACCGTTGTTGATGAAGGAGATTTCAACGCGGGATGCGAGTATATTTTGCATTGTTTTTTTTCTACTAGAGAGCCTCATTCAGACCTAGGTACTAAACAGGCTTCAACCCTAAAAAATCAACGCTGCGCTCCGTATCTGCTCCGTATAATTTCAACATGGACGAAAACATGTATAAATTTCAACATTATGTGTTTTTTTTTTGCTCTAGCTGCCTCACAGCGCCGTCTAAATACCGCTCTATATATTGTAATCATGCTATGCAATGAATCATGTCCCTTCTAACCCATTGTTCCATTCCTCGCTTCGCTGTACAGTGTCATAATATCCGTGCTGTTTTTATATGTCACATTGCAATGCTCCGTAAAGCCAGAAAACATGCTGGCTTGGTTTTCCAAGTATTTACCAAATGCATCGCGCGAACAGCTCGTGCCCGGTCCATCAGCGCAACTCGGCAGTGGCTGTGGCGCGCTATTCACCAATGCTCTGTAGTAGTCGCCATCCTCGTACCCGTGGCTTCCGCTGCACTTTAGGCGCTCAATTGCAATATTGCCCAAAAATGGCAAAATATTGGAGCTCTTCCACTCGCGTCTGTAGTTGATGCGGTCAGTCGGCATGGTGTCGTTGATGTTGGCGGCGCCATTGAACTGTGAGTTGTTGAAGAGACCCATGGCGACAATAACCATGGGCGGCAGCTCGCGGTGCGTAAAGCTGACCAGCAAATCGTCAATACTACTATTTTTCTCATTGCTCATGAGTAGTTTCCCTGTTGCATTCAGCCACGGAAGCCCGTTGTACCCAGAAACTGCATTGCCGTAGCCAACGTTATAGTGGTAGCGAATGTCCTCCGAGTACTCCCAAGCCAGCCAGTCATCGGGCGAGAAGAGTTCCAAACTGCAAAACGGTGACTTGCCCCGGATGACAGTTTCGTAGCCGCACAGCTGCTGCATCCCAAAGACGTCTTTGTCTGTAAAATTAAACCCTGGCGCGGCGTCATGGAGGCGGGCAATAATGGGTTTAGTATAAACCTTCTTGTATGCATCGGATTCGTCGCCGCCAGACGACGAAGAATAGGCCGGGCAGCCCTTGTATGGCGTCAAACTGTTGGCACCAGCTTCCTTTGATTCGTAAATACTGCGTATCTGGACGGTATTCTCGTCCTCCTCCAAGCCGCGCGCCAAGGACTTGGCAGATTGAAGCGTCCTTGATGCAGAGGATGTCCAGATCTGCTTCGGCACACTAAAGTTTGGGTAGCGAAAATTCAGGTCAACACCAAGTTGGGTCGCTTCCAACCTCCCCACGCGCGTGAGGATTGAGACTTCGGCATCGCTAATTGGGGCCTGCCAGTTGGCCAGAAAGTTGAGCCCCGGAATCTTGCTCCATTCGATATTGGTCGTATTGTCCAGCTTCTTCACAAACGGTTCAATGTATTCCTCGTAGTCAAAGTCGTTGGCGTAGATGGCGGCATGGCGGACAAGATATGCCGCGCGTTCTGCAATGCAACCGTGCGGGACATCTGGAGAGGCGGGAGGATCCTGCGGCTCAAAATATGGCGCAATACCAGTGAGATGGTGTAGTGGGTTGAAATTGTATGTCGAGTACAGGGCAGAGGCTGAGACAGTGACTGATAGAGGCCATGCTGTGAGGAGCAAGTATTTAGCCATTGCGCACGACTAGAGAAAAAATATTGCCTTGTAGCTACAAGAGAGAGATTAATCTATTAAACTTGTCTACAAAGTTATAATTCGGCTCCTCAGTTGTTTAAATAAACTCATTGTTGGTTACCTCTGTGCAAGATCGGCAGGTCGACGACGCTTCGTTGACGTCACGCCCAGGGCCAATACCTTGATTTGGGAGGGAAAGCCGCAGTGCCAGGTTCAGGAAAAAACAATCCACTTTCAAAAATAAAGACTGAACAGAGCCGTTTTTTCTTTTTACAACTGGTGTAATTATGATTGCGCAGTCGGAAATAGCCCATCATAATCTACGATCTGCTTAAGTGTGTACGCCACAACTCCAGTAACCAGTGAGTGGCACATCCATGCAACGTCGTGAGAAGTACATCATATAAAGATTCAAATTTATAAATCTAGAATAATTCAAAATTTACGTTTCGTTTTCTTCAAGTAAAAGCCATCGATTGTAAGCCAGCTTCGGCGCAGCGGTAGGGAGTGATAAGAGGAGGCAAGGCTTCACATTTAGAAGTCCCTTCATATACTTGTCCAGATTTAGACATATAATTTAGGTAAAATGAGTTAGAATTCGGGGATACCATTAATCTATACTACAGACACGATTCAGGTATTGTCACAGTAGAAGACAATGTAGTCGTGTATCATGCGGTACTCACAATGCGGCCCAAGCCATCATAACAACCACCACCATGAAACTTGATCCAGTGAGAATATTTGCCCCGGAACCTTTTGTGTCTGCACCTTCGTCTGTACTTGTAGGACAGTTTACAATCGAGTCTTCTCCATGACAAGCTTTAGAAGTTGCTTCCGCTTCAATACTTTTTGCTTCGGCCGGGAGTATCGCGGCCTTGCAGGGATCAGCAGGCGCAAGGGGGCCGTCGTCATAGCCGCAGTACGGGTTCGATATACCGTGAAATGCTTCCTTTCCAGTCTTTTCAGTGGTCTTCATAACAAATGACTGCGCGTGGGTACAGTTGTTGGGCACAATTTCATGGTCTGGCGCCCCATTTTCCGTTGTAAAGTGTACTGTGGTTTTCTGAGTGTTCAGTTGGTCGTCGTTGCCAGAGCCGGTGCAATTGACGATAGGCTGCCAGACAAAGTACCACTGCATCTCGCTGAGGGCCAGACCTTTTATCACATCTGAAACGTAAATTGGTCTAGAGTTTCCCCCTGGACCTGGGTTGACCACGCCATCTGCAACAGATATGAGGTTGCTGGAAGTGTCCGATTCAAGATCGACGCTGCCGTCATATTGCAGGAGTTGCCAGCCGATTTCAAGACCCCCCAAATCTCTACTGGCATTTCCGGGGTCTTGAAATCCAAATACTATAGGGAAAATAGGTGTCGGTGCGTAGCTTTCGTTGCGTGGGAAGATGAGATCAACCTCGATGACGCCTGGTTTGGCCACACCGAATGTGGCCGTTGCGGCAAGAGTGACAATAACGGTTTTAATCTTCATTTTCAGCAATGTGATGATGTATTTTCAAAGCTCTGCATCTTCGAAAAAAAAAATCAATTTTAGCCCTATATGACCTCGTGTGTGCTGCCTGTAATACAACGAACGCCAAGATGCTAACCAACTAGTGCCAGCCTTGAGGTGCAAAATTTAATCTTTTGCCTACTACTACGTCATAGCCATATTAGGTCCGAAATGTAGAAATGGAATAACATCAAATAATCTCAGTTATAAAAGTCAAGAGATACTTGTTACATCTCAAAGTCCTAGGGTTAATGCGCAAAGTTGGCTCTGTGTCTAGCCGATGCCTCTCGATGCCTTGTCTGCGACAAACCTCTAGGTGGACGATTTTCTTTATACAGGGCCGTATTAAACCCATTAGCGCCATCTAAAAGCTGGGCAAATCAGGTTTTAACAGCTTGGCAATCACAAAACAAGAGAAGAGTTTTCATCTTGGTCCCCCCTCTCAGCAACCTCACAACTTCCACACTAACGACGGGAAGACGAATTCACGCATAACACAGCATATTTCCAACGTACACAGGGCCAATTTATCGACTTACGTAATTTAATAAGAATATTTTACATTGAAAATGATGCGGCTGATTGGCTTACAGAGCCAAATCCTCCGCACACATTCAAACCGGCTAGCGCGACACTCGCTGGCGCTTGCATGTTGACGGCTTTCTAGATGGCGATGGACGACCAGCCGCCTGTTCACTATGGGATTGCCAGATCTTCTCCAGTTCCCGGCCCCTCCTCTAGAGGGTATTCACGCGGGTTACGTGGTTTTCCAACTTTGACTGTGCTGCGAGGACGTCGGCATACTGCCGGTTAAAATCCCGTCGCAATTCCGCCGTCTTCACCGTCAAATCCCATGCAATCTCAGCCAATCTTGCGCATTCTTTGTGACTACTCTCTGGCGGGATAACCACATTCATGTCTCCTCTTTTACGTTTACGGTACGGCGCGGATAAGACCTTGTAAGCTTCATCGGCTGCCGCCCTCAACTCCTCCCCCAACTTGTACTCGTGGTACTTTTGATCGATTATCTCTCCATGCGTAAAACTGAGACTTTCTTGTAACTCTATGGGATACTTCTGGCGCACAAAGTCTTGCAGCTCATCATGCGTCAGAGTGGCAATCGCGTCTGCCGGTGTCATCAGCGTCTCGTTCTCTCTAGAACCCGACATTGTTTGTCTCTGCAGTTAGTTTTCAGGTGTAATTTTGGGCAAGGCATAACGAATAAAGATCGGAACGCGTAACGTAAGGGGCAGACATCCCCTTTATACTTCCGCTTTTTGGCACAGGAGCCAAAGGCTTTCCCGGGCCGCTGTTTGCATGTTCCATTGTCCGCGTCGTTCTGATTTCATCAACGTCGATATGCAGTTGTGAGACCATACGTACTCTGGCTTTGTTCTCTTAAAGCAGGATGCAGTTTCTGCATTTTGTTTCTTTGTTCTCAACAAGTCGTCGATGTACCAGGATCTTGTTGAGGCCTTGGCTCTTTGCCGGAAAATGCAAGAAGACAAAGGGCAAAGCTTTCGTAATGCTGTCTTTTCACTCCATACATTTCAATCTATAAGGCCAGGAAGCAAGAAAGGAAAGCTGGAAAATGCAGAACATGGTAATAATATAAGGTATGGGGAGTTAATAGAAATACAAAAAAGGTCGGGAAAAGATTACCGTCGTATGCCGTCTGTTTCTAGTATACATTGTCGTGGTCTCGTCATCGTCAATCAGAAATCTCATTCGTTGGGTATATGTCACTCATTCCGATTTCTTCCCTCTTTTCTTTACTTTCAACAGCTTTGTAACTTCGCTCTCACCGCGAATTCGTAGTGTCAGCTCCTGCATCATGTTTCCCCAGTGCACCGCGCCATCACACGATGGACAGGAGCAGGTCCGAGGAAGCACAGCATCGGACTCGCCCTCGGTCCTTAACGCGTGCTTGCTCCAGCAGTCGAGGTGACCCATGGCCACACAATCGCCGCTAGGGCACATGGCATGTAGTCCTTCGCCAGGCACCAGTAGCTCTTTGCAGTGCACGCAGCTGCCCTGCTTCTCAAACAGCACCACTTCTTGGGCCCTTTGAACGTAGTCCTTGAACGGCGCATAGTCCAGCGGCAGTGCGTGGATGCCGGCGTGCTCGTCATGGGCACCTAGTATGCCCGTCGTGTCGTCCACGAAATCGGTCAGGACGCGCAGACCTGGCCGCTCCGCGTCTTGGGCCGTCTTTTGCCAGGCCATCCACGCCTTGTGTGCCTCGTGTGCGAAAAAGTGCAGCTTGAGCGGCCAGCGCGCAAAGCTGGCCACGCCGGTGAGAAGGTGGATACTTGACATGACGGAGCGCATGCTCATCGGCGGTCGTCGGGGCCGTCCGTTGCGCTTCGTTTGCTTCGACACAACGAGGCGCGACTCGTCGGGGATGTGCAGCGAGAGGTGCGGATTCGCCAGGGCCCATTCAAACTTGAGCGCCGCAATCGAGCTTGGGAAGCCCGAGACGAGAGCTACCATTTCCCAGGGCCGTAACTTGTCGCGTGACGTGCGCATGGCACCGCCCTTGGTCTCTCCGTTGTGCTGCTTCAGTCGCCGCGGTGGGTTCGGCGTCGAGCCAATGTAGAGCGACGCATGACGGACTGTGGATCGCAAAACGTATACTGTATATAGTGCCGGTAGTGGCTTGTGCAAGCTTGTCATGGTAATAGTTGAACCATCTGTTGAACGCAATTACTTTGCTAGAGATGGTGTAGAGAGCTGCAGTGGGCGACGCGATCTTGACATGGTGGAGTAGCCTAGCCGTGATAGAATCGCGTCACTTGTACCACCATGAAAGTTACCCTGCATCCGTGAAAAAACATCAATGAGGCGGTCCAGCATGACTTTTATAGCATTGAGCAAACAAAGGCACTAATACAAATTTATCATTGTTTAAAAAAAAATAAAGGAACAAAAAAAGTAGCCTTATTGCGCCTAAATGACTCCATAACCTATCCACCCTCTATACAAAATTTACAATAGGCCTTGCTTCTGCAAGTCATAGTACACCTTCTCCGGCATGACATTGCCCTCCCCGTCCTCCATTTGCACAAGACTGCCCTCGTCTACCTTTGCTTTTCTCTCGCTCTTTTGAATCTTCTCCCACAGCCTGAGCGCTTCTTCGATGCCGGTGATATCTCTGAACAATGTCGCGTTGTTGATGCCGAGACACTTCAGTCCATAAATGTGGCGAGCCTCGTTGAAGTGCTTATCAAAGGATCGCCTTCCCATGTATACATAGTTGCCACAAATCTCGCACGTCAGCTCAACGCCGAGGCCGTGCAGACGGTACAGCCAGTAGGGAATGGGCTTGCCATCCCACGCCAGAGGCAGCTTGAGAGGGTTATAGATCTTGTCATCGCCGTCGTCCTCTTCATCGTCACCATCACCCGTTGGCTGATGTGGTTGCTCAGTGGAGTTGAATAGGTTGTCCAGTTCCTGCTGGCGCTCGCGCTCTGTCATGCCCTGTTTTCGCTCGACATTGACCCTCGTGTCGCCTCGTTCAGTGCTCATGGCAGCAGCAAGTCGTTTCACACGGTGTTCGCGCTCAGCGATGGCGCGCTCCTTTAGTCGCGTTGCAGAGACAGTGCCAGTTGTGCCTGTTGCCGATTCGCCGCCTAATTCCTCTTCCCTTGCCTTGCGCTGCTCGGCGGCCTTGACGTGTTTTCGGCCAGTCAAGTGATTCTTATACACGTTTTCATTTTTGAACTCTTTCTCACAGTCGGCACACCAAATAGCATCAGGGCTGCTCAGGTTATTCGCACTTCCGCTTGTTTGTGTCTCGTTTTGCCACCCTTCAACCTCGTCCTTTTGCCACTGCTCTTCAAAGTCGGCATCAAACGAAGAGAGAATCTTGTCCACGTCGTCCAGCGGCCGCGTACGGCGCATGAAGCCCTCCAAATATGTTGCCAGGCTGCCAACATAGCTGAAATACTGATCCGTCATTTTATCAGCCCTCTTTAACCCGCCTTGGCCAGTGGTGAGATGGTCGAACGTTTCGAGGTATTGAAGATAGTTGGATCTCTTAACATTCGGTAGATTCAAGTAAGCGTCATAGGAAGAATTCAAGTCGAAGAATCGTCCGTAAGCCTCTTCACCGCTGAAAATAGTCTCGACAATGGAGGGCATCTCAGAGTCGCCAGGTCGTCGTAGTCTGTATCGCTGCTCCGAGTTTTCGGCTTGCTCGTTTGGGTATCGGGCATGGTGGGCTCGCACCTCCTCCACTTGCTTATAGAACTCATCGAAGGGATCGCCAGTGCCAATCTGCTGGATTTCCTGCGCGCGGCTGCCCGCTTCATCCTTGTAGATGTCGAGCAGGGTCTTCGACTGTGATTGGATCTGGTCCAGCAGCTGCGCCACCTCGTGATCTCTGTTCAATCGATCGCGGATCTAAATTCACGGTTAAAACTTGGACGAAAATAAGCGCAGGAAAACCCATTAGACATACGTGCTTGGGCTCGTCGCGTATGCGATCTGCGATGGCCTGCTCGAGGCGCTCGAGGTCCTCTTGGATGTATCGCTGCTCTTCCAGAACGAGCATCTTGGCTGATTTGAATAGAGGAATGCGTCTCCTATGTCAAAACTCGTTGCTATTACACGTGGACTCAAATTTTAGCGACCCTACTGTCGCGGGATCGAGTTGGGTAGAAAATGAACGGTTTGATTGTTTGCGACAAAGTTGGCGGCGAAGCTTGGCCACCGAAGAATATCCGACCCGCAAAAAAATTATAGCCAGCGCTACCAATTGCCTCGAGAATAATGCGACAAGCCTCCAGCTTGAACTCATCATAATACAACCTCGCAATCCGACACAGTCGCAATCATGGCCGACGGACCCAGTGGAATTGACCGCAATGCGGACGAGAAGATGGAGTTCTCCACCTCAAAAGAGGTGACAGTTCATCCTACGTTTGAGTCCATGTCGCTGAAGGGTATGTTTGGGCGCCAGCCTTGCATTTGGCAAAACTGACCGAATTTGCAGAAAATCTCCTTCGTGGCATTTACGCCTACGGCTACGAGTCGCCTTCCGCCGTACAGTCGCGAGCCATTGTCCAAGTTTGCAAAGGCCGCGACACGATTGCTCAGGCCCAATCCGGTACCGGTAAAACCGCAACTTTCTCGATAAGCATGCTTCAAGTCATCGACACTGCCGTTCGCGAATCTCAAGCACTTGTTCTCTCACCGACAAGAGAACTTGCAACCCAAATCCAGTCTGTTGTTATGGCTCTCGGCGACTATATGAATGTTCAGTGCCATGCCTGTATTGGCGGTACCAACGTTGGCGAAGATATCCGCAAGCTCGATTATGGCCAGCACATCGTCTCTGGTACCCCTGGCCGTGTTGCGGATATGATTCGCCGACGCCACTTGCGCACCCGTCACATCAAGATGCTGGTTCTTGACGAAGCAGACGAGCTTCTTAATAAGGGTTTCCGCGAGCAGATTTACGACGTGTACCGCCACCTTCCTCCGGCTACCCAGGTCGTTGTCGTCAGCGCTACTCTTCCATATGACGTCTTGGACATGACAACCAAGTTCATGACTGATCCTGTCCGAATCTTGGTCAAGCGTGACGAGTTGACTTTGGAAGGACTGAAGCAGTACTTTATCGCTGTCGAGAAAGAGGACTGGAAGTTTGATACCCTTTGCGATCTTTACGATACACTTACCATCACACAGGCCGTCATCTTCTGCAATACCCGCCGCAAGGTCGACTGGCTGACGGACAAGATGCGCGAGGCAAACTTTACAGTTAGCAGCATGCATGGCGAAATGCCTCAGAAGGAGCGAGACAGCATTATGCAGGACTTCCGCCAGGGCAACAGCCGAGTGCTAATCTCCACTGATGTCTGGGCGCGCGGTATCGATGTGCAGCAGGTCAGCTTGGTTATCAACTACGATCTTCCCAGCAACCGTGAGAACTACATCCACCGAATTGGTCGCAGTGGTCGTTTTGGCCGCAAGGGTGTTGCTATCAACTTTGTTACTACAGACGACGTTCGCATTCTCCGCGATATCGAGTGTAAGTCAAACGCTCTTGGGTATATAAAAACTGAAGGCTAACAGAAAACGCAGTATACTACTCGACTCAGATCGACGAAATGCCGATGAACGTTGCCGATCTCATTGGAGCTTAAGCAGGACATATGACAACTGAATTGCGGAATGCGCAGCGAATAAACGACATATTAAATACATGGCCACGGCTTCACCGTGAGGCGCAACGGACACAAGTGCGGAGGAAATGGGTTAGTTGTAATAGCAGGTAAGCTGAAACTTGACCGGCCCATGAGACTATTGCAAAAGCTGACATGCTATGCCGATAGATTGTATTCCAATATACCTTTGTTTACCCAAGACTGGGAAACTCATACCCGCCTCCGATCAACTTTGCAGTACCGAGAACAACACCAGGCCGTCTGCTCATTCGCGTCCGACGGCGATATTATGTCACGAGACCGTTGAGTGTGAATGCGACTTCGTTCCATGCATGCATACAAATGGGATCATAACCGCTAGCTAAAGACCGACCAGCGTTTAATTACCTTCAATAGTTATCGCTGCATTGTTGAAGATTCGGGAGTCCATCGATCAGCGAGCCCATGACATCGAGGAAACCCGGTGGCGCTCTGAAAGAACCGCCAAATACTAACAAGAGCAGCTCCGGGGTGGCAGTGAAAAGACTCTGGAATTGGAAAGGTGTCTGCTTTGTCCACTAGGCATGATTAGGCATGATTGTTCTGGTAGTGTATTTAGGATAGAGCAACCGAAGTACACAAATTAGGATAAAGTGACGTCTATTCTCGCAAGCATTTTCCGTTGTGAATCTTTGTGCAACAAGCTGCAAGCTGCGTCTCCCCATGATCCGGCCCTGAGGTACATTCTAGCGCCAAATCGACATCGATACAGCCCGGTGTCAAGGCTTCATTACGAGTCTGCCTGTAGAAAACACCGACTGCTCCTGTAGCCATGTTCTGGCAAGCGTAGAATTGGGAATCTCTGTCACGTTCTAATGCCAGGACTGGTGTCGAGCCTTCGAAGCTGATGCCAACCTGCGAGATAGCCTCCTCTCCACATTCGAGTTTCAGCACTTTCTTGCCGGTTTGGTCCTCTTCCAGTGTCAATATTCTGCGCGTGCCTCCCTGTTCCGCCTGAATTATTCCGGATTCAACATTGACCCAGAAATCTTGGCCGCGGTTATCGTCGCCGGTGAGCTGGCCAAGCTCATGGCATGTACTCTGCCCAGAAAACGCCACCACCCAGTTTGCAATCTGCAATCCAAGCGTGTTGTTTCCAGCGGCCGTGTGCGCGCGCAACTTGAAGTTCGACGAGGTGCTTGGTAAGTCGGTTGGTACGACCAGTTGGGCTCGTAGGGGTAGTGCGAGCGCGAGCGCGAGCGACATTACCCCTGGTGAAATTTTGGATTGATACATTACTGCATTGGAGTAGTTGATGTCCGAAGCGAAATTTGACTTTACCAGCGAAGTCCAGCATTAGCGTCGCGTCTCAGGCATGTAAAAGTACTACAGAGGGAGACGGACTGCTCTCTTGAGACATCGACACCCCGCACAAAAAATATCATAGCTGTATGAGAACGGGTTCAAGTGTAAAAGATACTTCTAGGTTTACATGAGTTGAGAACAAGAAACTGGGTTGGCTGACGGGTTAGAGAGTTCCCGAATAGGCAATTTGGCCGCAGGTGTAAGATTTAAATGGCTACGAATCGTGGAGATAGTTTACTGATCGGATAGGCGGCCGATAACAGCCGCAGGTTAAAATGTGCTCATAATAGCACCACCTTGAGTTTAGATGATGCGGGATTTACGACTTGTAGAACGCCGCCTCTGACGTAATGCGAGCTGCTCACGATGGCGTGTCGACTTAAAACAGCCTACCAAGACTGATCATCTCTTGGACAAGCACGACAGAGTACATACAACAAGCATTATTAAAGCCGATATAACCCCTGCACAATAAATAAACAGTGTGGGCCGTGATTCTTGATTGTTCCCTGGTCTCCACATTGTTGCCCCGTGTATGCTTGAGCTTCAGCTGCGCGAGGATATCTTGGCATATTTTCTCCCTAGCAAAACATACCGCAAGTTGGCGTGATGGTTATTGTGATTTTTGAATACACATATATTGCTACTGATCGACAAGATGGATTCTGGAAACGAGCGACTGGACCAAGACGACGAGCCCGAGCCTGACGCTGAAGCTGACGCTTGTCTGCGAGAATATGGTGCATCCCTTGCCCAAGAGACTTCATCAGTCTACGTGAACATTCACAGGTAAACATACTTGGAGATTGCACAAATATCGAAGCTAAATTTTCTTAACTAGAGTCCGGCGTCTGGTTCTAGCAAGTATAGGTCAGTTTGGAGGTCCCCTTGGTTGGGAGAGGCGACACTAATTATTCCGCAGATGACCCCTATACCATGGAACATTTCCGACAGCCAAGCCTAAACGCGCTGGTAGTCAGACCACTTGTTGACAGGCTGTACAATACCAAAGATAGCTCCATCGGTAAGCAAACCAAGATCCTCTAATAGGCGGCAATGTGAGTTGATAGAATACTCCCTAAAGTGTACTGCCTGCTGGCCAATCGCATACACTTCTTGCGTGAGCAGGAAGGTCTAAGAAATCAGAGCGTCAACGCTGCGAGAGCAACACTCTGTGAACTCGTCGCGAGCAGAATTCTGAGACGCTACCACGAGGACAACTCGGATGATGCTGGCATGCTTCTTCTTGCCCATGTTCTCGTCGAAGGGTATGATCCCTTTCAAGGCGCACCTCGAGAAATTGAGCAGGAATGGAGGCATCTACAATGGCCAATACAAGCTCGTGCCGGACATGAACGCCAGTTTACTGCTCTCGAACTAGCCATTTTATCGGAAAGCAAGTCATTTATCGGGACAGCCGCATGCCAGCGTGTCGTGTATGCGATTCATGATGGGCGAGTGACCTATACGCCGCTTTCGTTTGTGGATATTCTACCAGACCACTACAAACATTTACCGATTTCAATCTACAACCCAAAGCACGCGCCACTTCTCAACCATCATCGCCTGATTGTGCCCCGCATCCGAACTGCCATTGAGTTTACGCAAATGCTTGTATTGCTCGCCTTGTACGTCATGACTATGGTCGATCGCCACACACGAGACAGTATGTGGGAAATTTTGTTCTGTACCTATACGGCTGGATGGGCGATTCACGAGTTCGCGGCAATTCTGGAGCATGGATGGGAAGTCCATTCGCAGAGCTTGTGGTCGTTTCTCGACATCACTTTCCTGACTATATACATTGCTTACTTCCTAACCAGAATGTACGATTTGTACATTGACAAAATCGCAGATGGATACGGACTCCATATCCTTTGTCTTGCTGCGCCTATTCTTCTCACCAGGATAGCATTTAACATTATGCCGAACAACATTGTCTTCATATCACTACACGCAATGATGAAGGACTTTACTGTATTGACATTTCTTGCGTTGTGGTGCTTTACTGGATTTCTCTTGGCACTCCAATGGCTCATCACAGAAGAGCAGATTATGCAGGGCAACACGCCGAGCTGGGCGACCATATGCAAGTGGCTGTTGTGGATCTGGTTTGGCCTTGACGGCACTGGTATCGGCGAGTCGACGCAGTTTCACATCGTTTTTGGCCCAGCCCTCATGATTGCCTTTGCCTTCCTTGGAAATACGTTGTTCCTGACCATTTTGGTCGCGATCCTGACCAATACGTTTTCACGCATCATTGCCAACGAAGGGGCCGAGATCCGATTCCGCCGCACCGTGCTGACATTTGAGAGTGTCAAGAGTGATTCCATCTTTGCATACCCACCGCCCTTTAATATTGCAGCTTTGATGTTGCTTCTGCCGCTCAAGCCCCTGCTGACTGCACGCACGTTTCACACGGTCAACATCTTTCTCATTCGTTTGTTGAATGCGCCACTGCTGGTTGCCATTACGTTGTTCGAAAAACGCAGCTGGAAGTCGGGTATTCGGTCGAAGAGAATGAAGAAGACCTCTTGGCTGAGCTGGCAATTTTCTGGGTTCTTCCCACACGGTGATCTTTCTACAGTTTTCAACGCCGAGCCGCCCGCAGAGCTTGTGGACAAGATTGACCAACTGGACCCGCTGGATGAGGTACCAGTCTTGGAGGATGACGTTATCACAAGCTCCAGACCAGAGGTTACTAAGGCACGACTTCGCCGGTCGATGATGACACATTGACTAGTTAGAAATTCAGGCTGACAATGAAGGGTCAATGTACCGCATAGATCCCCTCGTTGGCAAGTCAGTCGGATGTGTAGAACAGGCAAATTTTGGAAAATCGAAAGAAAAGAGAAAATGATCATTTTGTGTCAGTGAATGTACATTAGTCCGAATCCCGCATGTCCCTATAACCATGCCCAGATATCCATGCCTCCTGTTACCGGCCATTCCCAAAAGGCGAAAAAAGCGAAGAAAAGAAAAGAAAACACCAGACTACCAGGATGCAGAAAAATGATAACGAGGATTTAGCTCAGCGACCAGCGCTATGGAATGCTGCTCCCCTGCACTCTCACCGGTCGTTGGAGCCCGTCTTCTTCATGCCACACATCATGATGATCTTCGGTTCCCATGGACCCGCGGCTATGGGAATCAACGCGCCAGCTATATGCGGTCGCTTCTGGCTGCTTTGGGCTCGCTGTGCATGAAGAAGTCGCCAGCGTGGACGAGCGCTTATTGGGGAGTGCCGCCTCTTCATCTTCATCCAGACGCGTGTGCCTTGTACTTCGTGACGAAATGCGATTCAGCGTTAATCTAGAACGACTTGTAAGCATGGTACTCCAAGTTGACATGTGCCACTTGGTGCAACAGAGAACTTACGTAGAGTTGCCTGGTTCGGCGCCAAAAACCTGCGGCGCCAGGCGAACGAGAATTAATCGCATGGCCGGCAGACATGTGCAGATCAGCCCGACCTCGACTTCAATTGTAGACCACCAGACAATATCCCACTGGTCCCAGGTTGGATTGGATGTCGATGCGTAGTGTCGAACGGATGCAAGTCGCAGAAACGATACCACTGTCACACTTTTTGAAAGGTCAGTATGAGCGTGCACCAGTAAAGACGCGAGTGAAAGGACATTTCTCACCTGGCACCTGTTAGAAACATAAGAGCAGCTCCCAGCTTTTTCTTCCAATGGAGGTTTAGTTTGTGGATTTGGAAGAGGGGAATCGCCAGCAGCCAGATATCTGATGCGACGTTCAATGCACTGTTGGCCCAGCCCGCCACGTTGATGTTGAAGCAGCGTCCCTGAACACTGTCATCGTTTATAAAATTGTATTTCTCCCATTGAAAGCTGACGGGAAGGCACTGCGTAATGATGACGACGGTAAAGGATATCGCGGCGGCGACGTGAAAAATGACGGTTGCCCAGAGCAGCATGCGGATGCCGCGACCAAAGAAAATATTGAGATAGAAAAAAGTCAAGGCCAACTTGACAAGGAGCATTAAGAGAATGTAGATTATTTGAATCGCGTAAAAATAGCGCCCAAAGGCGATGAGACTGGCACGCTCCAGGCCCCAGACGTCCTTGCCCATGCCATGAGCTGTCAGGCCAAATATGGTGAGACCGATACTGGGCAGCCCGAGAGCAACGGCGAGGATAATTGTCCAGTCTTCAGTGTTGAGCCGTCGTTTGGCACTGAAGAACTGCATGTAGAGGAGGCGCGCAATGATGAAAAGAAGGGTGCTGGCCGACATGGCTATGATCATGGTGTTGAACTTGACTATACGATTGCGCACGGGTGTATGACAAGTCGTTTCCGTAACATTTCTGGTAACTGCAAATCATGTTAAAATCCAGCAATGCCATCTTCACTTGAGACTGCTCGTACATATAGATTCAGGAAGGGAACACGAAACCAAGACACATTTGTCGATTTCGTCTTTATCTGGGCCGCATAGGCATGTGTCTTTATATGACGCGCAATATTGCTGAAAACATGGCAACTGTTTTTCGATTAGTGGATTCAGCTAATTGACAGAGCTTCAAGCTTTACTTACGGCGCAATGAGGTAGCGTAGACTCCATTTCATTTGCGCGACTGACTAACGCTGATGGCAGCGGCACTGTGGTGGATGATAGAAAAGCAGCAACATTGCTGGGGCCAACAAATGTTGCAACATTGGTAGTCATGCTGGCGGCTTTATGGAGGAAGCTTTGGACTCATGTTCGAAGTTACAAAAGGCAATACCAACCTTGGCTTTGGAGCTGCAAAACAGCACCTGGGATGCGCCCACTGTTGTAATGAGTGACTGGAAAACAAAACTAAGCTCTGTGGCAAGGCTATAATGGCTTAAAAGTCTGCAGATGCCAAATGAAGGAGAGAATTGATGACAGATCAAGTAACGGAGGGCAGCCTCTACTGTATGTATGTATTCAAGCTGACAGGATCTGTCAAAACCCACGGGTTTGAGATGTGGAGAGGCAACTCGGCATCAGCACGGGCGTGGTGATTGCGGAGAATCACATCACAAGTACGCGACTCTCCACCAAAGCTAAATATCTCAATGACAGGGTTTGCATCCTCCGTTCCAGGCCCAGTTGTCGAGGGTGTGTGTGCTGGGCAAATACGAAAAGGGAGATGCTGCACACTGTGCGCAGGGGAGAGACAGGGGCCATCCAATGGGTTGTGGGCTAATTCCACATATGCTGCTGGGGCTGGTTGTTAATAAAATCCTGCAGCCGAGCTTCGGAGTTGAGCATGAAGTAGGGCATTGATTTGAAATTTCAGGCCAGCCTGAAGGATTCTGGCTCCTGTTCGCCACGCGAGGCGTTGTCTTATTAGTCGACAGCGCAACGCCTTTTGTCGCAAGACGTTGAAGGAGGAACCAACATATGGGACATTCAGGCACATATTTTCAGCGCCCCATGCGCCGGTAAATCTTACTTTTCAGAGTCTAGCTATTTTTAATTGGCATTTTAAGACAGCGGCAGTGAGAAAACCCATTTGTTGCTCCAGCTCGTTGGTGCTAGCGGATTCCTAGACCCAGGGACAACCAGGACTAGTGAGGGATCTTCGTGGGGGACTGCGGACCCCGGGATGCTCCCGCTGCCAATGGGCGAGTGACAAAGTGAAAGACAGGTCTCGAGCAAGAA
Source organism: Zarea fungicola (assembly GCA_900169235.1). Taxonomy (NCBI): domain Eukaryota; kingdom Fungi; phylum Ascomycota; class Sordariomycetes; order Hypocreales; family Cordycipitaceae; genus Zarea; species Zarea fungicola. The sequence goes on from FWCC01000328.1 coordinate 121,869, forward strand.
AAAAATTGTTACATGGGGCATCCGGTTGTCGCTGAAGTCGCAGGCGTCGTAAGACACGGACACACCCGGTCAACAGTGGCACACCGGCCCGTGACGCAGCAAGTGTTCAGCAGTGGCTTGCTGGACCTGGCTTCCCGTCAATATGTGCTCAGCGTGTATGGCAAATAACACGCCAAGCTTGCAGGGATTCTGGTCTCTGCCAGCTCTGGTGGAAAATGTCCGGGTTAGGTATCAGCCCACCGCTGTGCTCAGGAAAATACGCAGTAACTAAGTTGGTAGAGTCGCTTCAGCGCCATGCATGACCAATCTAGACGTCGCCAGGCCGCCGTTATTACAAAGACACCACGATTCGCGTCCTGTCTTCGACTGTCTCGAAAGTTCTCTCGTCCGTGAGTATTGACGGGAAACACAGTTAGACATGCCATTTGCCCTCGCCGTCCCCAACTTGTCGTCAGTGTTATGAAAGTTTCCGATAGCCTTGTCAGCAAGGCTACTTGCTCATAGGCCGGGGCTCGAGGCTGAAAGTCTCGCACTAGAAGCACGTGTAGACTGAAGGGTACCGTAAATCGTACCATTGTGCAGCGCTTTGGGTGGGCTGAGATCTTCCCCGCCCCCAAAACAGCACATGCCAAGTTCTGTCCAACGTAATGTAAATTCCTACCAGCAAAAGGTGAAAAAAAAGCAATGAATAGCCGCAACGCAGGCACCGGGCCTCGGAACGACGCCATCGACGAGAGCCAGAGAGTCAAACGATGGGCTCCGCGGGCCAAGACGGGATGTGTGACATGCCGTCGCCGCCGAGTCAAATGCGACGAGGCTAAGCCGATTTGCGGACAATGTGTCGCGACACGACGATACTGCGCCGGTCCCTTCTATCAGGACTCTGCGCCTACCCTGCCGTCAAGTCAGGACTGGCCTGCCGCTCTTGCGCGGCGGGCGATGACTGCGCCCAAGAGCGTGCGGCCAACTAACCACCGAGGCTGGGAGGTTGTCCCCGAAGGATGGGATGTGGTAGAGGCATACGAATATCGTGAGTGCACTGCCGACACGCGACGCACTTTGCTACGACGTCTCTTGGCAAACACAAACTAACTTGCTCGTCTACTTTTTTCAATTTTAGTTGGCACACAATGCTTACCGATAATGATGAGCCTGAATCTAATGGCGCCAGGCCCGGCTGGCCCAACAACCTTGGCGGCGATACCCGGTTCCGCCAACTCGGAATCATTCATTTCACGTGTCATCGCAGATCGAATCGTTTTTGTCTCCTGTCATCGGCGCATCTCACTACAACCGAGCACTTCATATGGCACGACGCATCTGTGGTCTCGTTTTTACGAGCTTACAAATCGACATCTACAGAAAATCAACCACGACATTACGCAAACTACGGGCGACAGATTAGACTATCTGCTAAAGAGACGAGTCTTCGAAAGAATATGCGACTTGACAGAAGCCGAGGTATGTGAACCCCGTCGTGTTAAGCATGAGACCTCGTTGGTTGACTGGCTCTACTATCCAGCATGTCTTGTGTCTACCTGGTTGGCGTGCCCACATGAATGGATACTTTGCCTTGTTAAAAATGTTTGGCATACCAAAAAACCTCCCATCAACTAATCCATGTTTCATGGAAACATTGCGATCCATGACTGTGTAAGTGGCTCCTAAAATAACCCTCGCATTGGTCAACCTCATACATGCTAAAACGCCATCGCCACGCCCCGGCAGCTATGCGACTGTGGGCAATACTGTTTCAAGCATGGAGCATCAGCTGCTTAGCATATACGACTTTGATGACGCCGAGATTGCATCTATTTTTGCCAAAAGCGAGTATCCACCATTTCCGTGCCCGACGAAACTCTTTGCAGAAATAGTCGCAATCAATCGGCTGCGGCTTATGGCTACTTCATGCAAGATTGGCGCTCTCATGCCCGCAGTCAACGCCATCTTTAGGCGGATACAAGCGTTTGACCCGGAGACGTGGCGCATTAGTGAAAACTTCCCAATACCAGACATCCCAGAAGTGCCTCTAATGGCAAGGATCTTTCAGCTCTCCGTTAGCCTGTACGGGCTGCTGTCGCTGCGGCTGGAGATGACCGACGCCAGCGTGGCCCCAGGATGGGCCAACAGGGCCGCCACGCTCAGCGAGCTCTTGACGCTAATGCGCAAGGCCGCAGTGCAGCCAAAGTGCTTAAACGTCATGGTCTGGGCCGCCGCAGTCGCTGGTGTTGCACTTGCCGATGGCGGACCAGCAGAGAGCAGACAGTTTATCATCGACTGCTTGGTCGCGGTGGATTCGGGCATTCTAGGATACGGCATTGCCGCCGTGACATGGCGCAGACTTGAGGTGTTCTGGGCGTCTGGTAAGACTAGCTGGGAGGACTGTTGGAATGAATTTTATCTACTATTTTAGCGAGCATTACATAAGGGAGCTAAAAAGGGAAACTGGTAATGTTCAACTCGAAAGTGAAACTTGAATCGTGATTCCAGTTTGTCGATGTAAGCTGCCTACGCGTGTATGTAGAGAATCTACCACTCCCTAGCTGCAGCGAGCACAAGACCCATAAGGCTTTTGCACACGGATCGCGTGCGTCTCCAAATTGAATAATAATTCGTGCTGACAGGGCCGATTGGGGCTTGCCACAAGTTGACAGGTCTTGATGCACAGACCTGTACCTGTGTAATTTGTCAATCTGTCAAAGTGACAAGACGCAGGAAAGTCCCGACAAATTGATTAAGCCGCCAACGGTGAGTTTGAAGGAACAATAATCTTACCGTCTCTCTGTGATCTACTCCGACTCGTCAGAGGTGGAACCGTCCAGAATCAGTAGTAATTAATGACTTGATGAGAAGCTGACAGGTGGGGTGGCGATCAGTTGAATGAAGCCGCAGTCAGAATGTTGCTTCTGCAAACCGTTCGCGTAACTAGTGACAGTTGCCACATCATCTTCAGTGTTTCACATTGGATCTTTCATAAATATCATTCAATGTTGTAAAAAGACCGACAAAAACATGTTTTTGTCAGGAGAGTCTGAAATGAGCTGTCAGATTGACTTGTAAGAGATGAAATTAGATCCACAGGTCTTCAACCCAAAGCAAATTGATCTCAACATTCAAATTAACTCCAGAGCCAGGTTACAATATTTGTAATGAGTGTGGGTGGTGCTCGCCGCAACAGCCTAGTTGTTCACTCAGACCACTCGAGTAACTAGCAAGGCATCAAGAGAAGACTGAGCCTCAAAAGACCTGACTACCAACTTCGTAGAGTATCACATGTGGAGGAAACCTTTCCAAAACGCTACCTGCTCTTGGGAAATGATCAATTTGTCCCTAGATATATACTCCACACGTGGCCTCAGCAAATAAATTGTTTCTAGATTAAGCCGTACCAAAAACCCAAAATCTCCTTTGGCCACCCCATTCCAATGCGCACACAGTGTTGACAGTCTCAGTGGCCCAAGATAAAATGGAGACATTGGAAGACTGCGGACAGGGTTTCAGTCCTTCCAACCGATTATGCTCTGTGACGTATCCCAGAGCTGCTTGCATAGGCCCTCAGTTGATCTCCAGACGGCTGCACTGGCCAGCCGCCACCAGAGACAGTGTTGGCATCAATACAGAATGTAAACTTGCTTCAGTATTGGTGGCAATACAAAAGAGATAGTTTTCTTCCCGGGAACCTTGGGGACGCCGAATGCCGCGCCCTTGTACATACGTCGCCCCTGGGCATCATCGTACGAATATTAACAGTCTCGTGACCGCCGCACTGTCAGGTGATATTAAATGACTTGCCTGATATCGGTTCAAATATGGCAATGCTATTGGCCTGGGGTGGAGCAGCAGGCTGAAGGCATGCCGCTTTTTGTCGCTGCCCAGGCTACATTACAGGTTATTACTATATTGCCACCATCACGATGTCCCAGCAGGCTCCGAGGCCGCACCAGCAATGGCAGGCAGATCGCATTGTGCTGGTACAATTAGAAAACAAGTTTCCTAGTTATCCCTGCACCTCCTAAGATATATAGAGAAGGTATATATATGTAAAATGTTTTAGCCTGGATTGAATGGCCGCCAGGCTGAACTTATTACGGCGTTCTATATTACTTCCAGCGCCGGATTGCTGCTGCTAAATACGAGTTGGTAGTAGCGGCCGAGGCTAGCCACCGTTCTGGTTCGCCACTGGTTATTAATTTGTCTACGGGCAGTATAGCAAGTATCATGCGGCTGTGCGGCGCAAATCAATTGCTACCTTCCAGTAGGTATTCTCTAATTACATCTAAAAAGGCATTCAGATGGCTCTTATTGCTTCCGCTTCCAGTTTCCCTTTACAGCTATTCACTTCAGCATCTCTAGTTCACAATACATGTTAATGGTGGAAAAATACGGTCTGCCATACCAGGTGTCTGTACTTTGGCCACTATCGGAATTCACATTGCGTCGAATTCGCGACATACTCTCTGGGCAGGGACCCAGAAAGATGAGATTAACTTTCAGTCATTTATTTCGTTCACTTACCTTCCATTAGATTATGTTAGCTACTAAGGCTACCGGGTCCGCCAATGCAGTCCTCGATATTGCATTGGATTGCTACCTAAAGGTCCGCAGCTGTATGTTTTATGAAGCTATTTTTGTTATTAACCAGCCTTGTTTGCATATGAAAGGCTAATAACTGAGGAGAATGCCTAAAAGTATAGTAAATCCACATGAAGAGACACGAGAATGCGAATACTGCATCACTAGGGACCATGGTCACCGAGTTGGTAGTGTAGGGTAAGTGCCCAGATGATGTGAGATACTGTATCCAGTGTGAGTTGGGCATCGTACGATTGCGTTTCGCTTTATTCAAACGACTGTGAGCAATGAGATTACTATAGTAGTAGTACTAAATGCCATAATGTAAGTCACGATCTGATACCGATTCTAATAAAAGCCAAGCAGCCTTCCGCGAATAGCAAACGATACTCATGCCACTCCTGAGTCTAGCAGGTCTATCCTTTGGTTAGTTCTTGGTTAGTTCTGAATTTATTTTCTTTGATAAATTTTCTTTTTCACTAACTCGGTTTACAAACAACAGTTGAATGGTATCTTAGAGCTGTGTTCAACGAGCCAAAGAGAGATCGGTTGTTGGTGCCACGATAGAGTTGCAAGCAGCAAAGTATGGTTTACATTGGCTCACGGCTTCCCGGGAACTAGAAGTAGCTACCAGATGCATAAAAATGAAGTATGAAGATGAAATTCGGCCCGAAGCTCCCCATAATGCTGTGGCTGAGCGAGGTTCCAATAAAACCACAGTTCAGTGTGCCAATATTATGCCGGCATGCAGCTCCATGCATCTTCATGCATGCGTGCCGTAAGCATTCTATCTATGACGAAGCTACCTATCGCTTTGACTGATACCTAACCCCACGGCGTAAAGCTGGATTTTCTCTCTCTTTCTGTTTATTCTCCCGAGTTAACCAGCCAAACAAATAAAGCCTGCTTTCGTCCAATTCTCGCTGTCGTTCAGAGGCTCAAAGCAAGCACATTCTCCGATCATTTCACAAAATGGCTCTAGTTACTATGGGCAGTATTACCGCTACAGGAGCAATTCTATTTCTGATATGGATATTTCGCCTAGCAAATGAAAGTCGCCGACATCCCAATCTACCACCTGGGCCTCCCGGTATACCCATTTTTGGTAGGTGAAACAGACAAGCCATTTAGGGACTTGCTAATACTCGACATTTCTGGCAGGCAACATTCTCCAGGTCCCTCGGTCTAAAAGCTATCTCAAGTATAATACAAACTAACCCTCAACGACAGCATTTTATAGCTGACTGATATCCGAATTCTGCTTTAGATTCGGTGATTGGGCTCAAGAATTTGGTGAAATATTCTCTCTCAAACTTGGTGGTTCAACCATGATTGTACTGAATAAGGCGGATGCGGTAGTCGAGTGAGCACTACTAAGCAAAAATATTGGTCATTCTAACGAATTTCATCAGATTATTTGACAAGCGCGGGGCTATTTATTCACATCGCCAAGAGACCTACCTTGTGAATGAACTACTTTGTCTGGGGGAGGCACATCTATTGCTCATGGGGTACACAGCAACATGGAGGAAAATACGCAAAATATTCATGTCAATGTTGAATATCAGGGCAGTGACAAATCTTCGGCCGATCCAGGAAGCCGAATCGAGCCAGACAATGAAAGAACTTTGCGATAACCCTGATCTCTTTAGGAACCATCTGCGGCGATACGCCACGAGTGTTGTTTTGTCTTGCGTATTTGGCCAAAGAAGTGCTAGCTATGAGGACGAGCGCATTCAAAGCATATTTGCTGTCCAAGACCGATTTACTTCGATTTTAGAGCCCGGAAACTTTCCACCAGTGGACGAGTTCCCAGCGTTGAAATACATTCCACAGCTTCTGGCCCCGTGGAAGACGAGGGCAATCCAGATTCGCAAAGACCAGCGAGCTGATCATTTCCGGCTGCTACATGATGTAAAGAAGCGCATTGAACAGGGGGTGGAAGTCGAGTGTCTTATGGACACACTCCTGTCCGACGACAATGACGAAACAAATGGACTTGACGAATTACAAGTGGCATATATTGGAGGCGTAATGCTGGAGGCAGGCGCTGATACAACCAGTGCCCTTCTGATCTCCTTTATTTTGGCAATGATCAAGTTCCCGAATGTATTGGCAAGGGCTCAAAAAGAAGTTGACGAAGTGTGCGGCAGCAAAAGATCACCCACCTTTGATGACATGGACAATCTCCCATACGTCCGGGCTTGTGTCCTTGAGGTATGTGATTCAAGATCTGTACAGGAGAATGTTCATATTACTGATAACGTGACTTCTGAATAGACTTCGCGATGGAGACCTGTTAATCCAGGCTCCTTCCCCCATGTCTCAACTCAAGGTAGCGACTCCTGCCAAGTTATCAACACCCATGGCAGCACTAATAAGCAAATTAAAACAGACGATTGGTATAAAGGATACTTCATTCCCAAAGGCTCAACAGTTATTTCGAATAATCTGTGAGTTTTCAACATACACTAGTCTGGATTACTTCGGCAACTAACAGTCTCAGCGCTATCCATTACAATGAGGAGGACTACGACAATCCCTCCGAGTATAGACCGGAGAGGTACCTCGAAAATAAGTTCGGAACCAAAACCGTATTGGATAGCGACGCAAGTAAATCTCGCCGTGCTGTGTACTCATTTGGCGCTGGTCGACGTGTTTGTCCCGGTATACATCTGGCCGAGAACTCTCTGGTAAGGACATATCTTCTCGCTTTCTCAAACTGAAAATCCATGAACGATGCTGATGCCGAGTCTTGCCGGCCCTGCAGGAAATTAACATGGCCAAGCTGGTATGGGGTTTCAATTTCCTACCGCCGCTGGATCCAAGTACCAACATACCCGTGCCTCTGGACGATGTTGACATTGACTATCAGTCTGCCTATAGTGACGGGTTTACCAGCTGTGCGAAGCCTTTTAAATGCAGAATCATTCCGCGTAGCGATGAACATGCACGAGTTATGCAGCAAGACTTTGAAGCTTCGGCGACAGTCTTTCAGAAGTATACACACTGAGCAAATCTTGGCGGATTTATGCAGCAGTTGGGCAATGAACTATTAGTGCACAACAGCTTAATGGAAATAGTTAAGTTGCTGCCACATAATGTCAATTGTTAAGAATCATGAAATTAAATGAGTCGGCGTGAGGCCCAAGGGAAATAAAGAAAAAGCCAACAAATTAATTGAACTGATCATGCTGCTCATCAGCAGCTCAGTATCTCGCTGTGCATTCGGCGGTAGGTAGCTGGCCACCTCATCAGTCGTCGGTATTTTTTTTGTTCATGTTAAAGAGGCCGCCAACGCCAAAGTCGCTCATAATATAAAGCCGCCTGCTTGGGAGTCTTGGCCAAAAGAGATTTTCTTCGCCAAGACACCAAGTAAATGGAGAAAGCAGAACCCAGCCTCAACCATGCAGCGTAATTTGGGTTGGAATCTTATTACAGTTGCGAAAAAAGCATGTGGTGGCGTCCTGGGCACTGGACCTTATTTCTGCTCCGCCACGATGGTCGAGACCCAACAACGCTGTCGATGCTGAATCGATGGTAAATTTGCTCGGCAACAGGGGCAAATCCACGACTCAGTCGATTGGGCGGTGGAGTATTATTCGTCGACCTGATTAGCGCCGTCAGCTCTCGCACCGCCGCGGTTGGGTCTTAGTCCAATGTATTCGAGATGAGCGGCTGGATTAATATTGTCCGGTGGGAGGGGCTCTGTAGAGATCCCCATTTCATCAGCTTGCCTCGTTATGGAAGCTGCTTACCGGTTCGCGAAAATCCAAGTTGTCGATGACCTCAGGACAACCCCGCATTGCACTGCCTCACTCATTCGGATAGTGCTCCCGTCACGTACCAAGACTGGTTTGTCCAACCTCCTTTGAAACATAGTATCTCAAATGTGAAATATTGTAGGCATTCAGCGCCTGGTGTTGTTCAGGGTCGCGGGACTCATTGCGACAGATGCTGATTCCTGGTTGTAAGACTCCATAACGTGCAACTTGTAAAGATTGCGAGTAAGAAAACTCTCTACAAAAAGGCAATCTGAATAAGTCGTTTTCCCTACATGGTAATTTGCCCACACTATATTTTCTATCAAGGCTCATTGAATTTGAGCTTGAATACTGTTTCTCGACTCTCATTTCATCTACTAATCATCCACTTACACGAACTAGCCACATACGTAACTGGCATATCAAAGTGAATGTGCATTTACGCTGTGATAAGATCATATAGAAGTCTTCAAAATGCCTCAGGAATTCCTTTAGCTGATGAGGCTGTGTAGAAAACAGTGCTTTTAGCAATTTGGGGTATCTCAAAGTCTCGCGGCACCAAAACCAGGGCTTCGTGATACACAACAAGCACACATCAGCGAAGGACTCTCTACTTTTGCCAAGGACCCAAAAAACTATTTTGACGTAATCAACTCAACCAAACGAATGGTGGCTATGCCTGTGCAAATGTCACCCGCTGTGAGGTTAGCTAGTCGCGGTAAATCAGCTCGACATTGCAACGGCTGACCGACCCTTTCATGCTGAGGGGACGGCAAAAGTGAGGCTAGTCAGAAAAAAGGAGAGTCTAGAATGCGAGACTATGCAGAACGTATCAAGGATGAAATTAAGTTCTTTTTCTAATTAGTTAGACCTTCCGCTTTGAGGTTGACCTCGCCAAGTGTTTTGCCTCAGAGCCAAGACTTTTCGTTCTTTGAGAGTGCCGCTTCTAGCCTGTGTGAGACATGAGGTCCTCCCTGGCTGGTTTGTTTTGCTCAGCCTCCTTCTGCCCGCCTTTAATATTTGCTTGTCCTCAGCATGCTTCAGATTAATGGCTATCAAGAAAGAAAGAAAAGGATCATCTTATTCATAATTACCAACTCCATTTTCTATTGGAAGCAACATTTTTCGGTAACATTTTTTGTTGATGCAGACACTTACACAAAACCAACGGATACATCGTCTCGCCAACCATGGCGAGCAACACCCTGTCGCCCGACACTCTCGAGGTGACTCCGCGCAACCGCTCTTTGAGTAATGCCGAGACTATCGCTTCTTCCACGTATTCAGGCTCAAATCCCTTCCTGACACCAAGCACACTTAGTTGTGCGTCGAGTGTTCTGGAAGACCCAGAGTCTGCACTGCGCCCCGACCCAGGTAGTGAGGTTGACTTTGAGGTGGCCAACAACCCGTTTGCGTTTTCGCCAGGACAGTTGAATAAGCTACTGAACCCCAAGTCACTCTCTGCCTTCCAGGCTCTTGGTGGGCTACAAGGTATTGCTCGTGGCCTCAAGACAGATCTCAAGGCAGGTCTCAGTCTCGATGAAACGGGTATTTCCGCCCCAATTTCGTTCCAAGATGCGGTAGGCAAGTCAAAATCCCGGCTTCCAAGCTCACAAAGTCCATCAACAACACAATCTACTACATCAGATGCCTTCGGGGACCGTATCCGAATCTATAAGCGCAATGTTTTACCGGTCAAGAAAGCCACACCACTCTGGAAGCTTATGTGGAATGCCTACAACGACAAAGTTCTGATTCTCCTGACTGTCGCTGCCGTTATTTCTCTGGCCCTTGGCCTGTACGAAACTCTTGGAATCGATCATCCAGATGGTGCACCTGCTTCTGTTGACTGGGTCGAGGGAGTCGCAATCTGTGTTGCCATTATCATTGTTACAGTTGTCGGTTCTCTGAATGACTGGCAAAAGGAAAAGGCATTTGTTAAGCTAAATGCAAAGAAAGATGACCGTGAGATCAAGGTTATTCGATCTGGAAAATCGTTTATGATCAATGTTCATGAGATTCTTGTTGGTGATGTCCTTCATTTGGAGCCTGGTGATCTTGTTCCAGTGGATGGCATCTTTATTGAGGGACATGACATCAAGTGCGACGAATCTTCTGCAACCGGCGAGTCAGATGCTCTCAAGAAGACACCAGGTGACGAAGTATTCAATGCCATTGAATCTGGTCAAACCAAAAAGAAGCTTGACCCCTTCATCATCTCCGGTGCCAAGGTTCTTGAGGGTAAGAAGTCATTCTCACTTTCAACAAGCACAACTTTGGCTAACTTACACAGGTATGGGAACATTTGTATGCACATCGGTCGGTGTCAACAGCAGCTTCGGCAAGATCATGATGTCCGTTCGCACCGAAACCGAAGCTACACCCTTACAAAAGAAGCTCGAAAAACTTGCCATCGCCATTGCGAAGCTAGGAAGTGCCGCAGCTGGATTACTGTTTGTAATTCTTCTCATTCGATTCCTCATCAATCTTCCAAGCGACACCCGTGATCCCACAACAAAGGCGTCTGCTTTCGTGGACGTTCTTATTGTTGCTGTTACTATTGTTGTTGTCGCCGTACCTGAAGGCCTGCCCCTAGCAGTTACACTTGCCCTCGCTTTTGCCACTACGAGGCTTCTAAAAGAGAACAACCTCGTGCGCGTGCTACGCGCTTGTGAGACCATGGGGAATGCAACCACTATCTGCTCTGATAAGACCGGTACTCTGGTAAGCTACAATTTGCACTCCAACATAATGACGCTAACATTTGGATCCTAGACGACTAACAAGATGACTGTTGTCGCGGGTACATTTGGCTCAACCAGCTTCTCAAAGGTTGCCGATGCCGAGAAGCCATCTGAGCAAACCGTCAACCAATGGGCTGCTACCCTATCTCAGGCAACCCGGGATATGATTGTGCAGTCTGTCGCGATCAACTCTACGGCTTTTGAGGGCGAAGAAGACGGAAAGGCTGTCTTCATCGGTTCCAAGACAGAAACGGCACTCCTTCAACTGGCCAAGGATCATCTAAGCATGCAATCTCTTCGTGAGACGCGCGCTAATGAACAGGTCGTGCAAATGATGCCCTTCGACTCAAGTAAGAAGTGCATGGCCGCTGTGATCAAAGTTGGCACAGGGTACCGCTTTATTGTAAAAGGTGCTTCAGAAATTCTACTCAAGTGCTGCTCCCATATTGCAGAGCCTCACGGCCTGAAGGTAGAGCGGCTCGAAAAACCACGCGCCAGAGCGCTCAGGGCTACCATTGACAAGTATGCTAGCACATCACTCCGTACCATTGGCCTTGTGTACAAGGATTTCACTGAGTGGCCTCCTATAAGCGCAGAAATGGTCGAAGGTGAAGTACAGCTTTCGTCGCTGCTCAATAATCTCACATTTTTGGGTGTCATTGGTATTCAGGACCCTGTCCGTCCAGGTGTTCCCGAAGCCGTCAAGAAGGCGCAACACGCTGGTGTCACTGTCCGCATGGTCACTGGTGACAACATCATCACCGCCAAGGCTATTGCTACGGAATGCGGCATTTACACTGATGGCGGCGTTGTCATGGAAGGACCCAAGTTCCGAAAGCTGTCCGACTCTGAAATGAATGAGGTGCTCCCCAAGCTTCAAGTTCTAGCTCGCTCATCACCAGAGGACAAGCGCATTCTCGTGACCAAGCTCAAAGATCTTGGTGAGACTGTCGCAGTTACTGGCGACGGCACCAATGATGCGCCGGCGCTCAAGGCTGCTGATGTCGGGTTCTCCATGGGCGTCTCGGGGACTGAGGTTGCCAAGGAGGCTTCTGACATTGTCCTCATGGACGACAATTTTACTTCCATCATCACTGCGCTCAAATGGGGCCGCGCTGTGAACGACTCTGTTCAAAAGTTTTTGCAGTTTCAAATTACTGTCAATATTACTGCTGTTCTCCTTGCGTTTATCACTGCCCTGTACAGTGCTGAGATGAAGCCGGTTCTCAGAGCTGTGCAACTTCTCTGGGTTAACCTCATCATGGACACGTTTGCAGCACTTGCGCTTGCCACCGATCCCCCTGTGGAGAAAATTCTTGATCGACAGCCTCAGGGTAAAAAGGCACCTCTCATTACGGTCAATGTATGTATTCACACCTCGGTCGCCTCGATATTGATACTGACATTTCATTGCAGATGTGGAAGATGATAATTGGCCAGGCCATTTTTCAGCTCGTCGTCACGCTCGTCCTCTACTTTGCCGGACCTCAGATTCTCAACTACTCCAGGTCAGACCCTGTCAAAATGGTTGAGCTTGACACCATAATCTTCAATACATTTGTGTGGATGCAAATCTTCAACATGTTCAACAACCGGCGCCTCGACAACCGGTTCAACATCTTTGAGGGTCTACATCACAACTACTTCTTCATCTTCATCTGCGCGCTTATGGTTGGCCTGCAGATTACTATTGTCTTTGTTGGCTCCAGGGCCTTTGGCATCTCGCCTGGGGGATTGGATGGGGAGCAATGGGCAATTGGTGTCGTCACTGCTCTTGTTAGCTTGCCTTGGGCGGTGGTTGTACGCCTGTGCCCGGATGATTGGTTTTCCAAGATTGCAAGTGTTACTGGTAAACCGGTTATAATTATCTACTCTGCCTTGGGCAGGTTTTTCGGAATTCTTGGTGGCCTCTTTGGAAGGAGGAAAGCCGTTGAGTCTGTACCCCAAGACGAGGAGACTGCAATCACTCAGATGCCTTCTGTGCCTGTTATTGCTCCTCCTGCAATCGTTGTTTGCGACACCCCTCAGGTTCAGATTATAGAACCGGAGGCAAACGAAAAGAAGTAGCTTTTTTATGTATGATCAACTGTGACAATAGTTGTTGGGTCGGTCTTTGTGTTTTGGTATTATAGATTTGATTTGAAGCGACATACTATTTACTAAGGAAATTTCTGTTTATGAAGCGTTCTGCTCATCAATCTTGTCAAGTGTTTTTTTCGCTCGATAAATCATAAAACAGCAAATTGGCCTAATCCCATTCGAGATGGGCTCATGAAACCTCTTCAAAGACTTCCTTAATAGATCTCAAGCCGATTTTGCTGTGTGTGTGACTGTGTCCTGCGTGCAGGTCCTCATCCTCTTCGTCTCCCGGCTCACCAGCCCAATCGGGAAAGCCATCTTCAAAGAGGTCCCGCAAAGACTCCTTGAGGTTGTTGATATCATCACCATGGGCAGGGTCACGCATAGTCCGCTCCCAGTCGGCAAACTCTGATTCCGTCAGCAGACACTCGTCCAGCATTGCCTGCAGGTCCGCCGTATCCAGACCCTCGCCGATGAAGACGAGCTCCTGACGACGGTCGCCCCACTCGCCTCCCTTGGCAATGTCATGCTGCACGAGGGCATCGACTTCAGGGTCACCGGTGGTATACTCTTCAGAGGGCAGGGTGCAGAACCAAGGGCGGCCACCAGTCATAGTGAGCATGGCGCCGGCCTGGGACCAGTCGCCTGCACGGTGGGGGCGTGTTGCGAGAAAGAATTCGCCTTTGGAGCGAAAGAGCCGAGACAAAGTCGGATGGAGACGCTTGTTGGCGAGAATCTCTTCGTTAGGGGGCATGTCGAGCGGGTCGACGGCGACATAGTCATCACTGTCAGCAGCATCATTCTTCGCGACCGTGGAGTTGGGCTTTTGCTTTTTGGACGGGCGGGGAGAAGGGACAGTTCGAGCTGTAGAGTTGGAAGTTCCTGTGGAATAGGAGGAGCCTTCTTTTTCTGAGTCATCGGATGAGGCTACGCTTTGAGTTTCGGAGTCCTCAAAGTCAGCCATTTCAATGTCGCCTTGTGCCTCCCCCTCCTCATCAGAGGCCTCTTCATCATCATCGTCATCTTCGTCTTCTGGTTGCTCAAGCTGCAGAATGAACTTGTCGTACAGGAGCGCAAACAAACGGCGGGGATGAAACGGGCGTTGACGCTGGTAGATGAAGCTTTGAACATTGTACTCTTCCGTCTCTGGCTTGGGTGTTACGACATTCTTGCCATTAACTTCACGGACAGTCATTGCATGAAGATCCTGAAGCCAGCCATAACCGGTCTGTGCAACATCCATCTTGAAGAGACCAGTGTTGACGAGCTGGTTCACGTCTACCTTGCCATAATTAGCCTCGATGATCTTGGCTCGGTGGTTAAGCTTCTTCACGAGGGAGACAATGCTGGCTCTCTTGTCCTTGGGAACCTATTGGTTGTTTAATAATAAAGGTCTGTTTGGTAATGAAAGAATAAATTATTTACCATGTCGACCTTGTTTAGAATAATAATGTCTGCAAACTCGATTTGGTCAACCATGAGGTCAGAGACTGTGCGCTCGTCTTCGGGCGTTACGTCGTCGCGACGAGACGAGATGAGATCGGCTGTGTCAAAATCATTGAGTATGGTAAACGAGTCAATGACTGTGACTGTGGTATCGAGCTTGGCAAACTTTTCTAGGCCGCCAACCTCCTTTCTATGGCAATGTCAGCGGGAGCTGCGTATTTTGACAGGTTTGAGGAAATACTTACAGCCGCTTTAGAACTTTGATCATGTCTTCATCAAGGCCATCCTGACCTTCATCAGCGACAAGACCCATCTGCTCTGCCAAGCGGTTGTCAAATGTTTCGGCGACTTGCTCCGGTTCGCTGATGCCACTACTTTCAATGATGATGTAGTCAAATGATTGGAGCTCTGCTAGGCGGACAAGTTCCTCCAAGAGGTCACCTCGGAGTGTGCAGCAGATGCAGCCATTCTGCAACGCAATGACTTTTTCGTTGGCTTTGGTGAGCCTGTGCGTGTTTTTGATCAAAGAAGCGTCGACATTAATGCTATCCGTATAGTGTTAATTACTTTTCCACTTTGTATTCTTCAGTTGACAGTCTTGGGACTCACGCGCCAATGTCGTTGACCACAACTGCGATTCGTAGGCCATGGTCGCTCTTTAGAATATGTTGAAGCAGGGTTGTTTTGCCGGATCCCTTTTTTTGTTAGACATATAGAAGAATAAACAGGAAAAATTAGTATTGCGTTACCAAGAAGCCAGACAGCAGTGTTACTGGCAGAGCCTTTGGTGGCAGCTTGGATTGTTTAGTGGCCTTTGACCCTTTTTTGCTCTTGCCAATCTTGAACCTGTTAACCATTTTGAACAAAATAGTTCAGATTATAGTCATGAGAAATAGTGAAGTCTTTTACAGTTTTGTCAGCGAACGGTGTGCAAGATTTCAAGGGCAAGTGCGATGTAAGCTACAGTATATATACCATTAATTTTGACAAACGCACAAAAAGTAATTTGCCCTCTCCCATTCGTGCTACTAAACCGGCCTCTTTGACGTTAGAGAGAAGCACGTCGCATTGCAATGCTGCTCATCAAGGTGAAATGGCGTTGTCCATCAGGGTGCAAGTCGTGATAGTCTCGGGGGCTGGCTTACATTCCTAGCCAGCTGATTGGCCATGGCAATCCGAATTGGAAGCATTGCCCCAGAACCGCATCGGACCAGTGAGCCAGAGTGACTCAATTGGTTCTTTTACAATAAATTTAATGAGTCGGGCAATAAGGGAGAAGTATTGGTGTTGGCCACAGAAGCGATGGCGTAACCGACGTTAATAAATGTGCCGCAAAAACCCTGGGACGCTCGGTCTTCGGCACAGCTTACTTGAGGGACACACACGGTTGACAACCTGCGCAGGAACTCCTTTTGATTTTCTCCCCATTCAAAGTTCAAAGAGGTGAAATCTGAATGTTCAAGTTAGGCATCCTGTATTCCGGTAGAAGATGAAAAAGCTACTGCTGCGATCTGGCGCAGGTTATATTACAGGCTTGCTTCACCAAAAGCGGCATATCGCACCATTGGCCCAAACCGGACGGCAACGAGAAGAAAACCTGCTACGGCCATTGCAAACACTTGGATGTCTGGTGATTGTCCAATTCTGAAAGCCCTCACTAGCTCGGACAACCATGACCTATTTTTAGCAGCTAATTGCAAATAGCACAGCTTAAGAGTACAGCATAGAGTGAATTAAAGTGTTCTTAATAAAATTCGGAGTGGGCCGAGCCTCGGCGACCTCTCAAGCCGTTTAGGATTCGGGCTGCGTGGGAGCGTATACTGGGTACAAAACGATGAAATAGCTTTAGATTAAGTGTAACGTTAGATGAAATTTTTGTACTAATCGCTGGGCTATGGGTCTCCGCGGAGTAGACCGATGGCTTTATGGAAAGACCGGAATGGGCTAGCGACAAGGCGGATTTTTGCCCTGGAGGCGAAAGAACTTTTGGAGTGATTGACACCAAAAGTACTCAATCACTCGTCACTCTTCCCTAGGCGGAGGGGGGGTGTCCAACTTTGCTGACGGTAAATTGCAAAAGTCCGGTATAGTCGGTGGAGAAAGCGCGTTACAGGAAAAGAGATTTCAATTTGTCACAATAACTTTGACCGGACACTGTGCATACGCTATTGGGAGGAATGCTGGGCAACTAATAATAGGAGGTGAAGCAATTTGGGGCGGCAGTAGTGCAAGGAAGGGATCATCCAGTACCAATTCTCGGCCCCAAAACCCCCAACCAATATTCATTATACACAGACATGCACAGACATGCACATGGCAGATAAAACGAACTATGCATTTGAGCCCTGCCCTGCTCTAGTTATTTCCGGCCACCGGAAAACTGGTTGGGCAGAAGCCCGATACTCAAGTCGATCCCGGCCGGAAGGCTCGGCCAGACTGATTTTAGGAGAGAGTGACAGAATGGGAACAAATTGCCAAGTCTTGCATCGGCCCAATTCTCGGCGGCCCGCAGCACATAATTGATAACATGCCGTGTCCTGCATACTACGCGAGGCCAGGCAAGGCGCAAGGCCAGGCGGCACGCAGCAGCCTCCGGCTTTACCGCTGGTAGAGCCTTGCCAGAATGAGCTTCGGGGCATCGCGGGTGAGGATTTAGCGGCGTGTGGCTTGATGGGAACCCCAATCCAAGAACTGTTGCATGACAACGTCTGGGTATTAGTTGTCTCTTTATAGCCTTTAGGGACGTATGGTTACAGCTCCGTTAATTCGTTAGTATGCTGAAAGTTGACCTACATGGGGGCTCAGATATCTGCCGTGACGGTAATCGGTGCATGTAGAAGGGATCATCAGCAACCCTCACCAAGCGCTCTTCTGGGTGGCGTTTCCAACTTTAAGCTGTGAAATCAAAGCCGGAGCGCCTCTGCCGACAGGGACTCGCAGTGGCGCCCACTAAAAGTCAGGTATCCTGCAGCCAAAGCTGAGCGCCCAGCCTGATCCCAGCCAATTTAGGAATTTTACTTTGCCGAGTGCCGACAGTAGCCTCAAACTTCAAGCATCCTCTGCAGGTTCAGCACTGCGCCATCGTAAAACGATAATTCAGGGATTCACGCAGATCAAGAGAAGGTACCCTCCATCATCCGTCAGTCACATCTACTCTACCTACCTTTCTGCTTTGCTTATACGGACCGGCCACGAGCCTCGGAACCTCTATCCTCTTTCTTGCATGCAGGTCATGAAGAATCCACTATGAATGGAAACGTACTGCTCCGTGGATCACCTAGCTGAGCCGCATGTCCGTTCACTGTGGTGTGATGATACTTGCCTTCTTTGGCGCTTGGTTCTTGGATACTTGACCGAACCACCCAAGCTCTGCCCTTTATCTTCTCCGACTTTGGGCAAATACCGCGTCTAGCCCCTTTCAAGTGTCAACCTCCGTTCCCATTGCATGAAATGCAGGCGAGAGTTCCGCGCGGGCCATATAATCCACAGCATTGTAGCCTTCGTTCAGGTGGCATGTCCTCTGCCAGGGTTGCCCCGCCTCAGCGCACGTCATTTTTTCTTCTAGTCTAGCCTAAAGCTATGCTAATTGCGTTTCTGCCTTTCGCATACAGTGGAAACTCTGTCTCAGCAGTTCCACCTAGAAAACGACCTGGTCACCACTGCAGTCCAAAGCTAGTTAGGCACAAGGTGTCGATGCGCTCCAAGCCTCGAAGCAACCTTGTTTCTGTGAGAGTTTCGCGATTTCTCCAATTGCATTGTCTTAGTAACAAAGCCAGTCTCCTCCTCCACATCCGACAAGGCTCCTACCCCATTAGGATAGATGCAATTCCACAGCCTAGTTATGATCTCTCAGGCCTGTCGCCCCAGACTATACTTCTTTTTGAATAAAAGGGCCCCAGGGTCCTAGTCGAAAATTTCTGCCAAGAGCTGTCGACGAATTTGTCCCTTGTTTCAGTTTCCGCATATTTCTACTTCTCAGCCCACAGCGAACCTTGTCGCTACCATCGCCATGGGGCTCTCGAAGATGCTTTCCCGTCAAAAGACGGTAGAGTCTGTCAGCCCTGAGGGAGAGCTTAAGGCGTTCCGTAAACAGCATAGATACGATCTATTTCTTGACAATGACAAGCTGGAGGCCGTCGACGCCGCCCTCCACTCGGGCAATGCCGAGAAGCTAAAAGATCTTGACAACGACCTGATCCAAGAGGATTCACCTTATCCTGAAGTTCGAGCCGCTGTACGTGATTTCCGCAAATACGAAACCGCCGTACTTTTAGGGTTATGTGCTAACCAATTTGAATCCAGGTTCCTCCCACCGATGAGGACATGCCCGTAAGCACCATTCGAGCCTGGGTAATCGGCGCAATTCTCTGCACAGTCGTCGCTGCCTGCAACATTCTTCTCTCACTTCGTCGTGCCCCCATCGCCATTACGTCGACAGTTGTACAGTTGATTTCCTACCCGTATGTGAGGTTCAACAAGGAACGCTACAACCAAAAGCTAACATCCACGTAGTATTGGCTGTTTCTGGGCTAAAGTTGTGCCAGCCAAGAGCTTCCGTCTTTTTGGCATAACGTTTGAGCTCAACCCAGGCCCTTTCAATGTCAAAGAGCACACTATCATCACCATGATGACGGCTGCCGGCTCTGCCTATAGCTACGCCTTTGACATTCTTCTGGCGCAGGAGATTTTCTACCAGCAAAAGTTCAAGTATGAAGGCTCCTCGAAATACCATTGAAGAACCGGTCTAACGAAGCTTTAGGTGGGGATTCCAGCTTCTACTCGTCATTTCGACACAAGCCATGGGTTTCGGCATTGCCGGTGTCGCCAGACGTTTCCTGATCTACCCTTCTGCCATGGTGTGGCCAGCTACTCTCATCACCGCGGCCGTCATGTACTCTCTCCACGACCACAGCAGGACTGACCCTACCACCGCCAACGGCTGGGGCATCGGCCGATATGCCTTCTTCCTCATTGTCGCTGGTGGCACTTTTGTCTGGGAGTGGATTCCCCAGGTGTTTGCCCAATTTCTACAAATCTTCAACTTTGCTTGCTGGATCGCCCCCAACAATGTTGTGGTCAACCAGCTCTTTGGCGCCCAGAGCGGTCTGGGCCTGATTCCCATTTCCTTTGACTGGTCCATCATCTCTGGTTTCCTTAGCAGTCCCCTACAGACTCCCGCTTTTGCCCTCGTCAATGTTGGTTTTGGATTGTTTCTGCTGACCATTGGTGCAGTCGGTTTGGCCTTTGCTGGCCCTGAATTCTACCGCTATCTGCCTCTCAGTGCCAACCGCAACTTTGATCACCACGCCAAGGCTTACAATGTGTCGCGAATTCTCACGCCAGAGTTTACCATGAACGAGACCGCGTACCAGGAGTACTCGCCCATCCTGCTCGGTGCCACCTTTTCGCTATCGTATGGAATGTCGTTTGCGGCCCTGATTTCGACTCTGACTCACGTGGCTGTATTCTACGGTCCCGATATCTGGCGTCGTACCCGTGATGCTCGCTCCGAGGAGCCTGACATTCATATGAAGCTCATGCGCAAGTACAAAGAAGCCCCCGAGTGGTGGTTCATGTCCATCTTCGCTCTTAGTTTCGCCTTTGGCATGATTGCCAGCCAGGTCTGGGCTACTCACCTGCCATGGTGGGCATTCATCGTCTGCATTGCCCTGGGTGTTTTTTTCTATGTCCCTATCGGCACCATCCAGGCTATTACCAACCAACAGACTGGCCTCAACGTGATTACCGAAATGGTCGTTGGCTACATGCTTCCCGGTCGTCCCATTGCCATGATGATGTTCAAGTGCTGGGGCTACATGGTGACCTTTTATGGCCTCAACTATATTTCCGACATGAAGGTTGGCCACTACATGAAGATTCCACCCCGCAGCATGTTTGCCGCCCAAGCTTTTGCCGTCATTTGGCTCTCTATTGTGCAAGTCGCGACCTACAATTTCTTGCTCAACCACATTGACAAAGTGTGTCAAGACGATCAACCGCAGGGATTGACGTGCCCAAATGCGCTCACCTTCTTCAATGCCAGTGTCATTTGGGGTGTCATTGGGCCAGCCAAGGTGTTTGGCGCTGGCAAGCTCTTTTCTTGGACCAACTACTTTTGGCTGATTGGCTTCGTCTGCCCCGTGCTCCAGTACTTCTACACCCGCCGATTCCCCAAGAGCATCGCGCGCTATCTCATGTTTCCTGTCATCTTTGGCGCCGCCGGGTTGATCCCGCCCGCGACCTTGTACTACCTTTGGCAGTACGTTATTATTGGACTCATCTTCAACTACCTCCTGAGGCGCATGTTTATGGGCTGGTGGTCTCATTACAACTACACCTTGTCGGGAGCGCTGGATATCGGCACTGCCCTCTGCACCGTCGTCGTTGGTCTCGCGCTCGGTTTGGGTAATGCTAATTTCCCCGACTGGTGGGGTAATACGGTATCTTATAACAACATGGACTCATGGAAGAATGCTACGACTAAGAAATTTGACTTGGCGGGTGGCCAGGCGCCTCTTGGCCCAGCGTCATGGTAGAGGAGTCCCCAATTGAGGGCACGAATACAGGCGCAAGCTGGTTGGCCTATTTTCTAATTATTGAGATGTGAACAAGAGAAACAGGAATTACATAGCCAGCCGGGACACCTATATAGTTATCAAATATATAAAATGAGCGAACCACAAGAAGGGAGGACAAACTCACGGCTCCTCAAGTGCTCCATTTTTAGCTTCAAGTAATTGAGCAACGGGATACTGGTCTTGTTAAAATGAAAGGCGGGAATTCTTTTAAAAAAAAAAAAAAGGAAAAAAAAGAGAAGGAAAAGAAAAGAAAAACCCACAGCAGACAACCAGACCCAGGGTGACTAGCTCTCACTCCAAAGATTTTCTTTCAGCCAAGCTTCCGAGAACTTAGACTGCGCACCGAAGCTACCAGTTGTGTTATCTACTACTGTCTGCACATGATTTTCACCAGGGCCAATAAAATATGACAGCTTCGAATCGTTGAAAACCTATTTTTTTTTAAAAAAAAAAAGTCAATTGCCGTAAAGTCAAAAAAATATGTGGAGGGGGTCGCCATGCTCCTTACCTTGAACCTATTCGCCCATTCGGTGCATGAGTCTAACAGTGTCTCATCACCACCTGCAAGGAGCAAGACCTTGTCTACTCTGGTATCTTTCCACCATTCAGCTGGCGCAATGGCTGGCTCTGTATACGAGTTCGGGCCAGTGTCACTGCCATGCATGGCCGTCCACTCAGATATGAGGCGCTTGGGGATCATGTCTTTCGCTTCGTTTTTAATAACCGATGGCGTATCTACATTTGTCCAAGTCATCAGTGACAAGAGTACCATTGCAGCTAGGTTGTCTGGCAGATGTAGTTCGGGGATCGCGGGATACGGATGTGACATATGAGAGAGCAGCGTTAAGCCAAGATGAGCACCCGCGGACGCACCAAAGATAGCAACCTTGTCAATCACTTGTTAATTCCATAATCACACTCTTTTTTAGAAGATTTGACAAGAAAAATCCACAGCTTACATCGGATGGCTTCTTTCCCGTGTTGAAAAGGTGGTTCAACAGTACTGTAAGCTGTTCGAGCTGCGTCGGGAATTTTGATTCCGGTAGGAGATCTACGTGGATTGTATTTCCAAGTTAGGCATGTGGGATACTCCTGACGATGAGCAAGAAAATAGACAGAAAGAAAAAAGAAAACGCGCGGTCATACCATAGGATAGAACTAAGTACATCTGCCTTCTCGCCTCTCGAACAGCTCAAAGGCGGGTCCCCATCGATCTACTCAGCACACGAAAATAGTGCTGTCAGAATCTATAGACTTAATATAGTCAATGCTAGGGATACGCCAGTCACCGATGGCATTCGTTGATCCCTTTAGGTCTCTATGGTCGAATAGTTACTTAGCAACGTCGCCTTATATTTACTACCCCCAGGTATCGACATCCTCTAGACCAAGTGCTCGCTCATGGCAAACTTGCCAATAGAGAAAACCAAATTTCAGGCCCCTGTCCGCATCACGCAATCCACATATTTGTATTTTTCGCGGAAATTAATATTCGATACCGAGGCTCTCTTTCGTCAAGGAGAGAGGTCAAGTAGATGATAATATATTGTGAAGTTGATAAATAGGCTCTTTGTTGAAGCATTACAGATGCCGGGGCCTTGAAATGTTTAAAGAATTTGCAATATCTCACAGAGCAAATTTCAACTTATTACACCAAATTTGAATACGGAAAAAAACTTTTTGGAAACTTGAAGCTTTTCCAGTAGCGACACGAAGCCTTGTCAAATACCGTGTGACGTCTTCCCACTTGATGGAACTGGTTTGAGCCATCACACTTTACAGTTTTAAAAACCCCTGCCAAGATTTTACTGGCTTCTACGCCTGACGAGACGAACCAAACTGCGACACTGTCTCTGCCGCTCGCCGCTTGGACAACCTCAAGAAACAAGTGACATCAGATGCGTGACGCAGTGAATCAATCACTCAAACGTTCAATTTCATTTGCGCTTCTTAGTGTTGTTGTTTCTGCCCTGAATGTCTTGGACGAGTGGCTAATTTCTTCCACGTGTGATTAATTATTGTCAGTGCCACACCTTGCTGCGTGGTCCGCACCGCCCTGTTTTGCCTTTCAGCCGCTCCAGTCCAGTCCACCCGGCCCAACTAAAACTAGCGAGGGGAGGTTTGGGTTGATACGGATCCATCTGCCATACCGAAGCGATTGATGGGGATGGCTCTCTCGATCCAATTGCTCCTGTGTCTGTGTACCTGTCTTATTAATAAGCCCTTGACACGGTCAATTTCGCGCCGTCACCTCGCTGTTTCGTAATAATTCCTTGTATCTTTACAATGTTCCATTATATTGAAAGTTACTTCTGCGTTAATTTCGCACCAATGGCAGATAACAAACTCGCCCCCGGCCACTGGGAATGTTTCCTGCCTGTACCATAGTTAGTAACTAGGGTAAGTGGCAGGGTTCGGAGTATATTTTAATAGCCATGGATGAGCCTAGTCCTGGGCAAGGAGCTGGCGAATAGCAAGGCTTTAGAGTTGTTACCGAGTCCCTGGTTCTAGCTTATTGAGCGCTGCCAGGTTCAGCTTTCAAGACTTATTATACTTATTAAAGGCAGGGTGCCACACACGTCTCAATCGCTCCTCCTGTGGACCTCCGTTTTATTTTATTTTTTTGGTCTCGGCAGACAAACTTAAACCCGACCTTTCCATTGTGCTGGTGTTTGTCGCTGACTCGTCAGGCTGATTAACATTCCAGGAGTCGTGGGAAGTGGTAACCGAGACACCACGCCACGTTGAGAATGCCACGGATCTGCAAAGTCAGTATGTAAACATAGTACTATGCACTCGGCTCACAAAAAAAAAAAAAAAAAAAANNAAAAAAAAAAAAAAAAGAGCAGTTGTGGTAAGGTAAGAAGCTACGGAGAAGCCGCCCGCCTTTTCCCGTACGTATTGCCAGGCAGCCTGCTCACTGATCAAGCACATGGATTAATTATTACGAGCACTGCACAGGCAGAGTAGTTAACAGCAATAACTTAAAAGGAGTCGCCTCGTAGTGCCCCAACATACCGTTTTCGCATTTTCTCCCCTTTGACCACCTTGCTCCCATCCTGACCCCACCGTTGCGCCACGTTCTGTTTGGTTTTCAATGGCCCTGAATCGGAACGGTTAGTCGATCAGGGGGGTTTGTGCCTGGCTTGTTCGCTTTGGTCCCCTTGCTCGCCAAATTCCGTCTGGTCGGGCGCGAGGACTGCGTGGCTTTTTCTTCGCCAGAATTCAAACCATTGTCATATATTGCCAAGACGGGTCTCGGTGCCTAATTTGTCTCGGTCAATCCCTTGCTTATGGGTGTTGTGCAAATGCAGTCCGCTGCGCATGGATGTTTCTCGTGACTTGCTAGGTCGTGGTGTTCACAACGTTCCGAATTGCACAAGCACCCTGATATCCCCTTGCCGTACTCTGTTCCTGGGTTTATCAGACGCCTCCTGTTTGAAACCTTGCTGCCAACAGATGGAGCGGACCCAGTTCGGCCCCTCCAGTTCGACCCAGGCTGCATACATACAGCAAAGTACTTATTAATAGCTGCTGGTGTCATCCAATCTTTACGGCCTGTAAGGTAGTACTCTTCTCTAGACTTTCCTGCCGCAACACCGAGCTGGAAGTGCCTAAATCGATGGGGAGCTGCGTATTCTTGTACAGCTTTTTGGGAAAAGGACAGTTAGTGGACGAGCAGGCTGCTGGTGTAACTGTGGCGTCTTTTCCTTCTCAATTCTCTAGTCTCATTTGATGCTTGTCCGGGTTTGCGAGTTGCATTGGCCTCTGTAAAATGTGGTTCAATAGATTGGCATGCACCCACATCAGGAGCGACAGACCCCAGCTAGCTCCTCTTTGGAAGCCCAACCTTAGCCCATCTCAAGTTTCTAGAGTAGGGCCACGGCACTAAGAGAGTGCCCCTGCCATTGTGTGGGTGGTCCCGGGCTGCTAATACTAACAGGAGGATGCAGGACCCAAGAAAAAGAAGAAACGGCGGTCCCAGGACCAGCCCAGATCAAGAACGCTGGTGTGGGCAAATACTCGCGTGCAAAAAGGGCGGCGTGCTTGGGGACGACCCCCAGATTGTGGCTAGCGAAATATTGGTTCTTTTTTTTCTCCCCTCGTCTCCAAGTAACGCGTCGTAGTCGTGCTTTCCTTCTCTGTTCCTGCATCAGTATCAGTCATTCACATTCTTCTTGCGCGTGAAATCGGAGCGTCGCCTGCCTTTGTTCTGCGTTCTGTTACTTTGCAGGAGGGCAACGACTTGAACCGCAGTAGTATCGGCTTTGTCTTGTTCCCCTCATCTCATAATAAACAGCCCAATTGGCAGGTCCTGCCCGCCTCATCCCGACCGAATCAGCGCTCCGTTGCTCGGCTTGTTCCCCCGCACCCAAGACTACGTACTTTGGCATTGTCAAGACATCGGTCCCCCGCCCGCCTTTGCCAGTCGCCGAATAGAAACGAGCCAGACATCGAAATCCATGCAATTGGGCGGAACGTCGAGGCGAATCAGACAGCTGCGGCCATCTCCGAGTCACAAGATCAGCACTACGGCGAATCAGCATCTCGAATACAACGGGCCGTGACGCAGCATCCGATTAGACCGCCGATACGAAGCGACAGAGAATCTGCACCACCGGACACAATAGCACCATAAGCAGTTTAGCACACGCACCACCTCCACGCACAACGCACGCACAACGCAAGCACAGAAACGGCCCCCAAAACCGAACAATCGCCGCTATGGGCATCTTCTCCAGGAAGGACAAGAGCCGGCGGCCCGACTCTTCTCTACCAAACTCACAGTCCACCAACAGCTTTGCATCTTCTACATCGCGATCTGGAGTCAACAGAGTATCAGCAGGAAGCATAACCCCAGGCAGCCCTCTCTCGCCAATGTCGCCCAACAAGCTCCCCAAGATGGATCTGCCCCGTCCCCCCGATCCCCAGCTCGACCCCGCCGGCTACCTCCGCAGCCTGGGTGCCGTTCGCGAGAGGACCAAGATTGTGTTTGACAAGACATTGGCCAACAAGCTACAACATTTCGATGTTGACATGACCAAATTTCCTGATGTTGTCACGTTTGTCTCTGGCTTAATCAAGGTATGTGCCGCAGTCGGAAGAAGCTACCCCGCCAAAAACACCAAACTCGAGCCTTGCAGATCAGTCAACTAACTTTTCTACTTCTTTTTTTTTTTTAATCTTTCAACAGCGAGACTACGATGCACCCTTCAATTCGATCCCTGGTCATGGTCGCTATCAACATTTTTGTGTCGGCGGCCGTGATCGCATCGCCGATTTACTGTCCACCTGGCCACCCTCAGTGGACAACACCGAGCGCTGCCGTCGCCTGATTGACCTGTTCCTGGTCAGTGTCCTGCTTGACGCAGGTGCTGGTACTAGCTGGAGCTACAAGAGCAATGAAAATGGAAAAATCTATAGAAGATCTGAAGGTCTGGCAATAGCAAGCTTGGAGATGTTCAAAACCGTGAGTGCACCAAGTTACCGCGCATGCAAATGCAGCTCCAGCGACGCCACCCCACTGACACGGATCCAGGGCCTCTTCTCGGGCAGCCACGAAAATAAGTACCAAGTCGACTTTGAGGGTCTGACCAGTTTAACAGAGAAGCAATTGGAGGCTGGTCTGCAATCCAGACCTGGCAATGAGCTTGCTGGTTTGGGTGGTCGCACCAACCTCCTTCTCAAGCTCTCCAAGGCGCTCCGAAGCAAGACGGAGTTCTTTGGCGAGACGGGTCGTCCAGGAAATATGATTGATCATCTACTTTCCCACCCGTCTACGCAAGCATCCTCCATGTTGATTGTTCCCTTGCCTGTGCTGTGGAACGTGCTGATGAGCGGTCTCGCCCCCATCTGGCCCCAGTCCCGCACGTCTATTGACGGTGTTTCACTGGGTGATGCCTGGCCTTGCGCTGCCATGCCCGGCGGGGCCGGCTCCTGGGAATCAATTGTGCCTTTCCACAAGCTCACCCAGTGGTTGACGTACTCGTTGATGCAGCCCATGCAGTCGTTGCTCAATATGCACTTTGCGGGCACGGAGCTGCTGACGGGACTGCCAGAATACCGCAACGGTGGTCTCTTTGTTGATGTTGGCGTGCTGAATCTGAAAAAGGACGAGATGGATCGCGGACTGCAAAACTACTCGGACTATTGCCGTCGTACCGGTGTCAAGGGTGTCGAGGTTGCGCCCATGTTCGAGCCCAGCGACGACGTAATTGTCGAGTGGAGGGCTGCCACTGTCGGACTGCTTGACCTACTGTGTGCTGAAGTCAACAAGCATATGAAGAAGGAACTTGCTGGGAACGAGATGACGCTTGCTCAACTACTGGAAGCCGGTAGTTGGAAGGTATGTTTTAGTAGTGGCGATCCTGTCATGCACGTGGAATCAGTCTAACACTCTCACAGGGCGGTCGTGAAATTGCCGAAATTAATCGACCCAACACCAAGGAGCCTCCAATTCTCATTGACAGCGACGGCACTGTTTTCTAATTAAAAACACGATTACTCCTCTCAAGCCTCCAAACTACAAAACTGCGAAAAGAAAATGGATATATACTAGCCAACACATCGTTTAGCGTCTTTTCTTCATTCCTTCATCCAGTCCTGGCGGACCTGATCTGCTGTGCTGAGGTTCATTTGTTTCTTTTTATTCTGCTTCTTGCGTCTTGCGTCTTTTGTTTCTTTCCCGATCCTTGATTGTGTCCTATTTGTAAGACGAGAAAGAGGGATATTATGATATCAACGGTTTTCATTGTTAAATGCTAGATAAATACAGACTCATCCATGTTGGCACTTGAGATTACAAGACATTTACATTCATTTCGATTTGTCCTTCTTAGGTTTGAGTTTGACATGGTCTTCAATGTGAAAATATATAAACTATACATGCCGATGTTTTAGATTTAATCAGCTTCGTCCTTTCTATCACTAATATACAAGACACACACTGGTGTTTCTTTTCATGTCCACCTCCACTTGATTGATGCTGTTGCTGTTGTACATTTTATTTTCACGTCCTTCAACTAGTTCTTCTTGTACTTGTTAGCAAACTGCTCACGCTCCTGCTCCTGGCGCGTCTTCTCGAGCTTCTTCATAAGCTCGTTGCGGTTGCGCTCCGCCTTTTCCGCCTCGCTCGCCGCAAAGCGACCGCCCATGGAACCGAGCTGCGTGGACATGCCCTCCCTGGCGTCGTTGAGGCTGCTGGTGAGACGCTCGCGGATGCTCTTGGGTTCAGGGTTGTCCACCTCGGCGGCGGCGTTGGCCACAGCCGACGACGCCGTCGATGACGCCTTGCCGGCGAGCACGCGCGGCGCGTGGTACTGAACGCCGTTTATGGTGGTGGCGGCAGCGGCCTTGGCATTGGCTTCTTCTGCTACGGGGGCAGGCGCGGCGTCCGGGGGTCCCATGGCGAGCTTGAGCGAGCGACGGAGGGGACGGATCTCAAGGACGAGTGTCGTGAGGAGGGTTGACGCGCCAAAGGCGACACCCATCAGATTGACGCCGGCGCTGAGAAATGTGGTGACGATGAAACCGATACCGCCCATGGCGATGACCATGGGCTTCATCATGTTGCGCTGCTGCTCAGCCATGTATTTACGACCGAGCTAGGTGGGGAAAAAAAGAACAAAAGTCAGTGAGTGATCTGGCGAGATGAAAGGGAATTTATACAAAAAGAAAAAAGAAAACTTACAGTCATTGAAGAAACCATGAGTCCAGTGGCAAGGGCAGGGAGAATGAAATAGGGGTCGCGGGACGTCAAGTCGGCAAACCACAGAAACCCAGCAGATTCAAGCCCAGGCACAGGCACGGCCGACATTTGGCGGATGACGTTGAAAAGACCAAACGTAAACGGAATTTGCAAAAATGACCACAAGAAGCTCGAGTTCTTGACGCCGTACTCCTCCTTGAGCATCTTGCGCAGAAAGGCGCTGCGCTGGTTGAGCTCCATGTCACCGCCCTTGGCCATGGCCTCCTTGCTGAGGCGAATCATTTCCTTGGCGCGCGGGTCAGCCTGCATGCGGGCCATGCGGGCGGCCGACTGCTGTGCAAAGATGTGCGGGAAGAACATGGCGATGCGCAGCGCAAAGGCCGTCGCGATGATGCTCGTGCCCCAGCTCCAGCCCGAGTAGACGTGGATGTGCTCGAGCGCAAACTGCATGGCCCATGAGAAGCCTGGGTAGCCGTGCTCGAGACCGAGAGAATTGAGGTAGCCAATCGTGTCGGCGGGGAGGTCGAGGATGTCCTGGCCCGTGAGGGAGTCGAACAGGCCCTTTGTGTCGAACTCGGTCGGGGTCACGGGCGGTTCTGTCAGGGGCGGCGACACTGGTGGTGGCGGCACGGATGCGGCAGATACGGTGTTATTGGCAGCGGCTTCGGTGGCACTGGAGGCAACCTGCTGGTTCTGTTGCTCTTGCACGAATTGTGTAGTAGTGGCTGTCGCCGTCTCGGGCGTGGTGGTGGTTTTGCTGCCGCCCCAGCCCCAGAGCGAGAGGTTGCGGCTTGAGGCGACGCCACCGAGGGCAATCGGGCCAGCGCCGGTGCCTGCTGCAAAGAGCTTGGCCCGTGTACCATTGCTTGATAACAGGCCAGAATACTGTGGCGTTTGTCGGCTGCTTTGAACTGCTCGCGTCGCAAACGTACGGCCCTAGAAGACGTTGCAAGTTAGGAGATGTCGGGGCAAGAAAGAGTGGCAGTAAGCCCATCTGGATTGTTCTGGTATAATTCATACGGATAACCGGCTGGCCGTTAGGCCTCTGGGCATCCCAGCGGGAATGGACCGCGCAATACCTCTGCTGGGAATCATGATGCCTATGTTGTGGTTGAGAGACGTCAGGTTCGCAGACAGACACTGACCCAGCGGCGTGCGACCTGTAGCGACTTTTTTTTTTGCCCATGAGCCGCCAGCCCGGATAAATATCGGGGCTGGCTGACACAGGCAATATGTGCAAGTCAGGACACCACGTCGCAGAGGAAATAAAATTCACAGGTTAACAGGCTCTGTATGTAGTTTTTGATGGATTAAATTTTATTTAATTTTTTTCCGTAATACTTTATGTTTATGTGGGACAAGGAACAGCAAAGGCTGATATATATGAGCGGAATGTATATGCTCTGTAATCTCGTCACTCGGCAGCACCGTCTCGGCTGCGAACCCTCATTTTAAAAAGGAACAATAAAAAATCAAGAAATGCTACAAAACAATATCAAAGTACATGGTACTCCGTTTGTTGTTACTCCAAACTCGAGAAATCGGCCAGCGATACCCTTGGGACATCGCGTTTCTCGCGTGCCTCCAAGCCGGGACCGATCGGGTGTGCTCTTCTGCGCGAGAGAGGGAATACCTATGCAGCATTGTTAGCGTTATGATGACCAAGTAACAAGATATGACTGCGGTTCGCAATGCATCACCACACGTTGAGAGGGGAACGTACCTTGGTGCCTCCCCAGCCTAGTCTGAATGCTGCCTCGTGGGCGAACAGCTCACCGAATCCCAGCATCATGCCGTTGATGAATGGCAACAGGATGTTGATTGCCGTGCCGCGCAATAGCGACCATATCGTCGGGGGCGTGTAGAGAATGACGGGCGAGTTGGACGACGCGGGCGATGTGGAGAGCTCGTCGCCAGGAGAGTACTGCTCGCTGTCAGAGCGCATCGTCACTCCCGACTCGGCGAGCGGATTCGGTTGGTCGTCGAGCGACATGGTGACAATGTAATCTGCAGAGTTTTTGCCTACAACTGTCGCCTGCAGCGAAATGTAGCTTTGCCAGCAACTGTTGAGCGTCGGTTGAAGCGATAGCGGACTCGGATGCTTGGCGGTTCAGGCTTCTGGGGTAGCTCTGGGGAAATTCTTATGTAATACGGCTGGAGTTATGCAGATGCTGCAGGCTTTGTCTTGCACTAGGCTTGCATAACTGGCTTGTACAAGTCCCAATCAGAAGCAAAGCCTTTTATTATTCGCATTGAAAATATGGACATTAGCTGGCTAAATTTAGTTTGTCCTTGAAAACTGCAGTAAATCTCCATTTACATTCATTTAATTTGGCATACGTCAACCTCTAAATGAAAGCCAGTCATACAGCAACCACCTTGGCCTCCCACCCACATATGAAACTGCAAGAATGGCCATTCCCCGATGTAGCTCTAGACTGAGCTCGATTCTTCTTCACCATTGGTATCTTTCCATACATGTGGCACAACACGTACTGTTCGTCTTGTGGCGTATAAGTCGAGTCTTCCCAAATAGGCAACTTTCAAGAGTCGGCTCCACTGGTGTTGAGAGCTCATATTGAGAGTAAAGCACGGAGGAGTTGAGACTCATAATAAAGTAGCCGTAAGTTGATCAGGGTAGTTGATAAAAATGGGTATCATCCCATAAAAGGCCCAAAATGAAGCTGAAACTGGCGCGGACATCGGCGATGCTCCCGGTTGTTGCTCCTGGCACATCTAGGCAATCACCAGGTGAAGGCATTCTGGAGAGGCCCACTAGTGTTGTTCCAGCAGTTAGCCCAGCCTCTGGACTAACCATCGTTCTGGGGCTGTAGTTGTCTATCCATGGGCAATTACGATCTCAGCCGCACAGTGGCGGTCGCAGGGGACTGTTGGACGCCATGCAATAGCCATTGGCAACCGATACACTAAATGTTTAAGCCTCCAAACTATCGACGCCATGCAGGACCTCGTGTCATGGCAGTTGAACTCGATGTGGTCCTGTCAGCTGGCCAGGAAATACTGATAAATAGCTTGCTCCCCATATCGCAAAATCAGAACAAGCTATGCACATGAACCAATATTTAACGCAGCAAAAGGGGAATTTATAGACATGGTTTCCACCTCCTGGCGCATCGAACCCCTGGAGCTTTTTGATGCGCGGCAGGCTCTGCGCATTGGCACTTACGTGGAGGCTAACGCAGCAATCAACAGGCTGCCTCCAGCATACTCCATGGCGGACGAGGTTTTCCTCGTACTACTCGAAATTCTGAATGCAAAGGGTGACTTTTTGGACCTGCAAGATGCGGCGACACGATTTCTCAGCGCCGATAGTGCACCGTCGCCTGCCATGGTTGAGCTGCTGAAGCTAGTTCTGGCAAGATGTAAGATGATGATTGACATGGCCATGGCCGATTACCTCCGGGCTGCGCTCGCAACTTGGGAAAGCAGCTTAAAGGACGTGGATTTGAGCATTTGCGACAAAGTCACTGTAAGACTTCTTTTTTTTAAAAAAAAAAATATTTGTAATCTGAATTGCACACACCGCTCCTAACCAGAAGAAAACGTAGATTGCTCTGGAAGCAGAGTTTCACCGTGGCATGCATGTCTACGTCCATTTCGTCTACAACTCAAAAAATGCAGACGAGCGGCCGCGCAACACTGACTTTGGGGTCGAGCACATGTCTGACTATCCAATGCCCTTTACGCGGAAAGACGGTGCAGCTCGGCTGACGGCGGTGCTTCGTCGACTGCTCGACTATGCTGATCCCCACGCGGCATTCAACATCCATTCTCTCCTCATAGCGTGGCACCCGGTGGACGAGGTAAACGAAGTAAGCTCCGGCTCGCTGCTGGAAGAAATACTACGTCGGGGCATGGGCGACCCCCTTCTCGCTGCGCGGATTTACGTGCACGATGCCTCTGCCATGGCTCGCAGGTCAACGTTTGAGATAACGAACATCCTCATCGGGGAGGCAGAAAATTGCATCCAGTTTCTCGGCGAGAGCGAATATGCGGGCGAAGTCCGTCTGGTTAAAGCAAAGATGGCGTTTGTGGCCATTAGCGGCCTCAATGCACTATCTGGCACAATGGCATCCGTCGTCATGGAGGAAGAGCACGTCAACATGATCCGCGACTTTATGCTGGCGCAGCAATATAGTCTCGCTTCCAGGGCAGTGTCCCAATACATGGACTGTGTCGACTACATTCCCCGCCCGACTCGTGTCAATGATGTCCTCGATTTGTTAGACATGATTGGGGCGAAATGCGGCAACAATGCATACATGTGGACGACGCGCCTCCTCGCGCTGGGCAGCACTCCGCTCAAAGCGCACATTGCACTCGGCCGTCAGAGTGTCTGGTGTAAGACGTATTTGGAAACATACGCTGACACTGGAGCATTGGAGGTTGTAAGACGCTACGCTCTATACTACAGCATGTATTATCACAGGATCGGCGACTGGACGCAGCAGCTGCATTGGTTCGTGATGGCGGGCGATATCAACACGCGCATAACAAACGACCCAGAGACGCACATATCAAACGTGTACGCCACCTTTACAGTTATGCTTCTCCGGCTTCAGAATCTTCCAACAGAGGAAATGGAGGATGAGATGGAGGGTGTGCAGGAATATGGCGTGGAAGGATTCTATGCAGCGCAAGAAGCGGGCTACAATGATTTGGCGCACAAGTTTCTGACTAAGTTGTCGATTCTCGGTGTGCCTGCCGAAGCCCTTCTCGGTGCCTCCCAGGAGGAACTGTCGCTGGCCGTCGCACCACTTGGCGAACCACAGAACCTAGACGCCGAGGAACTTTTGGATCTATACATTAAACAGCGCGATCTGCTTGATCGATTACTCGATCACAACTTGGCTGACAAAGCATTTGAACTCTATGATCAGATGGAGGCGTACATGGAGCCAATATTCAAACTGCTGCGCCACGGAACTGATCTCAAGCTTCGCATGGTTGATTTTGCCACCGTTCAAAACGCAATAAGCTTGAAACTGTCAGGCCGTGTCATGGGTGTTGAGTCAGCGACGTTTGAGCAGAGGATGAGGGCTTTTGAGATTGCCAAGGCGACAGCAGCGCAGTCCGAAGAACTTGGCGAGTTGCATTCGCAGCGCCAGGCGCTGTTTGTGGCTGCGCAGTGGGCGTTTCGGCTCAAGCAGCCCAATTGGGGCAAGGATGTGCTTGATCTGTTGTATGAGGCGGAAGACTGCATGGATATTACGCGCGCACATGTCACGGGCGTTTCCCGAATCGACTCATTGGGCGACAAGCAGCGCCTCGTGGCGAGTTTCGGACGGAGCGACGTATACACCTTTGGCTATATGGTCATGGCAGCCCTCAACGACAGCACCGACTTGCTGTCGATTACATCGCCCAAGGATAAAATTACGAGCAAGGACATCTGGGCTTGGACACAGCGCGGCAAGGGACGGAGCGTCATTGACTTACTCCACGCCGCCGAAAGCGAGGCGGAGAGCGAGGCGGAGCAGGCAACATCAGAGCCTGCTGCAGGGTCGGCCATGATGGAAGCAAAACAGGAGGCTACTACCCAAGAAAAGGCAAACCTTGCCACGGAGATTGGCGCCAGTATTTCTTTAGCTGATGTGCAGGTCATGTCAGGCGACTACGCAAAGAATGAGACTGGCTCGGCGATGATCCTGGTGGATTGGTTCGTGGCTAGTGGTCACATTGACATGATCATCGTGGATGGAGATGGCAATATCCATAACGAAATTCTTGACTTTACTCTCGAGTATGCCATGAAATCTCTCATGCGGCAGCCGTGTTCGCTGAGAGCGGCAGCGGATGTGAAAGCGTGGAAAGAGACATACCTCGGTCAAACCGAGTTTTTGAGCGACATGTTGACGACAGAGGCTCTGACTGAGCTGAATTGGTTGGTGGAACCGCTGCAAAAGCACAGCAAACCTGGGGACCTGCTGGTGTTCTGTCCGTCCGGTGTATTGCATGGGTTGCCTCTTCACGCGCTGTCGATAGATGGACAATGCTTGATTGAGAGAAACCCCATTGTATATACTGGCTCACTGTCGCTGCTTTTAAACTGCTACCGGCGCGCCAATACACGTGCGGCGACGGTGTACTCTACCTCTGCAGTGTTTGGTGTATACGGAAAATCTGGACAATCGAATGGCAGTAAGAGCACCGAAGAGGCCAAAGTCGAAGAGACCCTGGAACGTGTGTCATCATCCCTCCACACAAAAGCCGTCTACGGTATTTCGCCGGACGCCTTTGTTGAAAAGTGTAGAGATCAGCACGTAATTCACTACCATGGGCATGCCGTACTCGGCAGAGCAAAGCAAGGTAGTTTCGGTCAGTCGCTACTGCTGGCCGATTCGTCGACTGATTCAAATTTCCTGCAATGGGACGACGCCATTGAAGACTCGTTACTCCTCGGTACAAGCGACGCGCTCAGTGCGTCCTCTGGTCGTGCCGTGAGATTGACGGCACGGGATATGATTGCGCGACTAAAACTATCCTCAGCGCATGTGACTCTTATTGCATGTAACTCGGCCTCGCAGGAGTTCTCGGCAGGCGATGAGCCGCAGGGCATGATCCCCGTTTTGCTGCTTTGCGGTGCCACGTCGGTGCTGGGCACGCTTTGGCCTATTCTGAGCTCGGATGGACGATCATTTTCGGAAAGCTTTTATACCTCTTTTGGAGAGACGGGCTCGGTAGTCAATCTAGCCCGGGCCATGCAGCAGAGCGTACTAACAATCAAGGCAGCACGGCCAAAACCGATTCACTGGGCGGGATTTGTGCTGCATGGAGCTTGGTTTCATAAATGCTGAAAAATTCTATAATTATATCGCATGTCTATATAGAGGGCCTGGCTCTTAAATTCCCTCTCCATTCCGGCTGGTTGCGATGCATCTCATGTAAAAGTTGTGAACCCCGCCAATTCAATGCCCCGAAGTTCTGGGTTCCCGTCTAGCGAAACATCTGCTTCCCCAATCGGCAGCATCGGATCAACAACTCTGACCCCAGAGCTTCCTTTTAATGGCCGAAGCAGCGATTTGCGGGGATCCGCGCTGAAGCCTACCTTGGTCTTGATGGCCACGTCAATTGTAAACTTGCCATCGTGGCGGACTAGAAGCGCCAGCTGGAAGTGCTCCCATATGCCGTCCTGCTCCATCTCATTCTCCTCGAGCGTCCATTGCACCTGGTTCAGCACCGGTCGCCCCGAGGCAACACCTCTGATGCGTCTCTGCGTGTGTCGCGTGTACGACACTGAGCGCTGCGCCGACGAGTGTAGCGACAGGCCGGTAACAGGGGCGATGCCGCCTGTGCCCAGGCCGCCGCCAAACTTGCGCTCAATTAACTTGGCGGATGCTGCCTCGCTCCATTTCTCGGGCCAGTACTTTAAGACACTGATGGAGGAGGTGTCGGCACCGCCGCGGAGTGGGCGGAGCCTGGCAAGAATGCTTGCGGACTTGAAGCGGTGACGGTTTCCTGGAGGCCCGCCAAGCTCAAATTTGAGAACTAAGAGCGCTGCTGATGCCGTCGCATAGTGTCCGAATCGTGAGAGTGACAGTGAGCATGTCACGAAACCTAGCCAAGAGAACTTGTTAGCGTGTCTTGGTAGCTTTTTTGTAGAGCCTGACACTGTGGTTGACTGACTTTGCCCGATC
Source organism: Zarea fungicola (assembly GCA_900169235.1). Taxonomy (NCBI): domain Eukaryota; kingdom Fungi; phylum Ascomycota; class Sordariomycetes; order Hypocreales; family Cordycipitaceae; genus Zarea; species Zarea fungicola. The sequence continues at coordinate 158,418 of FWCC01000328.1, forward strand.
TCTTCACTCGATATTACTGCTGCGTCATATTGAAAGTCGTCGTCTCCTAAATACTCCTCATCGCTTTGCAGGGGGATTTTGAGTGGCTCGTCGGCTGTGAGCGTTTGAACCTCCATGGTGTAAGAGAATGTGAGGAACACGTCGCTCGTCGCTAATCAGCGGCCAGATCAGCCCGACGCCACTACTGCGAATATTGATACACGTGATGGAGGCAGTGCAGCTTCATGCTTGATTGCCATTCACCTCTTTTTCTAATAGACAAATCAATAGAAAACTATTTTTTCAGTTGCTGTAAGTTGATGTTGATTGAATTATGAATGAGTGGCGATGTATGTTGCCATTCATCTTGTCCAACACCCATCCCCGCCCCAGCTTGCAACGTCTCACTCAATAACTTAGTTAGTACCAGAATGTTTTATCAGTTGAGCCGTCCAAGCTGCCCTCATTTTCCAGTTTGGCGAGTACTTGCTTAACTCTACCGACAACGGCCTTGCCATAAGCCGGGCCAGGAGGGGGCGCTTCGACAGTCAAGTCGTTACGCAGCCATACAGGTTGGCGCTCCAAGTTGGCTGCATTGACAGCCTTATGCATGGAGTCAAAGTCGCTGTTGGTATAACCTCCACCCAATATGATTGCCTTTGCACCTGCCGATACATTTCCAGTGCCCACACTGCTGGGCGCTGTCTCTGGCGCTCTACCGCCAAGAACGAGCGGCAGGTCTTTAACGCCCGCCTCGGGTGTCAGGACAAAGTGCACCACTGTATTTTATTCATGTTTGGTGAGTTTCAAATCATGTCTGGTGAGCACACCTCGTAAGGGAAGCACTCACGCTCATATTCAGGTTGCAGACCTGCTGCAACGGTTTTGCCTATCTCTTCTCGCCTTCCACAGACAATCACTGGAATGGGTCTCAAAGACATGGCTGAAGCTGCAGAGAGAGGGCGAGTGCGGGTGGGCGAGATTACGGATTTTACAACTGAGGTGCGATATTTCGGGAACATTGCAATGCAGGACTTTTAAAGTTGACAAATAGGCAACCCGAGTTATACGTGAGCATTGATAACCGGCTTTTGGAATGCCGCTACTAAGTTAGTTGCCTGGTCACTAGTACAGTGGCGCTCATCCTAAACAGCCTGAATCAAGACGTGAAGTACTGGGGATTTGATTAGTGAAAAATAAAGCGCTGGTTAAATTGCAGAGGAGTCTCTTTCACTACATTCGATATTCTCGGGTTGTGGATATGTTTGTAGCTGTACGTCTGTAGCGTCCCTGCCGTACTATTTGCGTATTGTCCTCAGATTCGCTTGTATCCTGGCAAGCAGCTCCTCTCTGGAATCGCTCGCTTGAGGGAAAAGGTTTCGCTACAAATAAAGCTATTAGCAAAGATTCGGTCGTTTTATGAATACAAAGGAGGTAAACTTACAGCCTCTAGCCACCTGCGCATCTCTTCTCTTGTCCATGTGTCCGGGTCGCCTTTGGGATCAGGGTCTGTGGGAAATAAATCACCTGATAAAGCCCATACTGTTGCTGCAGCCACTATACCTCCGAAGGCTACCAGATGGGGATGCTGCGTTGGTTTAATGTGACATGAAACAAGCCTCGCCTTCACTACGTACCAAGAACCATGTTCTGCGAATACTTCATTAGCGGCAGCCCAATGAGTGAGCCTACAATTAGTCTGCGAGGGTATCATACCTTTGACCTGAGTGCATTATCTAGAGCGGTCGGCATCTTGATGCTGAATGATGATGATTGTGATGGAAAGGCCAAGAGGTGGCCAGGGAAGCCAGGTTCAAGGTAGTGGGAAATAGCACACATGTTGACAAGTACGTAGCAGATACGTCAGCCCCGCAAGGCCAGAAGTCGCAGCTATTGATCTAATTATAAATAATTACGGCCAGGTACAAAACACATCAAAATCATTACTAAATCTGTCAGCATAGTATCAAGTCGCTTTATTATTGCAAATGATTTGTTTAACATTTTTTAGAGTGGTAACGGATTGTTAACTTATACCATCGTCGTTGATCAAATTGATCCAGTTATGTAGCCACCACTACTTGGAATGAACGATAGTTGCAAATGGCACGAGTATGAAGCGCTTTTTACAGCGAACTTGTTGCGATTTCAATGAAAACAGCCAGGTACTATTATATCCCCACCCTTTTAGAGCTGCAGTGCTATTCTTTTCCTACATGGTGAGTGTTCAAGCGGTTGGAGAGATGCTAACCTGCTCGCCGTGAAACTTGCTGTCGCCGCAGTTATGCGCCCCGTCGCCTCAATATGCCGGATAATTGTTCGTTAAAATACATATTTCCACAATAAGCAGCTTAATTCTTAAAAGTTGTGTTTACTGTTTCTACTAGTATACAAGGTAAGGAGTTCACACTTGTTATACATATGTCAGTGTCAAATTTCAATAGTTCTTATCGGGCAATAGCAAGGGAAAAGTAGTTTTGTGGTAGGAAAGGTGTCTATAATAGGTCGCTGGCTAATAGCTACCTTCGACTAGCCAGCGACAATTCTAATTAGTCTAGGAACCTATATTTTTGTGAATATAAGCACTCTCTTCTATTGAACCTTATGGCTCTTTACCGGACTTTCTGATCCATCACGTCTGTGTGGGATCTCCATCAATGGGATATCTTCAACATCCAACTGTTCATATCCCTTCCTTGTCGGCTTCAAATACCTTGCTCTGTATCTTCTAGCCACTAACAAGAATGCCACAAAGGCGAGAGGCACTGCGATCGTAACCCACTTCCTCCAAGTTTGAAAGAAGCGCGGGTAGACGATCATAAAAGCTGCCACAGCCAACTGCAGGAAGGTCTTCCTACCACGGTCGTCTGGAAACAGACCTTTCCGCACTAATCCTTTGAATGCCGGACCTTGTGGGCCCGCGACAAATCGTTTCACCCCTATCCACGGAGCAGTAACCTGGCGGGGATCACTGTTGGGATATTCATCGTCGCCCCAGATTCCATCAAAGTAGAAAAGCGACGTAAAGTTGGACGTTGCGAGATCGGATTTGGATGCAGACAGGCGAGTCAAATGGAAGCTGCCGGGATCGAGGTGGAAAAAATACGCCGATGCAACAGGATTCCAGAGCATACCCTTGTCGCAGTAGTCAATCAGCACAGAGTCATGGATTTGTTCGCTGGGACAGATCAACAGAGTCAGCAAGTCAGCAAGTGGCCATGTAGCACCAAAGAGAGAGACCATACCCGGAAGCAGGATAATTAGCATGAGATCCGAGTGCACTATACACGTATGGCTAGAAGTCACTGATTTAGTACAGTGCGCCCGGGACGTTCATTGGGGCTTCGTGCTTTGCGAAACACTTACGCGGTTGTCCTCGAGCGTGACATTGTCGTCATCCCAGAGGTAAGCTGCGCCGTCCGAATGCTGACTGTAATAGATACCAGTAGGCTTGCCACCGTGAAAACGGACCATATTATGCTCCCTGAGTGAAGGCTCTGTTAGCACACGTACTCGACAGCGATCAATTTCCACATACCAGTCTCCGACATGATTGCCCATGTTCAATCCATTTTGGGTGCCGTTGAAGAAGCTGCGAATCGGCTCCTTCACCTGTGTTGTATTTCCACCTTGATCAAAAGAGTAAAAGTAGAAGTAAAAGGCATCAACGTCTTCGGGGCTCCTCTCCACAACAATCACTACAGCAGCCGTTGCGTTATGTAGCTTCCCATCGGCGTCTGGTTTCTCTCCGTAAAGCCACTCAGGCAATTTCGTAACGTCATCTTTGGACGTAAGAGCTACTTTCTTCCCTCCGAATCTATTTAATTGGTCAAGATTGTCCAAGTCGATTCTCAGGGGCTTTTCGACAAGTTTGTCGCTAATCATTGGAACAGTGTGTTCCAAGTGTTTGCCAAGGTCAGATGGTCGGAATGGGTCTTCAGAGTGAAGCCAGACCAAAGGAGCTACGAAATAGTAGCGAATTAGCTCTTCCATATACAATTTCTTTTTTTTTTTTTTCAAATTTAAAGGGCACTGTACCGTATTGCAGCACATAGTCGGGTACAACGGGGTTCTCGTCGCCCAGTATTGACGGGGACGCGAGTGCAATGCCAAAGACGGATAAGACTAGGATGTAGAAAAGCGGGCATACTGGCGTTCGAATCATCCGGGCTGTCTTGCGCAGTGCGCTACACGACTGCAACGGTGCATAATGCATTTGCGAAAGCCTAAGCGTAATGAGGTGTCCCGGGAAAGTAGATGTGCGTCAGGAAAATCTGAAGTCAAGCGTGAATCGCGCGCTTGTCAGGAAAGGACGCAAAGGGCAGCCATTCCCCGAAATGCTTACAAGTGGGCTTTAAGGTGGCTAACTAATTAAGCTAGTTCTTGTCGGCTCAAACGGACTCTTGCATCATTTTCTTTTCGCAGAACACATTAGCCAAATTCAGAGTCGTACGAATTATAATCATCACAAAACGTAAACGCTACAGTACGGCGCGGATACGTATCCTTGATCAAGGAATACAAACGTGTTCCTGCTTGACTATGGATGGCAAATGCAGGTCACCATTTGCCTTTTCAAGCACAAGGCTGACATGGTGGCGGAGTTGCTGTCGCCAACACAATTATTATTAATAGATGCACCAAATGTGGTGGCCAGCGTGCCGGACAACTACCCGAACCAGGGGAAAGCCTAAAGAGGTATAGCACCCCGCGTAAATTGACTTGCAGGCTCGATAAGAAATAATGATTCTGATTGATTAGTTAGTAGTTAGAGGGTAAGCTTAATTTCTCAGCCCAACAAGGAGCTTCTTTGTACTCTGCCCTTTACTAATTAGTAGTGGCTTGTCATTTCGCGGTCTGAATGTTACATGGAGCTAGTTAAATTTTTAATAGCCTTACAAAGAGGAAAATCAAATCTGTTAGGGTTCACATGAGAATTCGGGTAGCCAGTACACTCCCTGTAGTCGCCTCAACACTTATCATGGGAGCTTGCCACGTCAAGCGCCTTCTACCTGCAGCAAGGTGTCGCAGCCACATTCTTCAGGATTGTTGCCAATATCAATTCGCCAAGAGACTCATTTGACCACTTCATCAGTAAATCGGGCGTATTGGCCGTGGATAAAATATTGGCTTCCGTCAAATGTGATGCGTAACGCCAAGTCGGCTGGCTTGGCGTTACGCCCGGGTGACATGCCAAACACTGCCCGAGATCGATTCGACTTGCCCGGCCTTCCTTTTGCGAACCAGTGGACCAATTGGTATCTCCTCCTCAGATGAGATTTTCTTAATTATGCAGGCTGTTTGTCAATAGGGCCGACTGTTTTATTTATACCAAGCCTTGGCAGAGACTTTGAGTCACGGGGTGGCTGGTACCCAACTGACAGCCGGCATACCTTTGTCTTTTTGTTCAACTATAAGACAGCTTTACATCCAACATTGCCTCCATATCAGTAACATCCGATACAAACTGAGAGAGTTATTCAGAAAATCTTAACACTTCCCACTCCACACCATGTCCGCATTTTCAGGCGTCCAAGGCATTGAGAACCTGAGCTCTGCCAAACAACAGAACCGAGGGATTGGTAGTCTTGTCGAGAATGGCCTTGCTCGTCAGCCATCCGCACCGCCTCCGCATCTTTGCATCGCCGTCTCTTTGCCGCCACAGAGTAATGTGGATTATCGCGGTCGTCTGTACGACGTAAGCGCTGAATACAAGCACGCTGTCCACCATTCTCCTATAGGTGGCAATGACGTTATTGGGGACGCTTTGATGGGGAGTCGCTTGTACATGATCCGACTTGGGACGATGAAGAAGACCCTGGAAGGCATGGGTGGTGACAAGGCGCGGTATACTGTGACTGCCGATGTCGAAACTGGCGCCGCCAGGCTGGCAGTGCAACATCTGAGTACAAACAATGAAGTTACCATGTAAGTAGATTCAATCTTCGTCTTACTTTTCTCCAGCTATTATCAGGTTTTAACATGAAATCAGCCACTTGTCAGACGCCACGGACGACTACAGTTTGGGTTTCGGTAACCAGAATATCGAAGTGAAATCTTCGTTTCCGGTTCCAGACAGTGTCTCAAGTGCTGGCACCAGCCAGCATCCCTTTTATACATTCAACCTTGGTCCAGATCAAGAGACCTTGCAATGGCAGATTGAACCTCTCGAAACCGGCCCATTAAGGTACACTCTTGTGCAGATCGACTCTGCCAGCAATGACACCGACGAGGCGCCTCCCAACCCCGAAAACATCCGAGCTATATACCATCACATTGGCCAAACTCCCTCGCTTTCATTGTGCAATGGAGAAGGTGTGCTTCTTTTGCCTGTAGATGGTGGCTCGGCTGAGGCAGCAATTGTCGCCAGCCTGTTGGGACTTCTGTGGAGGGTCCGTGACTTGCCAGTGAAGCCGCCAGTGGTAATCTCGACTAAGCCAGAGAAGAAATCAATCTTGGATCGCTTATTTTAGTTAAACAATTTTATTTAAACCTTGTTAGAATTAGTGCAACGAATATTGGTCATGTCTACAGTAATCTTCTGTATTACCGGGTCGCTGCTCGCCAAGTGTCATACTAAAGACGTCGAAGATTGATACAAAAGTCCGCCGAAAATTAAAACAGTTAAGATGAAAAAAAAAAGATGGTAAAAAGATCATCTAGGATTCATATTGTGGGCCAGAAAAGACTATGAATCAAGATACGAGGGAGCAGCCTTACAACTGCTCGTGTTTCTTCCATCAGGCTGAGACTCCTGTGCCAAGTTTTAAGCTCCAGCCTGATTTACCAGAATCCGCGGCAACGCGTCAGATCTACAACAGTTCCCAAAATTTGCGTTTTTACTAGCTTTATAGAGACTCACTGTCAAGCCTTTAAGAAATTGATATTAATTTACAATAAGCATATTGTCGCTGCAATGGCTGCAGTGTGCAGAGTAGTGGCACCGAAACGGAACACAACGAATGGATGCATCCGTATAGAAGCTTCGTGTCCGTAAAAGGAAATGGGCGAATGCGTACAGGACCGGGATAAATCCACAGACGCAGTTGGCAAATACGAGATAATGCAACATTGTGACTGACTGACAGGAGCCTGGCTGAGCTGTAGCAAACGAGGCTGCGAAGCGAAGGCGCATGGTGCTTCTCGGCCGAGCCGCAACATCTCAACTTCTATATAAGTACTCCTCTCGGCTCTTCCTTCAGTTATTTCTGATATCAGACTAACCTACTTTATTAATAAGCAGACCACTGTTAAGATTCTACCCTGCTTCAAGTACGGCCTCATCGTCAATATGGAATACCTACTCTTAGCATCACTCACTCTTCTCACGACTGGTGCCACTGCCACAGAGACGCCATGTCCTGCCGGGTACGTTGTTGGTCAACAGTGGTGCGCACAGGACGGTGGCCCCAGCAATATTCTCTTCTGCACTGCAAAGAACACCACCGTTGCCATTGAGAACTGCCCAGGGAAATGCACCACTGTCGGCGACAGCGTGTCATGTCTCTACCGCGGCCTGGACGACAAGTGCGATAACCCCGGGGGGCCGTACAACGTTTGGTGTGAGAAGGATGGCGGGCCAAGCGGCATCAAAGTGTGTCTAAAAGACGGGACCTTCCCGGTGGTTAGCGAGTGCAAGGGTGTCTGCGAGAGCAACGGCGGCCACGCGGTTTGCCTTCCCGCTGGTTCGAACGATCCTTGTCCCAAGGGTACTTACCCTGGTCCGAGGTACTGTGACTTTGAAGGCGGTCCTAGTCCTGTCCGCTACTGCAATGAGCAAAACCGGTTTCTGGTCGAGTATAACTGTACAGGGATATGTGATAGTCGCCACGGGAGTGCCCAATGCTACCAGCCATTGTCCTAGGTGGTTTTGTACTTGAAAACGAAATACGGTGATGGGGAATCTATGAAGCTAGTAGATGATAATTGCATCTTTAATTTGAATGTGGTTTAATTGGACAAATACAACTCACAAGAACGCATGTACTATTGGTGTGTTTGAAACTACACGGGAAGCTATAGCGGTGTCGTAAGAGAAGACGTATATATATACGTAATCAATCTATGCGACGTGTGCGACTTATGAATACCAAGAATTCAGCTCACGGTGTCCGGAAACCATATCATAGTGCCAAATCATTCAAAAGCCGACTTTCCGTTCCAATAAATCAGTATAGACTGGACATGTCGGGATGTCGGGCCAGCAGTAGTCCGACCGCCGATGAGACCCTACATTGGCTACAATTCCGCTTAAAAAGCCATCTGACGCCAAGAAACCATCAAGCAGCAGATGCAGCTCTCCACTCTTTATTTTTCAGCCCTAGAATGACTAGTTAGCTTAATTATTAATTATTATAAACCGTCACGCACAAACCAGGATCCACACGGTAAGGCATCGCCAAACCATCATGCCTGATATTAGCTAGCTGAAAATGCCCAGAAACATGGGCCATCGAAACTCACAAGTTCCACTATTAGTAGGCTATAAAATTGCTAGTTATAACCAGCGTTCTGTTGGATGATGAAATGTGGCGTCCTACGGGACACTGTGAAAAGTCGGGCCCGACGACAGAATCCGCTACATACAGTTTCATGTACTGCCGGAGCGCGAGTAACGCGAAGTACAGGCTTGGGACTGGTGACGAGTACGCCCACGACTCTCGGTAAGGTAAGCATTCATGGAAGTTGGTCATTATCTTAGCAATTTCAGATTACAGCTTTCTGCCAGAAGATTGACCACGGTTGATATTCCAAACCTTGTAATATAAATAAAAGCCCACGGTGTAGTTGACGCAGGGTACAACACATCTCATCAATATCAAACCACTCTACACTTTATCAATCATTGTTTTCGTCACAAAAATCACCACGTCCCCGAAAGAAGCTCTTCAAAAGATAGAAAATCCAAAGTCATGGAGCGTCATTTTTTATCTGGAAAAACAATTGTTGTCGCTGGAGCCGGAATCGCTGGTCTCTCTTTCAAAATCGCCCTGAGAAAGCTGTGGCCATCCGGTTTGCCGCCCCCACGCATCCTCATGTATGAGCGCGAGCCTCTAGTTACTCCTGAAGGCCGTGACGGATACAGCATATCACTGGCGGGATATGACGAGAGTGGTGGGCTGTTTGCGGCGCGAGACATGGGGATCCTCGACCAGGTTCTCCAACGGGCCACACCCGGCTTAGACGGGGATTTCAAGCTTACACTATGGGATAACACCTGGAGGGAGCTATTGGTTCAAAAGTACAAGCCAGTTGACGGCCTCCCTACCGCGGGTATTCGCATTGCAAGGAAGGAGCTACGAAACTTGTTGATCGAAGTGGCCGGAACAAATGACGTTACATGGGGCGCATCGTGTGTCGGAGCAAGAAAACTAGCAAACGGCAAGATCCTGGTTGACGTTGTTAATCATTCCAATTCCAAGGGGCGCTCAGAGGTGGAATGTGACTTGCTTGTCGTTGCCGACGGAGCTTCAAGCAAAATTCGCGACATGGTTCGGCCAGAGGACCCATTGCAGTACACGGGAATCATGATGAAGGGCGGTCTGGCCGTCTTCCCAGATGGTTTGCCAAAGCCATTGGATAAGAATTGGGGTATCCTTCTTTCCAAGGGACAGGGCGTCGCCTGTTTTTTCTCTCCTTACAACGACAAGAGTCTGGCTTGGGGCGTGAGCTACCGGTCCGAATCGATTGAGCCACCGGTGAACTATTCTAATCCCCGCGACGTGCAGTCGGTTTTGGACGATTGCCTGGAGCTGGGGAAAGACTTTGCAGAGCCCTTCCGAAGCATCATCAAGTCAACTAAGCCGCAAGAGGTGTCTCGACTGCCAGCCAAGGACAAACAGCCCTTCAGACATAATATTTCTGTTACCGGACCAATCCTCTTCATCGGTGACAGCAACCACGCAGTTTCTCCTTATGCTGGATACGGAGCGAGTCTTGCCATGAAGGATGGATGGGATCTGTCGAGCAAGCTCTGCGAAGCCCTGGAGTTGGGCGACGCTGTCACGGCCTATGACACTGTAAGTGTTCCAAGAGCCACCAAAGTCGTCAAGGAATCACATAGCCGAATTGGAATGGGACATGCTACTGGTCTGAATTATTACCTTACCAAGACCAAGATTACTATCGGAAGCTATTTTGTGTAACTGCGTACTGGGCGCAAATATTTATCCGAACGGATAAGTACTTGCGGCGCCGGCAGTCGACTGTTTTGGTCCAACTATCCAGATTTTAGTTAGCTAGTTACTTACCTTTCTTAATGTACTACCAGTTAAGCATGGAATTTTGCTTAACGATTTTTGAATACAATTGGCGCGCGGACAAATTCTGCAACACGTTTATAGACAGAGACGATCTTGCTTCATCCGAACAAGCGAGCGAGCTTCCGAGATCCAGGGCATGAAACTGGAAACCAAACAATAACATACCGGTTCAAGCTGAGTAGTAGTACATACTTTAAAAGTAAGCCTACCCCACACAAATTGGTATCATTTTCGGCTGTTTACTAAACAGTTTGTTAGAATAGCGTTGTTGGCAGCTGCGGGGGCTAAATCTAGTCAACCCCCTCTCCACGATGTAGTCAAAACCGCCTCGACTCATGTTAGCCACAAAAGCGGAAGAATTTAAGGTAGCTAATACGAACGATCAGGACCATAAATGTAAGCAGCCCAAAAACTAGTATTAGGAAAGATGTTCGCTTAAAGGAGCATGCAATGCAAAGACGTGCTGGAAAGCGCCGACATTATACCGACACTACAACCTTGATTGGTGGAATTTCGACTATTAACGACATTACCCATGCTCATACACAACCACTTGTCTTGATGAAGAAAGAATCAAATGTTTATAAATGTTAGAAATTCCTTGCTATAGTATTGGTTAACTTCTCGATGTAGCCGGCTTCTTCGACTCAATTCCAAATCAATCGTCGCAGACACTCCTTTGCAACGATGCGCATCTCATCCCTCGCTCCAGTTGCGGCCCTGTTGGGTATGGTCAATGCACTCCCAGCTACTGATTCATACTTTGGCGTGCCAAACACGGTTGTTCTTGACGGATACCGTCTCATTGATGCCAAAATACGGTTGTTTCTCGGCAGTCAGGAGCACAGGAGTGCTTTGAAGCATCTTACCGCCCAGGCTGATAGTTGGTTGAGCCAAGGACCTTGGTCCGTGACCACGAAAACGGTCGCGCTCCCTCCATCCGCGTCCGTTCAAGATTACATATCTCAGGCACCGTTCTTCTGGCCGAACCCCGCCACACCAGATGGGTGTCCATGGACGGAGAAGGATGGCATATATAACCCAGACTCGGACAAGTACCAAGACCGCATGCTCGCAAACAGGATGTTCAATTCCACATATGTGCTCTCACTTGCTTGGTACTACACCGGAAATGCCGCTTATTCCAAACACGCTGCCGATATCTTGCGGACGTGGTTCCTCGACCCGAAGACGGGTATGAATCCGAGTCTCAACTTTGGACAGGTCGTGCCTTGCACAACAGTCGGCCGCTCATACGGCATCATCGATTTTAGTCAAGAGTACAGTGCGGTCCTCGATGCCGTTGCCATTCTCGCGACCGGTGCACCTGGCTGGACGAGATCAGACACTGCCGCCTTCAAAGCCTGGAACACAAAATTCCTGACATGGCTGACCGAGTCGCCCTATGGAAAGACGGAGAACAGCAACCCTGCGGAGCATGGCACCCTTGCTAATTTCCAAATCACGGCATTGGCACTCTTCCTGGGCAATAAAACACTTGCGCAATCTACCGCTCAGGTCGCCCACGGGCTGATTGACAGCCAGATTACTGCCAATGGGTCACAGCCAAGGGAGACTGGCCACACGCGCAGCTGGCACTACTCAAACCTCAACCTCGGTGCCTATCTCCGATGGGCATTGGTTGCCAAGAAGGTGGGTGTCAACCTGCTCACATACACGGGCCCACAGGGTCAGAGCATCTTCACGGCTGCCAACTTTGTCCTGCCGGCGGCTGTGGGAGGACAGGCCGCTTGGCCATTCAAGGAGATTGACTTTAAGCCCTGGGCGGCAACGGATAACCTCGACGCCGCGGCTGACTTTGGATTTGCACCTGCTGAGGAGGCCAAGGCAAAATTCCCGGCACCACCTGCAGGCAACATTTTTGCACTGAGGCCGGCACCGCAGCAGTTGGATAGTATCATTAAGATCCAGTAGGCAGAATAGACGAGATAATTTGGAGCGGGTGTAAACCAGTCCCTGCCTTTCTTCGGTTGGCGCTTAGTTAGACCTTGAAAACAAAATATTTATGATTCTATCGCAATCTTTAGCTATCGATTTAAGCTCCCATTAGCCTTTGATGCGCAAAAATGTCGCTTGGAAACTAACAGATAATGTGCGTTCTCCGACCCATTTTGACCCCTCTAATATGCATTTGCTTTTGGGATATATGCTTCCTCCAAATACCCGGCCTCCTCATCCGACAATTGGAAACCCAGTGCTTGAACAGCGTCGTCAATTCGTTCCTTACTTCCTAGACCAGCGATTGGACAGGCACCTTTCCGGAGAACCCAGGCAAGGGCCACCGTTGCCATCTTGACACCTCTCTTCTCCGCAATCTCCTGCACTCGGCAGACAATAGCCTCATCGGAATCATTCTGACCACGGCCGCGAACAAGGTTTTTGAGCAGCGCATCGGTCTGCTCTCGCTTCGTGCCTCGGTCAGTCCATGGGTGCGCCAGAACACCACGACCGAGTGGGCTCCACGGAAGAATACCAACACCGCTATCTTTACAAAATGGAATCATTTCTCTTTCCTCCTCGCGGTACAGGAGATTGTAGTAGTTTTGCATCGAGATGAATTTGTGCCAGCCATTCTTCTCGGCAATATACTGCAACTTTTGAAACTCCCACGTCGCCATGGTGCTTGCGCCGAGGTAGCGCACCTGACCGCTCTCAACGACGTCGTTTAGTGCCTTCATGGTTTCGGTCAGACTGCACTCTCTGTCCAGCCTGTGAATTTGCAACACATCAATGTACGTGCCAAGTCGCCGTGTGCTTTCTGCTACGGCAGCGAGAATGTGCTTGCGCGATAAACCGACGCGGTTGACCAGGTTTTGGCTGTGCTTGTCCTTGAGCTGAGAAATTGAGCTTTGGCCTTCTGGATCGAGTGCGTAAAACACTTTGGACAAAATCACAACTCTCTCTCGCGGTATATTGTATTTTTTCAGTGCCTTGCCGATAATTTCTTCAGACAAACCATTGGAGTATGCGTCAGCCTAAAAAGGAACTTAAAAGTCAACATTAGAGGGCCCTTTTTAAATGCCTTTTTTTACTGCCGGGCAGAACCGTACCGTGTCCCAAGTGTTGATGCCGACATCATAGGCGTGTTTTAGCAAAGGAAGTACCTCTTCCTCTTCCATGACCCATTCCTGCCATCGAGGAGACCCAAACCCTGCTGTTCCAAGGATAATCTTGGAAACATAGAGACTGGAGTCGCCAACTCTGCGTACAAGTTAGCCGCTGATCACATTGCAATTAGAGCTGGGTAATTTAGACAACCTTGAATATTCCATGCTGATTCAGTAGAGACAGGAAAGACGTGATTTTATTTCACAATACAATTAAATTCATTTTCAGAATTGAATCTCATATTTCTGGTCACTGCGTTGGTTTTCTAATACCTACTCTCACTCAGAGAGACGTCATCGGGCAAGATGCACCGGAGCCCGGGCGAGGGGCGGCCCGGTGAACCGGATTCATGCCAAGCAGAGCTCGACAGTGACTCAACTTTCATCGTAAAAGCCGAGATAAAAGATTTCGATGCCCCGCCTACTAGTGACCGTGAATGAATCGATTTTCATTGGCCTTGAGTTGTGGCCTTTATAGTTCCTACCACCAATCAGAGACATACCGAGCTAGATATGCCGGAGCCCCGGCGCTCTGTATGGTTGTCCTCTCGGATAAGCCAAGCATCCCCCGCGACGCTTTGTAGGATTCTCGATTTGCCCCGCTATATTACTGCGACAGACAAGGATCTCTCAACTTGCATTAAGCCTCGTCGTAAGTCCGGCACAAAGATATAGCGGCTTTGCCTTGCTACAATTTTCGTCAAGGCTTCGTCCACCATTCTAGTTGCTCGTTATCTATTGGAGGGCATTATATTTTCCGTGAAAAGTACACAGGATGACAGCCGATTGGCGCCCGCCTGACCCCCACGTTGTCTCAAGGTTAGATCTTCGGAGCTAAGCGGATTTTAACTTCCTTCTAGATGGCATCTAAGGGCGTTTTATTTAGAGATGGACTGAGCTTATAAAAGGACAGGATAGTGATGCGAATAGCCAAACCATAAGGGTGGGAAGCTCAACTTAAACAAGACAGCGCTCGATAAACCAATTTTTAGCTCAACAATGAGTCACTTTTTTAAAACAGCACCGCAGCCAGAGACTGAGCTCGGCAGGCACCGCGTCCTGTCGCCGTCCGCTGCCATTCGTGTGTCCCCTCTGGCTCTCGGCGCCATGTCGATTGGCGATGCCTGGGCCTCTGGTATGGGATCCATGGATAAAGAAGCGTCCTTTCAGCTCCTAGATGCCTTTTTCAAGGCTGGCGGCAATTTCATTGATACTGCCAACAACTACCAAGACGAGCAGTCCGAGAAATGGCTTGGCGAATGGGCGCACTCACGCGGCATTCGGGACCAGCTCGTCATTGCGACCAAGTTTACTTCAGATTACCGTAGCCACGAGCTCGGGCTCGGGAACATGCCAAACTGCACCGGAAATCACCGCAAGAGCATCCACCTCAGTGTCCGGGACTCGTTGAAGAAGCTCCAGACGGATTACATTGACCTTTTGTACATTCACTGGTGGGACTACACGACGAGCATCAAGGAGCTCATGGACAGTCTGCACATCTTGGTCGAGCAGGGCAAGGTCCTGTACCTCGGCGCCTCGGACATGCCCGCATGGGTGGTGAGCGCCGCGAATGTCTATGCCACGCAGGCTGGCAAGACGCCGTTTAGTGTCTACCAGGGCCGCTGGAACGTCATGATGCGCGACTTTGAGCGGGACATCATCCCCATGGCGCGCATGTTTGGCATGGCGTTGGTGCCGTGGGGTGTGCTGGGCAGCGGCAAGTTTCAGACAAGGAAGGAGGTCGAGGAGCGGCGGGCGCGCGGTGAGAGCTTTCGCACTTTCACCAGCGCGGCGGAGCAGACCCCGGCGGAGGAGAAGATGAGCGAGGCGCTGGCTGTCGTGGCTGAGCAGCATGGGATCGAGTCCGTCACGGCGGTTGCGCTGGCATATGTGCTCCGCAAGGCGGCCAACGTCTTTCCGTTGGTGGGCGGGCGCAAGGTGGAACACTTGCAGGATAATATTAAGAGTCTGAGCATCAAGCTGAGCGAGGAACAGATTAAGTATCTGGAGGGCGTCAATTCCTTCGATATTGGATTTCCGCACAACTTTCTCGGCCCGGATCCTAATGTTACTGGGCGCTCGTTTCGGTTGGAACGGAGTTCTGTTCTCGGCTTTCCCAACGCTAAGACCCAGACAAGTATCTAGGAGTAGCGTGCATACTGGCACAACTTTGATATATTTTTAGTACTCGATGTCTCGTTTTTGAGAATTTTAGATGAGTTGTGCTGTCTCGTTATTGTCAATCCCATGCTTAAAATTGTCAACCAGTTCGAAGGATTGAAAGCCGCCTCTCATTGGATCATCTCTGGCCCCCAATCTTTCTATGCAATTCACCAAAAGCCTCAATTATTGACTAGAAGAGAGAATATCATTACCAAATTTGTTTTTATTCTCTTGTACATTCTGGAATGCGCGCAAATAATTGCTTCTTTCATACTTTTTACCAGCAATAGGGTAAGTGTGGCGTAATATGACACCAGCCATACTGTGCCACAGCTCGCAAAAATGACATGGTCCGTGCGCTCCGCCCACCCCGCGAGGAATGGCGCGCACAAAAAATAATATCTGCAAAATACAGCCTCAAATCTGCCTTTATACATTGTTCCATCGAAAATTCTCCCTCGACCACCCACAATCAAACCGCCAAAATGCCTCGCGAAGTCGCCGATATTAAGAAGGTGAGAATTGAAAACAGCAATCATTCGACTTTCAAAAAAAGAAATCGAAATTCTGACCGTTTTGCCATTTTCTAGTTCATCGAGATCTGCCGCCGGAAGGACGCCTCCTGTATGTTTGGAACCCCCCGAGAAACAAAATCCGAATGCATTCGCAACAGCGGCGGAATTGTTGCGTTTGATATATGAGAGTACTTTCAATCGTCGAGGAGCAAACCTTCTAACAAATCCTTCGCAGCCGCGCGCATCAAGAAGAACACCAAGGCCCAGAACATCAAGTTCAAGGTCCGCTGCCAGAAGCACCTGTACACCCTGGTGCTCAAGGACACCGAGAAGGCCGAGAAGCTCAAGCAGTCCCTCCCTCCCAGTATGCGAACCCCGAAGACGTATCCTCGAGTTGAAAAGTCCGCAGCGCCGTCCCCCGAATACATGGTCGGCGAGAAACAAGCCCTCCGGGCAATTCAACTCGGGGACGGCTGTCGACCCCAACAAACGGCCAATGTCTCTCCTACTAACATACTACAACAGCTCTCCAGATCACCGACGTCTCCAAGAAGAGCACCAACTAAGTTAATACAATAAACGAAAATTGGGTTGAGATGGAATAAAAAAACAGAGAAAAACACACGGACTACATCACGAAAATGGGAAACCGGATGAGAGGTTGAGAGGGACCCCTCGCTGAAGGGGTTCGAGGCTGGGTTGAAGGATTCTATATGCACACACATTTGGGCGTCTCGGGAATACCTTGCATTTTATGTGCTTGAATCGCGCTCTTGATAGAGATTTTTCAATGAACGATTAAGGACATGTACACACAAAAACCACTGATCGGATATTTTGCAATGTGGTGACTTGTCGATGGGAGTTTGATGATATGACAAATGTCTGTTTCTGAGTCGCTAACCTACACTAATCTACAGTCGACAGTCCAAATCATTACAGACAACTTGGCACTTTTTTCTTTCTTTTCTTGTGCTTTTTTTTTTCAACGATTAGGCTCAGGGGCAATCTCGGCGATTCGAAGCTCGCGGCTTATAACCTTGCCATACTGCCTTAAAGGCGCCAGCTGATCCGTGGCGAGATCATTATTGCGAAAGACAACGAGCTCTTCCTGGCCGGTTTCCTTTTCAATGCGCCACCCGCCCCAGATCCTGTCCTTGGGCGACTCGGCGGCCAAGGCGTCCTCAAGCTCCTTGTACCGGGCCTGGAGCTGTTCGCGCCCGCCTGCGCCTTGCGCGGCTAGCCTCGTGACGGTGAGGCGCTCGTTTGGGAAAAACGCCTCGTGGAGGTGGGCGCGGTGGCCGGCTGGGTCCATGTGGAAGAAGAGGAAGCCGGTGTTCGTCGGCGCCGCGGTTGTCATGGGGCTCATGGCGGGCTGCTGGCGATGTCCATCATGGCCATCATGATCGCCGTCGTGATTGGGGACGACGGCGCCACCCTCTGGGAGAAAGGCGGCAAACTTGGCCATGATGGCTTTGTTCTGCGCCGTGTCGATCCACTCGCGATGGGTGTCGGGGGACTGCCAAGGCGCGGTGATGAAGACCTGATGGGCGCCGGCCTCGGACTCGTCAATGTACATGCGGCTGACAGATGCCTTTTTGGCGCAGGCGTTGGGGTGGTTGGCGCGGACCCATTCGTCCTGGACTTCCTGACATTCCATAACGAGCTCGAGGAGCTCAACGGCATCGTAGGTGTCGCGGAGCTTGAAGAGGGCAAACTCAGTGACGGTCATGGTGGTGGGGGTTTTAGTGGTTCTGGTCTTGTACTGTCAAAAGTAACTGTTTTGATCATGTAGGAGATCAATGATGTCTGTACATTGGGCGACTTGTTTAGGACTGAAACTTTTCTGAGGCTCATCGAGTGCGGGGAAATGATGGTACGAACGGCTGGCTGGAAGCTCGCATGGCGCTGTTCTGCTTTGGGGTGGCAAAAAATGTTGTGGGATGGGTTCTTGCCAGTTTAGGTTTACAAATCATGCCTCCTGGGGTGGTTGCTTAATGTAGCAAATATATATGGGATAAACGTTGATGCTCCACCATATGTGTGTGTGTGTGCGTGCGTTCTGACGCGACAAACGAGATACAGTACAAGAAGTCATACACATATAGATGTTGGTGTTGATGAATTTGATGGTACACCTCTGTCGTGCGGACATGATTTGGCAGGGAGTATGTAGCTCATGTTCCGACATAGCTTGCCTATTACGCTGCTAACTAAGTCAGTAAGCTGGAGTTGGAGGGGGTGGCTGAGTTATCAATTGACTGCGGGATAATAAATGTAGCCAAGAAAAAGAAAACACAGGACCATCTGGCACGAAATTCTTCAGCTCATTGGGCAGCATATCGGTATTTGTCTGACACAGTGCGTCATGTAAGTTGTATGCAATATGTTGCGGTATCAATCTGGCTAGTATTCGGAAAGATGCTGTTTACGAGTACGAAGGCGTGGTGGGTACATATGCTGGTGGTAGCTTGCGGAGGCAGGCCAGTTGTTTTTGCTCAAGTTGGGCAGTGAAACCAGATGAATTAGTAGAAAGTCATTTTCAAGAATTAGCCTAAAACTACAGGCTACGAAAGATTTTATACTGCTTGCTATCATCATTCACTTGTTGGTGGCTCTGCGGCATCATCATGTGCATTGTTGCGGTAACAACCTTGCTACCTACCTACGGAGTACCAGTCTGGCGTTGCTTTTTAGCCCGGCAGGTTACAGAATGAAACACGGCCAATGAGCCGGTTCCAGCAAGCCGGATACGCAGGAAACAGAGTCAGATCATAGCGGGCGGTTGAAGTTGCAAAGCCGCGCTAACTACTTTACCCAGGTAGGTAGTGCCGAAACAACTGCAGGAAGACGGGTACAATCCACAGGGTACCTAGGTAGGTTAGTAGCAGGGGACCACGGCAGGGTTAGGTGTGCTACGCCGCCTGTATTTTTCATGCTTTACAGCGCCTGGCACGCTGTAGCGATCCGCTAGCTCAGCCAGCAGCCAGCAGCCAGTTTATTCGTTAGTATTCCCATGGAACATTATTAACAGCGTCACTGGAGGTAGTAATCCGAACCTTCTAATCGGTAGTGTTGCATTAGCTGCAGCTCATCAAGCCAAGCTAATCCCTTCCTGACCATTTATTCGGCTTTGACATTGAAAAGAAAAAAAAGCATCATATTGTTTGCACCGCCAGCTTGCAGGGAATGGGTTACGTTTGCACCCCCTCCCTTTCATCTGCGTCACTGCACAAGTTATGCATTGCAACGTGTCTGTCTTTGTGTTACACACCCATTCTGTAAAATATCTTTCTGCCTATAAGTATTATGAGGCTACAGCCCTGGAAGATGCCCAAGAGCTGTCTTGTCCTCTATTCGCTTGCTAGGTGGTGTAGTAGGTAACTATTAAAAGTCCACAACTGCCCCAGGCATCGCCCACTCGGGGACATCACCTGTCAATATCCGAATGCGATAGACCACAGAGATCAACGGTCCCTCTTATCAACCTCATCAGTCCAATACAATCTCAAATCACCACCCGAACAAACCGACTGGCACTTACAAGCCACACCACTAGCCCGGCTTCAGTGGAGGCTCGCCCCTCTGCTACTCCGTACCCGCGTCATTTGGTTCCGCCAAAATCTTCCAATTGGCGCCTGACCATTACTCGTCCGCCAGCACCACCAGCAAGCACCACCTCGTCCATACCGGGCCAAGTCTTCCCGTCCTCTCCTTGTTCTTTCTTTCCCCTTTCGTGCGCCCGCCATTCCCTGCTCTTCCCCGCGTTTACTGGCCGTCGACGTCGTCTTCCTCTCCTTTCACCTCCCTGAGCGCATTCCTGTTTGCCTTCTTTCTATACTTGTTGCCCTCCTTGCGCCGCGAGTCCTCCAAGCGTCATCGACAGGCCACCACATCCCAAGCCTCCAATTGCCGATCCAATCCCGGCTTAGATACGACACGACGCTGGCCAACCCTATACATGTCACTGACCTAGACTTGCGACTATACTCTCAACCAGACACAAAAGCCAGCTGATTCAACACTCTGCTGCCTCGCAATATTGACTGCGACTACATCATTGTCCCTGAAAGCGCTTCGCTATTCGACTATACTCTACACAGCTCTCTTAAAACGAAAATGCCCCCGGCCGTCATTCGTGAACCAACCATGACCAATGGACGAAACACAAACGGCTCCTCCCTGCAAGTCCATGGCAATGGCTCCAATGGTGGCAGCCATGCTGTCCTTGCGCATCGTGTGAGCCCTTCGCGCAAGCAGTCTAGCCCCATGGCCCCGGCCTTTATGGTGTCTGCGCCTGGCAAGGTTCTCTTCTTTGGCGAGCACTCTGTTGTCTACGGCAAGGTAAGCTGCCTTGACATAATTGCCTACATGTGGCCCGCAACCCAAGTCCTAACTTCATCTCGCTAGCCTGCAATTGCTGCAGCGATTTCTCTTCGATCATATCTCCACGTTACTACGCTCTCCAAATCCAGACGCACCGTTTCTCTCCGATTCCCCGACATTGACCTCATCCATACGTGGAACATTGACGACCTCCCCTGGAATATCTTCCACCGCGCCGATAAGAAAAAGTCTTATTACTCGCTTGTTACAGAGCTGGACCCCGAGCTTGTCCAGGCGCTAGAGCCCCAGCTAGACGTCGTATCTTTGGACCATCCCGAAGAGGTTCGCAAGGTCCACAAGAATACCGCATCCGCCTTTCTTTACCTCTTCCTCTCCCTCGGCTCACCCTCTTTCCATGGCTGCTTGTATACCCTCCGCTCCACGATTCCCATTGGTGCCGGTCTTGGCAGCAGCGCCTCTATTTCAGTGTGCATGTCGGCTGCCCTTTTGCTCCAACTGCGTACCCTGTCTGGCCCTCACCCCGACCAGCCCCACGAGGAGGCCCGCCTGCAGGTCGAGCGCATCAACCGATGGGCGTTTGTATCGGAAATGTGCATCCACGGCAACCCATCTGGTGTCGACAACACCGTGGCGACTCAGGGAAAGGCAGTCGTCTTTCAACGTACAGACTATGCTAAGCCCCCGGCTGTCCGCCCTCTCTGGGACTTTCCCGAGCTGCCTCTGCTCCTTGTTGATACGAGACAGCCCAAGTCTACAGCACATGAAGTATCCAAGGTTGCCAAGCTTAGAGAGGCCCACCCCAAACTCGTAAACGCCATTCTCGAGGCCATGGATCGAGTCACTGTTACGGCCGGTGAGGTGATTGATGACGAAGAGTTTGACGACGAGGAGGAGGATTCGCTGCGTAGGATTGGTGAGCTCATGAACATCAATCACGGTCTCCTTGTGTCACTTGGTGTTTCTCATCCTCGCCTGGAGCGTGTGCGTGAGCTCATCGACCACGAGGGCATCGGGTGGACCAAGCTTACTGGTGCCGGTGGCGGCGGATGCTCCATCACCCTCCTGCGACCTGGGGTCGATAAGGCAAAGATTGCCAAGATGGAGAAGCGCCTGAAGGATGAAAACTATGCCAAGTTTGAAACGACGCTAGGCGGCGACGGTGTCGGTGTGCTCTGGCCCGCCGTGCTCAAGAATGGCACGGCCGAAGACGAGGAGGGTGGTATGGAGATTGACCTTGAGAAATTCCTTAGCGCTGAAGGGACCGAAGGTGTCGAGAAGCTCGTCGGAGTACACTCTGGAGGAGGTGAAAGGGAAGGATGGAAGTTTTGGCGCATCGAGACCAAATGAAGCAGCGAAGGAAAAAAAGAAAAGAAAAAAGAATAGAAAAAGACGACATGCCACGGCGTTTATGGTCACTTTGTACGGATAACTAGGCGTAGGATTGGGCTTGGGAAATTGCCAGGGATATTAGAACTTAACCTTGCGGTACTTGTTTGCATAATACACATTGTTGTAACATGAAGCCCCTGGTTGGCCTTGCAGAATCTCGGTGCTTCTTTTTTTCTTCTCTCTACTTGATCCGCTTGTTGTACGACAGCCTCGTACACAAGAAGCTTGCACAACTCGGATTGACTGCTGCAAGCTTGGCGTGATTACGTTGGACCTGACGAACCAGTCAGTACATTGCAAGGTACCGACATTGCAATACAAAAGGTGCTGACGCTGAATGACCTTTTTGTCACGTTAGACAGGATCATTTTTTGGACAAGGAAAAGGTACTTGGCAATAGTATCGCAAACGGGATGAGCAAACGGGTACCACTTGTCAGGTTTCACTAATACACAACACTCTCGGCATTGCCACTCTGAAGCTGAAGCTGAACTCTTTCCGGGAACAAGGACCAAAAAGAGTTTGTTGTTTCCCTTCTTTTTATCTTGGTATTTGAATGCTGACTTTGCTTGCGTTGATACGTTCTAGGTTCATTTTCACTTGCGACCCATTATTTTGTTCACTTTCTGTTCACTTTCTGTTCACTGTTGCGTGGTGTGCACTTGCAAACATCGCCACCCTCATCCTCCGAGCATACAAAACACCTTCTCCTCCTGCTCTCCCAGCAAATAGGCCTGAATCTTACATACGACTTATCAAATTCGAACAGTTCAGCAGTTTCGTTTTCCAGAAGGGCAAACGAAAAACACGATTGCTTCAAGATGGACCCAGACATACCATTCTCCTCGTACCTCTCTCAAATTGAAAACATTGCTGCCGCGGCCACCCTTGACCAGTCCTTTCCCACGACGACGACGAATCTAAACACGCTACCGTTCTCACGGTTTCTTGCACACCCTTCGTCCGCAAACCTCCCTGATTGCTTCCGCACCCTACGCTGCGACAACTGCGAGATTCTCTTCCACGAGGCCGGGCCCGAGCCGCGCTTCACGTTCCCCTGCGGCCACGTCTACTGCCTGCAGTGCATGACGCGCGCCAGCACCCTCGCCCGCACCCGCGACGTGCACGTCCTCTGCAACCGCTGCGGGAATCTTATTGTGCGCAAGATGAACAACGCGGCCCCTTGCACGCACCAGATCCCCGCCGTTGCGTTTGACGTCCGCGAGCCCCCGGATCGGTTCGTCACGGAGCGGTTCCCAGACCGGTTTCGGCTGGCGCTGGGGCAAAAGACGGGGCCGAAATGCCAGCGGTGCTGGCTCGTGACGAGGCTGCAGCACCTGACCGGCCAAATTGGGAAGAATGGTATGGGCATAGGTGGCATGGGCATCGGGCTTGACTTGAGACCGTTTACGGGTGAAGTCTTTGCATGTGTCGAGGTGGATTCCGCAAGAGAGGTTGTGCATGGCATGGTGAGAGAGAGCCCCGAGGCCGAGGTAGATTTGGAGGACGATGTGGAATTGATGATGGGCACGCAGCATCAGCAGCAGCAGGAGCTGGTCAGGGTCGCGTCGGATCTGTGTGGCGGGCTGGGCCAGATTCCGATGGAGTCCAACTTTGATCCGAGAGGCCATCTTGTGGTCAAGTACAGGCTGAGGGGCTGGGGCAAATGGGTTCGGGTGAATGGCATAGAGGAGAAGAATCTGCCAGTGCCCCTGAGGGCAGCCGTCTATGGAAAGTGGCTGTAAAAAAGACGGATGGCTGCTGGATGGTGATTGCAAACTAAATCGAATCCCGGAAGCGGTTGGGAATAAGCCGGCATGCAGCTCGATAGAAGAGTGTGGTCGGACAAGGATGTTACTGGCTATGATACTACGATGCGAAAACTTGAGCATGTTGAAAGAAAACATGGCGATGCTCGAAAATGGCTTTTCAACAATAGAAATGAAGCTACGCAGACACTATAGACGGACAGATGGAGAAAATACAACTCGAGAGATATTGCTTAATATTGATCGACTACGTAAGGACGTGAGACGTTATATATGTTATGCTAGTTGATGTACTCTGTACTTCCAGTATCCCTCTCGAATCGGATCCCATTTCTCCCCCAACCGTCGCAGACACAGTTTCGCCTGTTCGTTATCCCCCTTTTGTGCATACACATCCGCCAAGTAGTCCAATGCATGTGAGCTCCTCACCTTCTCCTCCTCTGTCCCCAAGCCCGATACTAATCCCTCCGCCAGCGCCAACTCGCTCTCCAGCGTTCTACCGCCCTTGGCCAGCACAGCCCGTAGATAATTCCACGGTGACTGATTCTGCGGTGCCAATGCAATTTTCTCCTTGGCGTAGTTGACTTCCCGCGTAATCGTCGCCTCGGGCACCTTGGAATCATGCTCCGTCGGCCCGCACTCTGGCGTTGACGCCTCCGGGTTCTGAAACACGAGGAAGAAGCGATGCGACCACGCTGAGTTGTTGCGCACATCCTCCTCAATCAGATTCTGCGCGGCCCCGAGCTCCGCGGGGCCCCAGTAGCCCAGCTTCCGCACCATGTACTGCCGATAGGACCAGACGTGGTAGTTTTTCGTATCCTCGGCCAGCATCGTGGCAAGGAACGCCGCTTCGGAGCGCGCGAGCGCCTTGACGGCGTCGTCGTCGAAAAAGATGAGAGGCATATAGTGGTCGAGGAGGAGCTGCCGGTGGTGCCAGATTTGGTAGTTTTTGAGATTGTCGAGGGCGACCTCGTTAAGCCAGATGAGCTCCTCGGGAACGGGGAGCTCGAGAGCGCGCACGATTTGGAAGCGGTACAGCCAGACGGTATAGTGTGCTGGGTTGAGGCCGATGATGAGTGCAGTGAGGCGGAGTGTGCGCGGGGAGTATTCCTCGGCGGCCATGACGGCGCGGAGGTAGGCGACGGCTGTTTATTATTGTTATTATTATTTCTAATGACAAAATAGTTGCCACGGGGAGGAACGAATTCTTTTCTCAGAACATACCTTCCGCATAGTCGTCTGGGTATGCAATGCGCGCCACGGCATCTTCAGCCTCCTCGTGCAGAATAGGAATCACATCATCCCACTCCGGGTCACTGGCCAGCGGTCCCGTAATCTCGCCATACAGCTCCCTCTTGAGCCCAGCCATTTCCTTGCGCCGTGTTCTTTCCGCCTCGATCTCTGCTGCCGCCACTTTGCTCGCTTCTTTACCCGCTTGTTTCGCAGATTCGGCTAGCTCGCGCTTTGTGCAGAACTCCTTCGACAGCAGACTCAGCGCCGTGAGCTTGGCCTGCTTGACGCTCCGCGCTTCGTACTCGGACAGCGAGTATGTACCAATGTCGCGGCCGCTCTTGTCTGCGCCCCAGGCGTAGTCCTCGCGCAGCCGACGGATGGGGAGCGCTTCCTTGGCGACCGCCTTCCAGAACTCGCGCTCAGTCTTGTTGGAGAGGGGGATGCGCTGCTGGGCAACGGGCTGGAGGAGCTGTGTGTAGACGAACGTCTTCTTTTCAGCGGGAGTGAGGGCGGCGAGACCGGAGGACTGGACGCGTTGGGAGAGAGGGTTGGTGACGTGGAAGCGTTGTTGTGAGCGTTGGGAGACGGTGGAAGGTGGCTGTTGGGCTTGGTCTTGGGCTAGAAATGGCGGTAGGTTAGTCCAGGTAATTTGAGAGATTGACGCTTTTGGAGAGTCTAATGAAATTTGTACCTTTGGGATCTGTGGATGCCTTGACGGTGCTCTTGGGCTTGGAGGGCATGGTCGGCTGAAGGAGTGGAAATGGCGGGGTGGTGAGAGGATGTGTGAAAGCTTGGATCGACGAGATGGATCTTGGAGATTGTTTGCTTCGACCCCGCCAAAACTTTGGTGGAGCGGTGCAGTTTGTCCTACTCCTCCTGGTCGTGTAAGCCACGACAGATACAATACCACAGTTGGATTGAAAATGCCATTGTTCTTTTGAGAAAAGTTTGCTCTTATTTTTCTGTATTTCTTTTACATCTATTGAGAGTTGTTTGCTTAGAAATTCTGTCATGTGAGTCACCAGAGTCTCCGTCCCCATGGATGCAAGTCAACAGTTATGCAGAGTGAAATATATATAAACTAAGAAAAGGCGAGAAAAGGTATTAGGAAGTAAAGAGCAGAGTTAGCTATGTAGAACCAGGGAACTTGATAAGATTAAGACTATTCAGGTAATCAAGATGATCAAGATGATCAAGAAAATAACCCAAGTTAATCCAAAAGAACCCAGAAAATGAACAAAGCTTGAACAGAAATTACCAGGACCCAATTCAATTTCTAAAGCGTATATAGCAGAGCTTTAGCCTAAAATTCATAAAATTAATTATTAAAATCAACCGCCCACTACAATTGAAGTGACTCGTCCGGCATGTCCTACACTTGACATGAATTGTCCAACATGCCCATGGTACTTCCCTGTCTGACCGATAAGGCAACCTACTGTGATTGACTAGTCTCATCCAAGAACCGTATGACTGCACTGTGACTCTGCTCTACCGCAAGAATCGTAGCCCATTTGCTGGGCTGGCAGATTGCGTCAACATTGGCGGCCGTTTGACTAGGGCACACACAATCGCAAGGACACCGAGCCGCGCTGCATACATCAGTGCAGTGCGTCCATCGTTAACAACAGCCTCAATGTCAGCATCATACTTCAGTAGGATATTGGGAAGCCCAACTTCGAAGCTGGACATGATGACATGCACCAGCACTGTTCGGCCCTCACTGTCGGTGGCCTTGACATTGGCACACCCTCCTGCAAGATTGCCATGAGCTTAGCACGGCTGTTCATGGGAGCACATGCCGGACTTGTCAGGCCTTGGGCGCCATTATCGAGTAGGACGGACGCTGCAGCATCGTGTCCCTCAAGTGTGTGTACATGAGAGCTGAGCAGAGTTTTGATGAACAGTCCACCAAATGAATGTTGGCGCCCTGTGCGACCAAGAGATGGACAACAGAAGTGTGGCCGTGCTTCGCCGCCATCATGGGAGTCGTCAAGCCCTCGGAAAAAGAAGAATAGAAGCGATCCTGGAGTGAGCGCTCGTGGCTGCGCTTATGAGAACTGTGATGCCATAGGTGTCGACCTTGTTGGCGTTGCCCTTGTATGCTTGCTCTACTCTTGTCCAGATGCGGCCCTGTTCTGCCGCCTTAATGAGCGCGATCCTGGACTTCCTCTGCGGCTGCATACATTACATAATGTCTATTCTTTGTGGATGCAAAAGCAACGACATCGTCCTTCTTTGGAAATAAAGTTCAATGTTGACGATGACTTGGTTGGGTAGCGAACCCATTGTTGTGACACCGTTCCCTGTGTTACAAAATTAGCCATGGAGCTGCCTATATTGTGAAGAGTTAGAGATTACCTACCACTGACTGAAACGGCGAATCCGCAGAGTCGTGGATTGTTTGCTCAAGGTGTTGTACTGTGAAAAGAATTAATGTTGAAAATGATTAAAAGGTAATCCCCCCGTTGGGAGTGCACTGAATGAGGAAAATGTTAAATTTTTATGAGGGACTGTCCCGTGATATCCATCAGTGCTAAGGCTGCTGACGAGTTTTGAATGCCGTCTTGCATCTCGTAGTAGCCTTGCTGCTCGCGTCGTAAATGTCACAAAAATTGGTAAATAGTGACGTCTCTAGCTGTTTAAATGCTCCAAGTAGAACTGTTTGCCTCTCTGGGACGAAATCATATACAACTGGTTGGGCCAGGTACTCTATACAGAGTTCTGGGAGGTAAATAGTTGAGATTCTAGACGTCGTTTTTGGAGGAACAAGTATTGCAGAAATGAGCCATGTCTGCAGCCTACCAGAATGATTGTAAAGGCAAGACACTATGAAACGGGACTGGCGCTTTGTACAACACCACCAAATCATGACACGAAACTTCGCGACGAGAGACTGCCAAACTGAAAACATTCTCCCAAGTATAAATATATCGTGATTCCTACTATAATTTTCAAATTCTAAACTGCCTTGCTAACCTCCCAACAACTTCACATACCCGACAAAATATCACACTGCGCAATCACTGCTTTACTTGTTTGATTCCATCATCAGAATGAGTGGAATAGCGTCTGCCGGCCATCATCCAGCTGCCGAGGGGAGTGTCGATCTCCTCAATGTCTTAATTGATGACTATCTTAGTGCAACAAACTGGGCCGATGCTCTGAGAAATATTAATGAGGCTTTGAAGATACTGGGAGCAGGGCAGCATGCATTTTGTCCAGGGTGTCAGTACCTGATGTGCCTATTATTTCAAAAGAAAGCAACCGCCCTTACTGGCTTGCAAAGAGTTGCTGAAGCTGGTCTTTACAGTTCACAGTATGCCAGCTATAAGCGTATGCTTGAGTCGCGGGGAGTACACTTTTAGAAAACCGTTTGTGCGGCTCGTTTTATTAGTACCAACCAGGGGAACATGACTGTCAGGTTCCCCAGCCTTTGTTGTAGTTCATATTTTAGAGGTTTTTATTGCCTTTTCTTTTTACAAAATAAATAAATAGTAGACTGAGATGTTCTAGCCGTTTTCTGTATGCTAGTGACGAACCGTTTAGCCTTGACACGGGTCCCCGAGGGCGGCCAGCTTTACCACACTTTCAGCAGGTCGGAATCGGAGAACCTTTGAGTTCTGACAGTTCTGATAGGATTACTTTCATTTTATAACACGAAAGTCTATCGTAAATCGGGATATGCACTGATAGAACAAACTCCACCTGTGTGAACAAACAAGATATTCCCCCACAACTCCCCTGCTCGTACCATTTCGCACATGCCTGTCAATGCCTTGCCAGAGTATACAGGGTCAGTTATGAGGCCTTCCATGCTAGCCGCTAGCTTGATATTTGTCTTCGTTTGGTCATCCAGCCGACCATAGCTTCCTCCATGCCACCTTGCATCGAGGTTGAAATCTGCACGCGTTAACTCTGCTTCAGAGAGTCCTATTTTTTCAGCTGTTGTTTTGGCAATTCTCAAGACCAGCTCGCCTATCTCGTCATTATCTGCGGGTCCCGCTGCGACTCCGACAATTTGCCTCTGCGGTACTGGCTTGCCTGCAGCACTGCTGAGCTTGTCTGCGAGTTTGAGGCCCGCGACAATGCCGGCCAGCGTGCTACCAGACATGGTCGCTACCACCACGGCATTGAACAGTTCGCCGTGTTCGCGCTCATATTCGGTAATCTCAAACGCCCATCTAGCGTAACCAAGGCCACCCAGTGGATGAGTTGAAGCGCCAGATGGAATGTGATAGCCAGTACCACCTTGTAGGAGCTCGTCACTCACGCCTGCTGAGCTGTCGGTATGTATTGCGGACATGAGATGGGTCAATTGAACGTTCCCCAAATCAGTATATGCTTTGGCTTTGATGGAACCTGAGTTGCTTGTTCTCTCAGGCACCAAGTCCTTAGCCACAAGCGCGGCTTTAAGTCCCAGCTTTGCAGCGGCAGCGGCAACTTGCCTGACGTGGTTGCTCTGAATACCACCCTCAGTAATCAGATGCGTTGGGCGCGGCGTCTGTGCAAGTGCATCTGCCAGCACTAAATCTTTGCGTAAGTTTTTGTTGCGTTAAGAGTTATCCGGCTCAAGTTGCCTACCATATTCCAGTTTGCGAAGCTTGTTACCACCAGCGCCTCCAAGTCCACTATTGACATCCTCACGGCTCACAAATAAACGAACTGGACTGGGTCCTGCTGGTGCAATGTTTTTGGACAAACGATCCAGTCTTTCGATGGTAGTAGGTCGCATGAAGAGCAACGGCTCTCTCGGAATAGAGGCGAATGGCTCAGGGAGGACAACCATCATCGTTGATTTGACAAGACCTTATTTTAGTTTATAGTTTTTTAGCATTAGGGTCAGAAGCGACGTGGATTGCCGATAATGTGATGCCGCAAACGAAAATCAGCTATAAATTGCCCATGTACACTTTATTTTGGATGTACAGTCGAGATGATGTTCCATTACTTGATTAGACCGAGAGCGGCTCCGGCAAGTTAAGATGAAGTCTACAGGCCCGATGCCGGACAACGACGGGATAATCACTAATAACTGACCCGTCGATAGCCGGCAAAAATACTAGCCAGCGGCTCTTACTTACCTACACCCAAGGTGTATTGGACGACCCCCATCAATTTGTCTGTTTGTACTATAAACCAAAAGACTGGATTTCGTTCCGTAGCACTATCAATCCGCCTGGAAAGATGACCGAACTAGCGGTGGCTAGTCCGCAAAACGTAAGAATTGTCCCGTATTCCTGGCCCAGGGATGAGAGTTGCTCCATGCGAAATCCAAAAAGGCCCGCTTTTGCGGTCAAGTTATAGCGCCTTTCGAGCTGGCAGAGACAGCTTGACAGCATATGCTCATCCAGCAGCGTCGAGACAGCTGCATAATAGATCCACGGAGCCAGGCTGTGAACCAAGAGCAGCCAGTTCCTGAGCTGAAAATTAAAAACCCCAGCGGCTCTGGGCATGTGTTGATACTATGGAGTTTGCCGCGCTTCAGAGAGTTCCGTGCTGTCGTAGCTTGCTAACTTAAAATACAAGAAGAGCTTAAACTTCAAGCTTTTAATCATAGGGATAATGCGTAGTTAGCGAAATAGAAGTAGCTTTATAAGCACTTTCTTTTTTGTGAAAAAATTCAAGCCATTCATTCTGTGTAATTCTTGCTCTATGTGTTGATTTTGCGAGTCTTGGAGTAATGAAGGCTACTCCAAATCCACTTGGACCAGTAAGCATTGCACCAGCCATCCCATGTAGAAAACGGGGTTATATGTAGCCCTGATTTTGGTAGTGACTGTGAACTAGTCATGATCGTCAATGTGTTTGGCAAGAGTGTAGACGATCATTCCAAAATAGCTCTTCCTGGCACTAGCTGTCTGTGTGTGGGTGGTCAATTGTTGCATCCCAAATTATGTCGGTGGAGCATTATCATAATTTATGGAGTTTCCCTACCCTCTCTGACCCGTACAGACCTGTTAGTTGTCCGTTCTTGAATATTTTCGCTGGCGGTCTTGGCGTTATCCAAGCTGTTGCCCCCTCGCCGTATTCTCAACATTGATGAAATCACTGCCTAGATACCCACCTCGAGGTAGTAGTTAGTAACTAGAAGCTAAACCAGAAAGAAGTAGAGGGCGTAACGCACGGAGCTAAAACTCGTTCCGAGCTTTTAGGGCTGTGGCTTTGACTGTTGGGCGATTTGACTCAGCCCTAGGTAGCTTATCCCCCCCGATTCAGTCAGGGGGCGGACGGGCAAGAACAAAGACGCGGCCGTCGCTTGGTAACAAAACAAGGATTCAGAAGGCTGAAATTTAAAGGCAGCGGCGGGCATTAGTTCCGGCGTTGGGTACCACATTCAGTTTAGCGAAGGAACTTCCGCTGTCACTTAAATTTAAATTGGAACCCTTCTCATTCACTAAGCCTGCCGCCATCACTTGAGCTGGCAGCTTTCGAGGCTGCAATAGTGAAGACAAGTTGTTGTATTATTTGAAAAGCTCACGACAGAGGCGATATGAAATTGAACACGAGCCCAATAGACCCCGCTCATCACCTCTCAAAGAACACCCGTCCTGCTGGTCCTGGCTTGGCAATGGAGAGCTGGTGAGCCTTGTTTTTGCATGGACCCGTTTAGCGCTTCTCGCAACCTTCGTGGGTGACGCGGCCTGAGGCAACTGATGTGGTGGCCCTTAATAAATGGGGTAGTGAGTTTAATAAACTACTCATTATGGGTACGGGCGCATGCTATCCCTCTTTAGGCATTGTGTGTGTCCTTCATGTTGTCTACTCGCTTTGCATTTCCTCCTTAAAATGCATAAACTACTAGTAACTGGTCACGAGCTCCTACTCTGCACATTATGTTTTGGAAAAGAATAGATCATCCTAAATCCGTAAATGGAGAGTAAGCTAGTAGTTGCCAAAGTTTCTTAATTTCTGTAAATCTATTCCATTTGTTTTGGTGGGAAAAAAATAGATATACATACTACTTATGCTGCATGGGGCCTTGTTAAATACCATGGGGTCTTCCATCTTCTGCATAATTAGTTTCTCTTCTGCGAGAAGTCTGCTTACTTTTGTAGAAAATATGCAGCTATTAGTGTACATGTGAGGCGCCAATTGTCACAAGTTACAGGCCGGCAAATTGCCACGGGGCGAGCAAGCAGGCTGGGCATACATACATACTACCAACAAATCCGTCCGCCAGGCAACAAGTCAACCCGCTAGCAAGGTGTCTAGCATTTCACCAAAGCCTCATTAGTTATCTACTAACGCCCACCACCCCCCTACGGTCATACCCACCTCCGGTCAGCCCCGACGCGTCCTCCTCAACACCACAACCACATCACCAAAATCGCGATTTCTCGTGCATTTTTTATTCAATAAGCCCCAAACTTTATTTACGGTTACAATATGGGCAATTACACTGAGAAAGATATTCAAAATGCTATGCTTGACGTTCTTAATGGCCATAGCATAGTGGCAAGTGCAAAACGCTGGGGGGTTCCTCGGACGACTCTATCTGCTCGAAAAAAC
This sequence comes from Zarea fungicola, assembly GCA_900169235.1. NCBI lineage: Eukaryota > Fungi > Ascomycota > Sordariomycetes > Hypocreales > Cordycipitaceae > Zarea > Zarea fungicola. The sequence continues at coordinate 190,718 of FWCC01000328.1, forward strand.
GGAAGATTGTCACGAAGCGAGGCTTTCGAGTCATTCCAACGCCTAACAAGTGACCAAGAGAGGCATTTGACTGGCTGGATCCTTACACAAGACTTTATTGGCAACGCTCCTACGCATACGCAGGTCCGAGAGATGGCTGCCAAAATAGTCAAAGCAAATGGCGATACAGAACCACTTGGCACGAATTGGTTAACAGGCTATTTGCAGCGAAACCCTGAGGTTAAGACCTTAAGAGGCAAGCGAATGGACCTAAAGAGAATTAATGGCGCATCAACTGACGCTATTCAGGAATTCTTCCGGCTTCTCGCCATTCCTGCACTACGAGAGATCCCTCCTTCCCAGCGATACAATATGGACGAAACCGGGCTAGCAATAGGCCTCAGAGAGAACGGTCTGGTACTAGGGTCGTCAGAGAAGAAAATGGCTCTGAAGAAGCAGTCTGGGCAGCGCTTTTGGAGCACAATTATCGAGTGCATCTCAGCTACAGGGACGAAGCTGAGTCCTCTGGTAATTTTCCAGGGAAATAACGTACAACAACAGTGGTTTCCTCATGAAGTAAAGCCCTTTGAAAAGTGGCATTTTGAGGCTACAGAAAAAGGCTGGACAAATAACAGTATCGCAGTTCTTTGGCTCAAAACGATCTTTATCCCTGAGACTACACCTCCTCGAGGAGGCCGCCGACTTTTAGTTATTGACGGCCATGGAAGTCATACTACAACTGAATTTCTATACGAATGTTATATTAACGATATTTTTATCCTATTCCTGCCACCTCATAGCTCTTATGTCCTTCAACCTCTCGATGTGGGTGTTTTTAGCCCAGTAAAGGCATACTATCGTCGAGAACTCGGAAAGCAACCTCACATCGCAGCTACGTTAGCTGAAGGCAAAAGGCAGTTTCTACTATGCTATAAAACGGCTCGGGATCTCGGAATGATCGAAAAAAATATATTAGCTGGCTGGCGGGCGTTAGGGCTTTTCCTAGTTAATGTTGCAAAGCCATTACTGAGCCCGTTACTCCTTTGTGAGGCACAAAAGGCACCAGCTATGCCAAAAACGCCTCTAAAGGCGTATAATATTAGCATCAATACTCCTTCAAACTCACAGCAGGTTAAGAGGCTACTTTCTGACCTTTATAACCACGAGGAGACATCACTAACAGCACGTCAAATTGTACGCAAGATTGGAAAGAAGATTGCTGTACAAAATGCTATAATTGCCACTTCAATTGCAAAGATAAATAATCTTACACAGGAAATTACTAATATAAGGCCATAAAAACGCGCAAAAGTCATAAAGGATCTAAATAAAGCATTTATTCAAGTAATAGAGGTTGAAAAGACTCGATGCGAACTTAACCGGCAATTACTAGGGATTGAGAAATCACCAATAATTGATATTGATGAGGTTGAATTGTCTGAAGAATAAGCTATTAAGTGATACTATTTTTATCTTTAATTTATTTTTTTTGGTATTGTTATGATATTTTTTGAAGGCATACAGACTTTACGCTATGGGTGACCGGAGGTGGGTATGACCGTAGGGGGGTGGTGGGCGTTAGTTACTGGTAGTTACAAAGACTGTCTCCACTCCAGCTGGACATTGACTCAAGGTTTATTGATATACCGCCCCGGTCAGCCGGCTGCTCCCCTGTCGTTCTTCCTCCACAGAATTCACAGACCGTCAAGGACATTCCATTACATCACATAAGGCTGGAATTCTCCTTCTTTTCTCCTTTTCAACTAAGTAGCTGGTCTGTCAGTGATTGTTACAGGCACAGCCTACCCCGACCGTTGCGACAAATGGACGCCATGCTTTGATTTGGCCATTGCAATGTTCTTTTGCAAAGAGCGACATGACATTTACGACAATTATCATGGCCAATAAGCGCCGCCTGCTCCGCTTTGCCATTTTCGTCTTTATCTTTGTTCTGGCAATCGTGATTCTCCTGAAGCGCCCCAATGACAACTATTTATACCCCAGGCACAGCCATCAGTACTCGATGCCAAAGAGAGAATGGCCAGAGCGGCCGGCGACATATCAATTCCCGACAGTGAGCCATTTCAATCCCGTCAGCATACCGCCAGATGGCAAGTCGACCAAGGAGCTGTGTGAGTCTTTTCCAAGGCACATGCTAGATCTGGTTCAGCCGGTTCTCAAGATTGGGCAAAGCGAGTCTAGTGCTGGAATCAATGGCCAGATGGACAGTGCCAGCGCTTGCTTTGCGCCTGGCGAGCTGCTTATATTCTCAGACCTGGAAGGGATGCTCCGGGAACATCAAGTTATTGATGCCCTGGCCGATCTTCCTCGAAGCTACTATTCGGATTCCGAATTTAAACCCTACCTACGACAGAAACAGATGCATGCCGATGGCATATTGGATACGTCGCATTCCAAAAAGCCGTCAAAGACTGGATGGATCTTGGACAAGTTTAAGTTTCTGCCCATGGTCGAGATGGCATGGCAGAGCAAGCCAGAAAAAGGATTCTACTTCTTCTATGAAGCAGATACGTGAGTCAACCTTATCATTGCTGTGAGAAGAAAAGTACTAACTATTATCGCCTCCAGACTTGTCTTTTGGGATAATGTATTCCGATTTCTTCAAACATTCAATCCAGACGAGCCGTTGTACATGGGCTCACCAAGTCCAGGACACCGCGACACCCGACGAGATACTACGACATGGTTTGCTAATGGCGGCCCTGGCTTTGTCCTCAGTCGTGGCGCTGTCAAAAAGCTTCTTGAGCAAAGAGTTGATCTTCATGAGCAGTCCGTCCCGACGATAACAGAAATGTGGCAACCGCTGGTAAAAGATGATTGCTGCGGCGATAGTGTTCTGGGATGGACACTCTGGGATGTTGGTATTGCTCTACAGGGTTACTGGCCAATGTTTAACCCCCATTCACTACATGGGTTACCGTTCGGTGAGTTAAACTGGTGTCAACCAGTATTCACGTTGCATAAGTCACTGCCCGAGGACATGGTTAGAGTATTCAGATGGGAATTTGGCCACAGGAAAAAAGAGGTACGTCAAGTTTTCCCATGGTTACCCGGGACAGCTTCTTCAAAGGTCCACCGCCAAATATTGGCGAAGATATGACTAACAACTTGTAGCGGCCGCTCCTATACTCCGATTTATATGATTTCTATCACCCCGGAAACCCACCAAATTTGATCGACTGGGACAATGGCGAGTGGGATAGCTGGTCTACTCCACCTGAGGCTAATGTCGACTCATTCGAGGCATGTGAGGCACAGTGCGAGAGCGATAACACATGCCTGCAGTTCAACTGGAGAGGCCGAGATAAGCAGCAATGTATACTCATGCGCTCAATACAAACTGGAAAGGCTCGAGAGCCAGAAACGGTGAAAAAGTGGACATGGTCAGGAAGAGTATCTGAGACTGTCGATTTCAAGGCTGGTTGGATGCACGATCGAATCGACAACTGGAGACACCGTAAAACGTGTGGCCCAGTGGAATGGCTTGGCCCGAGCATTTCAAGAATTTTCTGAACGACAAATTCTCCTGAACTTCGGAGCCCGGCTTTCATGCGAGCGGCTTCTATCGGAGTTGCTTCTATGCGCTATTCCAAAACAGCGCTGCAAATGCTCTCGCATTTACCGTGGGAAAACTGTACACAATACCAACCGATTCAATAGATCGACGAATTATCGTCCGAATGGTTTCCTCAACAGCACGCCAAGGTTGGGGAACCTTGTGTATATTACTTGCAGGCGACCCGGAATACTTTCCCTTCTGCGATACACAGAGTGTTCAACATTGCCAAGACCACAGTCACATAGTCAGTTGCTTTTTTATTGGCAGTTGCACTACAAGTACACGCGGATCAGCATATATGAAATCGACTCCTGCAGATGTCAGGACGAGGACTCGCTGGGCGCATTTGGGCGTTTATAGCTAGGCATCAAATCTTCCATGTCGAACAATGCAGGTGCAGACTCATGTTTCGGCTTTTTCATCCTGTTATTTTCCAAATTTTAGAATAATGAATCACTACATGAGGTGTGCGTTCCCCTGCACAGAGATTACCTGTTTTGGATCCTGACGCGGGCTGATTCAGCTAGAATATTTGCTGATTCAGATGGTTTGCACGATCGCCTCGATCGACCATGTGCCATAAAACGAGAAGACGTTTAGTTTAAAAAAGACAAGCCACGACAATTTAGCTGAGAATTAGAAAACTGCCCATCGGCTACAATATCTGCAGTTGTAGCTCCATTTTGGACAGCGGACAGTGATTGAACCCGCCGTACTTCTGTCTCTCAACGCATATAAACTGGAAATAACCGATTGGATTCTGTATAATTCAGCCATCTTGGAAAATTCCAAATTAATATGCCAAAAAAAATGAGATAGATCGGCAGCAGCATCTGTAACATGATGATGAGCGAGTTCTTCGTATGCAAGTGCGTCAGTTGATGCCCACGAGTTGCTTGCATTTTGCAAGTGGTACTTGAGTGTCATTCATAACTAGCAGGTATCCGAACGGAATTGCTAATGCAGCTCCGGTCGAAAATTTGCTCTGCATTTGGTCAAGGTTTCGGGCCGTCGCTTGCTCAAACCAGTGAAGTTTGCACAATTAGGATTCGGTGCGGCGTTGAGTTACCGATTTCAGCTCCCGACGCCACGCGGCAGTGGCTTGGTGACAAGAGATTAAACCATCGCCTACGTTAGTGCGCCTTTGCGCCGAGAGATAACCCAGCTTCAACTGATTTAAGCTTGTAGTTAAACATATGGATCCCCCTCCCCCACCCAACTGTTCCAGATGATCGGGCCATTTAGAGCTCAATGCTTACACTGATGAATGTTATACAAAAGCTTTGACTGTATCGCAGGGTCACCGGCGTCGTTTAAGAGAAAATCAATTGATCAACTAATGGCTTTTTGCCAAGTAATCAGTTAGCCTGTCCGAGCCCGAATGCGGAATATTTACGAACAACAAGGCCTAATTCGCACCACCAGCCTCAGCCACCAGAAAATGATGCTGAACGAGCGACAAGGGCTAGCTCTCAGCTTAAGGAACGCCGCCAGGCTGAGGCCAATGAATTCAATGCCGACAAATAGAACCAAATCGAAACGAATCTAGACCCCGAACTCTTTAGCCTGTAGTTGAGCGTTGAGGTGCCCCGTGCATATGTCTCGGGTTGGGAGTATTGAATGGAAGCGATCCCGAGGCGTCAAGCTGAGCTAGGCTACACTTGCACGCCTCACGCAATAGTTTCTTGGATAAGTAACTGTTGCTAAGTTACTGGATTATGCCTTAGCGAGAGAGCAAAGAATCGCACGGCAACTGTTTAAGTATGAGACCATTTCCTCTTGCAATTTATGTGATTTTAAGAGGAGCTCAGTCAGGATATTTGGCACATTAGACTCTATTCTTCTCCATATTGACATCTGCAGTCATGCATCATTTGCCACTTTCAGTGCCGCTGGTGCTGCTTGCCGCTATTCCTTTTGGTTTGGCTGCCAATGGCTGCAATGCAGACAATTGCGCTCGCGCTGTAACGGGAACTCGTCGCGGTGATGCCTTTGTCACGAGTGCCAAGGCAGATTGCAGCAGCTTCATGACCAAGACGGTTACTGGTACAGCGGTGTAAGTGGCACACGCCGCCGACACGACAAAATTTTGGGACGATTTTGGAGACTAACAATAGAAAATAGCACAGTGACTAACACTATTACCATTACTGCCGCACCAAATGCTCCCACTGTTACGGTGGTCAAGCGCGACTTGACTGTGCCAGCGTATGCCTCTGCCTGCTCTGGTGCAAGCCATTATTCTAGTGCCTGTTCATGCTGGGGCATCACAGCCAATACAGTCACTGTCACTCCAGTATGGCTCTCAAAGAAGGACGAATTTGAAAAGTCATGCTAACTAATCTGCTTCTTTACAGACATCAGTCATTACAGCTACCATCACTGTTACCAAGACTCCTGAGCAGACTTATGTCCCACCTCTGCCCTCCTCATATGACGACTGCGTCTATAACCCAGCCAGCTCCGAGCCATTTGATCTATTGGATCCCACTAGTGCTCTGCCAATCATTAAGAATGGCAGCCTTGCCATGGTTGTGCAAGAGGTCACTGACCCATGGGTGCCGGTCCGCTACAAGACTGTGAAACCATCTGGCCTTTCGAATGGGTATTGTCGCCTTAACACCGCTTAACATACTTTTCATATTAACACTTTCTAGAATCTACGACGTACAATTGGTTGCTGACGGTGCAGCCCTTTACCTTGCAATCTACAAGTCAGGCAAGGTTGGGTTCGTTGGCACAAGGTACGTCAATAAGTGCGACACCATAGTTTGCAATCTTACTAACGCAAGTAGTTCGAATGGCCAAGGATACATTGGTGATGGCGACGATAAATATGTCACCTCCATCTTTTCCTTTACCTGCAGGGGCCGCCTCATCGCCGGCATTCCGGGCGGCGTCGAGTTTCACTTCTCCATCACCACCGACCAGCGCGTCGTCGCCACGGCCGGTGGTGCTCTCCCCCACGCAACGAAGCGTGACATCCCCGTCCCCGACGGCTTCTACGTGATACCCGCCAACATCCCGGTGCCGCCTGCTGGCCAGCGCTGTCCCAATGGGCAGACCGCCGTTTCCAATGGCCTCAAGCCCACAGCCAACGGGTGCGGCGCCAAGGACGGCATCAAAGTACCCAACCTGACCTTTGGCCAGTGCTGCGACGGCCACGATATCTGCTATGGTACATGCTCGGAGGAGTTTAGCCCATGCAACAGCAAGTTTCTAGGGTGCATGGTACAGACGTGCCTGCCATTCGCGGGTATTCCGCAGCTGTTTCTGGCATGCAATGGGGCCGCGTCGACGTATTATCTCGCAGTGCAGTTTTTCGGGAAGAAGGCATTTGCGGCCGCGACAAAGGAGCTGTGTGATTGCAAATGCGATGATAAGACCAAGACGGCCTGTGCGGACAAGTGCGTCGATACGAGCACAGATCCTGAGAACTGCGGAAGCTGCTACTTCCATGTGAGTTTTTCTTCTTTTCATTCTACCAGCCCTCCTTCAACTCTATGTTCGGATTTTCTTGGCTTTCTTCTTTCAACATTATAGCTTGACAACCCCCATCCAAAAACTAATATTTCTGGACATAGTGCCCTTCGGGTTCCTGCACCAACGGCGCCTGCTCATTCAACTCGTGCAGCGGCAGTGTCTGCGGCGCCTTTGGTCCCTGCGGTCCTGGTGGAAACTGCATCTGTGCGTCAATTACGGGTGGCAAGGGATTCTGCGTCAACGGACAGACGCCCTGCGCCGGCCTCGCGGGCTGCGGTACCAGCACGGACTGTCCACTGGGCAGCGTCTGCGCGGTGGGCACCTGCTGCGAGCGCAATGTCTGCATCTCGACTGATTTCTGCGGTGGTTTCAGTCAGCCGCAGAAGCGTGCCTGGGTAAATGCCACGATTGGCGAGCCCATGAGGTGGGTGGACGGCATGTAAGGCGGCTGGTATTTAAACACAGCCTTTATTAGACGCGATGCAGTAACTCCTAGAGAAGCTTATATTGAGAAGTTCCTATGCCTCTTTATCTAGCCTAAACAGAAAGAAAACTTCACATTTTGTTTGTTCATTAGTAGTATTGCGTACTCTTCATGCCGCCATGGAGTCTTTCTCAAATGCAGATAGGTTCTGCACCCTCCTCGATGTAACCATGTGCCACAAAAATACGCTGCAGCAAATCCCGAATCCAGCCCTCCTTCCTCAAGTTATAATCCATAACTGTTTCGCTCACTTGATTTGTCGCATCTGCAGCCTCCCGTTTCACGCGCGCATACATGTCCCGATCATCGTCGTGTGTCCGCAGCCAATCCCGCATCAGCACATGCCGCACCACCTCTGGGCTGCCGGGGCCCCAGACATGGAGGTTGCACCAATTCTCGCTGTAAACTGCAAAGAAGCGGTGCTTGTACCAGCGCGGCTCGCGGTTCTTGAAGTGGAAGCCCTGGGCCTCGAGCGCAGGCACGTAGGAATCCTCATTGTCAATATCCGGAACCGTGAGGTCAATGTCGATGACGTCCTTGGCGGGCAGCCCAGGGACGCTGGTAGAGCCAACATGCGTGACGATTAGGGCATCATCACCGAGAGCGGCGCGGATTTTGGCCTCGAGGGCTCGGAAGCGAGCTGGCCATTCAGGGTTTGGGTCGTGAATGGCCAAGGGCTGCTTTTCTCGCCTCACACCCACCCTTTCGACGAATTCGGGCTTGTAATCCCAATGTTTAACGATTTCTTCGACAGGTGCAGTAAGTGCCGTGGCCGACATATTTTCTTGTTTCTTGTTTCTTTCTTCTTGTCTAACTCTCTATTTCTGAATTGGTATGGTAGGCTCTTAGCGGCTTAGATTGGCTCTTTTGATGAGTCGCTCGCAAGAATCCCGTCTGCCTTTGAGGTTGCAAGTGTTGAGTTTGTAGGTCCAACTCTCGGTAGACAGTTGCGAGACTCATGTATATATATCTTCAACTTACAAGCTGCCCTTCAAAACAGGAAAACGACAGGACCGGAACGAAGCTATCCCCGTTCAGCCGCGTGGAGCATCGTAAACTCGGCGCTATCCAGAATGAGCACGCCGTTGACGATCCTTGCAAGGGGTGACTCATACAAGGACGCCATTTAGAAAAGCATAAATAGGCGGGACCGCCCATGCCGACTTCTTTCTTCTTACATACATCAATCCAATACCAGTTGTGCTGTCAGACACTGGGGCCGACAAGAGCTGCAGCATGCCGTCGCGCTAGAACCGATCCTCTTGCCTTTTTGGGCTCGCCGAGCGACTTTAGCCTTTGGCTTGGCTGGTAGCACCATTTTGATTCTGTCGCACAGCATGCCGATTTATTGTGTGGTTTTTTTTTTTCACGTTTGGGGACGAGAGGTTTGAGATGAGTCACGAATCGCTGACCCCCGAGGTTTCAACTGTCAAATCGCCTTTTCTTTCGGTATTTTGTCAATGCTAGCTGCAGGTATAGCATATAAGCAAACCGGTGGCCTTATCTTGGGGCAATTATGTTGGAGAGTTTCGTCCGTTGCCGAATCAGCTCAGCGACGAGCTGAACTTTACCCAATCCCTAACGTGTAAAGCGACACGCAACAGATTCTCAATCTCACGGTTTACTTCGATTTACTTTTCATGCCGCCCTTACTGCTTTACATTTTTGTTCATCTCGACGGGATGGAGTTTTAGCCTGAGGATAATCTGGACTCTGTACTGGACACCCAGAGCTGTTAAACTTTGTTAAGCTTGTAGATGGAAGCAAAGATGGACCAGAAATGAGTCGAGAATGAGCAAGTTGATGTCTCAGTTTGGCTCCATTCAACTTGGCACCACTAAACCGTCTCATCAGCTAATATTTCTCAATTTGTGCTGCGGTGAACGTCATTTCCGTCACTCCTGAGCACTAAACCCTAGACAAGCCGTTATAAGCCATCTCACAATATCCTCCCTCTGCCTTTCTCCACGCCTCATCTTTCCCCTTTACGCCAAGTCGCCAATCCATCACCATTTTCACCTCTCCAAAGTAATTTACATTCCCAACCTGTACAAAGCCCAGTTTCTCAAACAACGCGCGGCTTCCCTTGTTCCCCTGCTGAATCTTGACCATGAGTGCCCGCAGCGACTTTTTCTCTCCTTCTTGCGCATATTCTTGGAGAATTGCAGCAACGTTTGTTTGTAGATAGAGTAACAGACTTCGAACGGCAGATTCGCCATAACCTTGTCCGCGGTGCTCTTTTGCGGCAATCATGACGTCGACTTCGCCAATGAGGGAATTGCTGTTGGCGCTGGCGTCGTTTTCATCGCCATTATCCTCATCGTCGGCATAGAGAAAGAAATTGACGTCACCGACCATGTTTTTATCAGCATCTTGATTTTGCGCTGTAATGGCTTTGGCCGTCTCTGTAGCAGGGATGAGCGGTTCGCATATGATAAAGGTGAGTTTGTCGGGCGAGGTGCGCCAGGACTGTTGGTTTTCGTATTCTTCTTCCAGAGTCATGGGCTCCGAGGCCGTAGCTTCTTGTATGTCCTTCAACGGGTATTAATTTCTACTTCTTGGGGGTGTAATTGTATGAGTGAGTGAGTGGCCGGAAAAGAGAGACGTACAGGATCCTGCATCCAGCTGTGGTATTTGACGACATGGTGTGCTTCATACGGCACCAGCAGCGCCTTGGGGGCGGATATTGCTGGATACAAATTAGTACATATATGTCCTTCGTAAAAGTGAAACCACTTGTGTCGTACCTGTGTATTGATTCACTCTCATTTTGTGTGGTGATGGTCAGTCAATATTCGCCTCAAATTTGGCATCTACTAGTGAAGTGGATATCTCAGAAATGCAACTAACGAAGCACCGAGCAGATGCCAAAACGGCCAACAATGTGACCCCCTTCGCAATGAGTCGAGAGAAGAGAGGTGGGCTGAGTTCTTGCGTAAAAGTTTTTCTGTATACCAAGAATTGAATGTCCAAATGGTTGCCTGCTTTTGATAATGTTTCCAACTATTCCTACATGATGTACAGCTATAAAAAAAAATACAACTAATAATACTACAATGAGAAATCAAGTTCCTCTGGATATTTCAAATGTCCTCCTTCTTCAAAGGTGCCTGTACAGGCAGTTCCGTCTCCAAAAGCTTTGCAATCTGCTCTTCGCCCATCCTGGCCTCCATGGCCAGCAGCTCCACCATTTGGTTCATCTTGGACGTGGCTTTCTTCCCCAGGTAGCTCTGTAGCTGCTGCAACACCTCGGCGTCGGACACGTCCGCGCTGGCCATCGGCGGAAACAGCGTCAGATGCTTGTGCGCGCGGTCGTGATTTGACTTCACCTCATTGGCGGTCCCATAAGCATCGTCGGCGTCGGACTGGGCGAAGCGTACGGTGCGGCGAGAGGGTGACACACCCATCTCGTCAAGGAGACGCTTCATTTTGCCGGGCATGATAGGCTGCAGAAGAATGGCCGCTATGCGGAGCGCTTCGGCACTGCGGTGGATCGTCCAGTTGAGGAGCAGACGCGACTGGGAGTCTGTGTTTTTGGTCAAGTGCCAGGGTTGCGTGTCGGTGATGAATCGGTTCGTCTAAAGTCATACGTTAGAAACAAGGGAGGAAAGTCACTACATTTCTTGCGAATTTAGAAAACGTACCTCTCGTAATAGCTCGTATGATTCACGGATGGCACCTGCGGTATTGTAATCTTGCATTTCCTTGGAGAAGCCGGCAGTTGCTTGCGCCAAGACTCCCTCGAGAGAAAAGTAGTGCGCAAATTTCGCATCATCTCGAAGCGCATCCAGCTTCTTGAATGCACCACTGTTGGATACCTCTACCGCCTCCTTTGTCGACCACTTGGCTGCCGACTTTGGCTTGGCGATTCTATAAAACAGATTACCGATGTTGGCCTGCAGTTCCTTGACGTAAACGGCCCCGATAATATCATTGGAATAGCTCATGTCCTTGCTGAAATTGCCATTGCGCATGAGAAAGTAACGCAGCGGGTCGACATCCCAGCGCTGCAGCGCAAAGACGGGATTCACGACGTTGCCAAGCGACTTTGACATTTTGCGGTTCGACATTGTCCAGTGGTTGTGACACAGGACCTGTCGGGCAGGAGGCAGGCCGAGCGCAATCAGGAGCGCCGGCCAGTAGATGGCGTGGAAGCGCAGAATGTCCTTGCCAACAATTTGCAGGGAGGCAGGCCAGATACCCATGTCCTCGCCTGGTGTCCGCCACTTGCTACCGTACCCTGCCTTGGTAATGTAGTTGATGAGGGCATCGATCCACACATAGATGGTTTGCGAAGGGTCTTCTGGATCTGAAATCCCCCAGTTGAGTCGCGAGACCGGCCGCGTGACGGAGAGGTCCTCAAGGTGATTCTCGACCCAGTTACGCACGTCCGCCATGCGCTCCGCCGGCTTCACCCACTCCGGGTTCTCGTCATAGAACTTGAGCAGCGCGTCCTTGTACTGAGTCAGCGGGAAGAACCATGTCTCCTCCTTAACCCACTCCACCTCGTTTTCAGACTCGACATTAATCATAATCTTCTTGCCCGTCTGGGGCACGATGCTTGGCTGGACAAGGTCCTCTGGGTAGAAGCACTCGTCGCTGACGCAGTACCAGCCCTCGTGAGTACCCTTGTAGAGGCCGAGCTTACCGGGGAGGGTGTGCTTGAGCTGCAGCCAAAACTGGGCGACGGCGTCCTTGTGGTCCGGGTCGGTGGTGCGGATGAAGAAGTCGTTGGAGATGTCGGCGTCGTATGTGAGGCTGCGAAACTTGTCTGAGTTGAGGTCGCAAAAGGATTTGGGATCCATGCCCTCCTTGGTGGCGGCGCGCTGGATCTTCATGCCGTGCTCGTCGGTGCCAGTGCACAGGTAGGCTTCGCGGCCGTTGATCTGCTGCCATCGCTTGGCCACGTCGGCGAGGACGGTCGTGTAGAGATGACCAATATGGGGGGCTTCAACAGATGTTAGATTGAATTTACCAGTGACCATTGGCCATTAATATGGATAAGCGTCTATTCTTGAACGAGCATACCGGAATTGACATAGAAGATGGGCGTCGTAACGTAGAATGGCTTCTCTTTAGTTTGCGCCGAGCCATTCCAGCGGCGCGACGAGAGGCTGTTGGAATGGCAGCTGGGGCAGATCCATGCAGACTTTGAAAATCGCTGCAATGGCCGTGATTGCAATCCCCTGAGGGTTTGCAAGCGGGTAAGCCTCATGTTCTCTGCCGCTGCTTATTTCGGATGCAGTTTTGAAAAGTGTACAAGACTGTTGGCGTCGAGTGCTGTGCCACTAGGCAGTCGCTGTGGATCGGCACCGCCAGCCTGCGATGCCTGGCGCTGCCTGGTGGGACATGACAAGCAGTAACATCAAGCAAGGGCTTGCATCAGTGCGATTCACTCCTTCTACATCATGGTCGACGTTGCTATCCAGGAATTATAAGACAAAAAAAACGAACAACCAGAACAAAAGAAAAGAAAATCAGCAATAAACATACCCTCAGTATGAATAAATCAAATCTACCAGATGCGCATACTGAAGTGCAGGTCTCAAGCGAAGGTATGAAGCAAACTTGAAAACATATACACTCCACGAGACCGCATGCACTGACATTCAAACCATAGCCGCCGACAACTTTGTCAACACATACTACCAGGCCGTCAACAGCAGGACCAGTCTCCAGGGCTTCTACGTCAACTCGTCGCCGCGGTACTCGATACCCGCCGACATTTCCGTCAACGGCGCTGTTGTCGCATTGCCCGCCGACTACTTCGCCCTCATCGGGGCCCAGGGCGACGGAGTCCGCTACGACGTCGAGTCGCTCGACGCGCATGTCATGAACCCGTCGTTCAAGTTTGGCATGCCTGACAACGTCCACGACGCGGCCAAGGCCGAGCGCAACGGAAGCCGCATGAGCGTGGTGGTCACGGTGATTGGCCGCGTGCAGTTTGGCAAAGCTAAGGACTCGCTGCAAAAAATGTTCAACGAAACCTTTGTGCTTGTACCGAATTGGGACGCCATGGCGAGGAACCCGCCCCGCGGAGCCAAGAAGTGGCTCATCCTGTCGCAAAACTTTCGCGCTCTGTAGAGCAGAGACGTGTCCAAGATGCGCCAGGAGGATGACAACGACGACGAGGAGGAGGAGGAGGAGGAGGAGGAGGAGGAGGACACGGGAAGGATGAGGCTGCGGAGCGAAAGTAGAAGACGGAAAGCTGCAGCGATGAATAGAGCGCGCAGGGCCGCCATTTCGAGGGATAGTGAGTCTGATTTTGATATGGAAAGAATTTATTTCCGCTAGATGGGTGCAAACGGCGTAACGATGAATTAAAGGGCTTTGCTTGAACACAATTTTCACCACCATGGAAGTGGCGTTTTATTCCTCTATCTCTGCAATTAAAATAAGCTATCAAAGAATTCAAGAATGAGCTCAATGAAGAAAGTCTATAGCTTTGATTTGGATGTGTATGAGAGATCGCATGAGTACTGGACCTCTAGTATTGTCTCAGTGCGACAAGACATTATTCAGTATTTCAATAAATAGCCTCCTATACAGTTAATTATTTTAATTATTTTAATTATTAATATGAATTTATCCCTCACATTTTGTCACTATTGCTGTGTCAGTAACCATACTCCTAGATTGACAGCAATGCCGGCGCCCCACAAATCCATCACCTTCTAACAATCTTACCCAATCAGCGTCCTCTAAAATTTAAAGCAACACCAAAGCCCGAGCATCACCACTTTGTCTGTCGTCTGAGGTTCCTCTCCATATCACAAATTTGCAGCTCCCAAAAGAGCCACTCACAATGCAAGCCCTCACCCGACTAGCACGACCCGTGCTAACACGCACAAGCCTCCCTATAAGGTTCGTCTTTTTTCCCCTCTTGTCCAATTGGCCAATCGCTCCCGCCGTGCCGCTGGATGCCATGACGAAATCGGCGTTATGAAGCACAAGACTAACAACGAATCTCCGTAGAACCTTTACCACCCTCTCCCCCATTCGTCCTAGCATCTTTGCCAGCACAATTCGCCGACCAAACGCCATCACAAGCTTCACACCCACACCGCCTACCACCGCAGCATCCGGCGTCGCGGCAGACATCGTCCCCACGTCGGCCATCACAGCGCATCCTGCCCTCGCGGGGGGTGTCGGCCAGATCCGCTGCGGTCCGCGCAACACCATGAATGGTGCGACGAGGCTGGTGCAGAAGCGCCGTCATGGGTTCTTGAATCGCAAGCGCAGTCGTACGGGCCGAGCGATTCTCAAGAGGCGCAGGGCCAAGGGATGCACTCGTCTGGGATGCTAAAGTTGGAGTTGCTGGGCACAGGTACACAAATGGAGCAAGGAGGGGGGCATTACCGTAACAAGAAGAACAACCAAAAAGGCGCTTCTACGTGTGAACGGCTGATTAAGTGGCTGTAGGAATGGAGAGCATGGTTGACGGCGCGCTCAGCTCCAGCGTGTTTGTAACATTTTACATGTCTGGCAAGAAGAGGAAAGAAGTATCTGCAACTGGATAAAGCCCAAACGCTGATACCGACCAAATCATAGACATTATTGTATATTATCACAAATCAACATTTTAGCCAACTTTTATGTGCATTCTGATTCTGGCGTAGGTATCATCATGTTAGTTTCTTGGACCTTTTTGACCTTCCTGCCCAGCTCTCTCTCGTGAAAATCGTAATTGCAATATATACATGTATAGCGTAATAGAAAAAAAACTAGACTGGTCCCTTGACACCAGTCTGGCACGTCAGCGAGTCAGTATAGCAAACAGTTGCAAGGTTGTCACTCGCGTCGCCAACCCATATCTTGTACGCCCCATCCACCTTGGGCACCACCCAATCCTGAATCGTCGTGTCCCAGACGCTCACATCCTTGCGCGTCAGCTGCAGCTGCACCGTCTGGCTCGCACCTGGCGCAAGCGTCTTGGTCTTGGCAAAGTCGCGCAGCTGAATCACGGGCGTGTCGTAGCCGGCATTGTCTGGGAATTGAATGTACGCCTGCGCCGACGCCTTGCCACCGTACTTGTTGCCCACGTTGGTCACCGTCACGGAGAGGGTGTAGGCAATGTCCCACAGCGCCGGATTGCCTCCCTCGCCGCCGCCGGCGCGCGGTCCGGGCTTCTGCGTGTTCGAGTAGCCGGCCGGATACGGGTACTTCTTCGTCTTGGCGTCCTGGACGGCACCGTCGGCCTCAGACTGCTGCAGCCACGAGTAGATGAAGCGGAAAATTTTGTTGAAGCCTGCCGGTTGGACGCCCTCGCTGGCCGGGGGTATCACCTGCGTGTAGTTGAGAATACCAGTCTTGGCGGGTCGGGCTGGCGGCGTGGATGTGAGAGCTGTGACCTTGCTGATGGATGCACTGCTAAAGTTGAACGCCGTGTAGCTGAGACCGTGTCCGAATGCGTAGCGCGGCTGGATCTTTTGCTTGTTCAGCCATCGATAATCAATGTACAGGCCCTCGCTGTAGTTGTCGTCGACCTGGTTTAGGAGCGCAAAATTGATTAGATTCGTGACGCTCGCGGGCATGTCCTCCTCGGCATACGTGATACTGTACGGCAAGTGTCCGCTTGGCGAAACGTCACCATACAGTACTTCAACGAGTGAGCGTCCGGCTTCTTGGCCGGGGAGATGGGCAATCACGACCGATTTCACGCTCGGCAGATCAATCCATTTCTCAAGAACCAGAGGGCCTACGGTATGCGCGACGACTACAACATTCTTGTAGTTCTTGGCCACATCCTGGACAAGCTGGTCGCCGTTGTGCCAAGCGTAGAGCTTGGAAGCGTCGCGGTCACCGTGATTGCCCTCGACCGTATACGTGTTTTCCCCAGCATCGGAGGTGATAAAGACAATCGCAACGTCGCTATCAGCAGGCTTGGGCAAGGATCCAGGGATTGAATCTGAGTTGTAAAAGGTAACATTCTTGACTCGCGCCTGCAGTGCACCAATGGGGTCGTCGAGATAGGTGTAGTCGACCGTGCCGCTGCCCCAGCCCTGCCCGAGGGTGCCCTTGTTACAGTTTCTGTCGGCGCAAGCATTGATGCCGTCTGGGTTCTTTGCGGCATCAGTACCAAAGACTTTGATCGATTGATTTGCGGACAGAGGGAGAAGGCTGCCGTTGTTCTTGAGCAATGTGATGCCGTCCTGCGCGACCTGCCGAGCTATGACGTCGTGGTCGGCCCGAACATCGATGTTATCGTTGACGACACCCGAGGGGGAGGCTGGCCAGGCAGCGGGATAGAAATCGCCAACGCTGTTCCTAGTGTTGTAATGGAAGTTGGTGGCAGGGAAGCCCTTGTCTTGGCCCATCTGATACCAACTTGCGACAATACGGGTGGCCATGTCGTTTAGGCGATCCATTGGTACAGAGCCATTTAGTGTTGATCTTGTAAGCTCAAACATCCAATAGCTGTAGCCAAAGAGGGGAATCTGTGTATCGCCGGGCATATCCATATCGAGGCCAGCCAAGGCAGACTCTACACCAGACATGTGAGCGAGCCAATCGCTCATGACGAAACCTTGGAAGCCCAATTCATCTTTTAGAATGCCATTGATGAGGTTAGGGTGTTGGCTGCATGCAGAGCCATTGACCTGAGAAAAAATTAGATTTAATCAACACAGATATTCTGATTGCAGAGAATTGTATACAACGTACAGCGTTGTAGGCCGTCATGGCCGCGCCAACTCCGGCTCGAATTCCTTCGGCAAAGGGCCACAGATAGAGTTCATGCAATGTGCGATCATCTGCATTGAAGTAGTTAGCTCGGTCAAGCGGCAGCTAAGGGTAGCTACATACCGATGTTGGAGCTATACGCTTGCTGGAACGTGTTGTACATGCGGTACATTTCCTGCTCGTTTCCGATCAAGTGTTTAATCGTCGCAATGACACCTTGTTCTTGAATACCCTTGATAGTCTCACGCGCGCCGATGGCCTGGAGTGCAGGGTCAGCACCGAAGCCCTCCCAGTTACGGCCGCCCTTGGGCTTCCGTCCAATAGGGCCAACCGTGGGGCCGAGTAAGATGTTGACGCCTTTGCCTCTAGCTTCCTTGCCCATGGCAACTGCGCGTTGGTACATCAAATCCTTGTCGAACGTAGCACCGACTGTGATGCCGTCTGGAAAGGCAGTTACATGGTCTGATTGGCGGATGCCGCTGGCTCCATCCTCGAGGCAGAGTACAGGGAACCCCACGCGAAGTGCCGAGCCGGTATTTCCATTACAGCGTCTTGAATAGCCGATGATATCAGCCTTTTGTCAAATAATGCAACTACTGTAGCCGCACATTGCATGTATCAGAGACAAGGTACTTACCCTATAAATCAGAGTCAGCTGCTGGTTATTGTTGTACTACTGCATGTGTCGCGTTTGTGAACAGACTTACCCATGAAGATGCCAGATCCGGCTGTAATGTTTGTCTTTTCGGCCAGCGTCATGGAATCGACTAGCTTCTTAGCTCTTGCATAGCTGTCTCTCCAGTCATCCACCCAACCACCATACGGCGCAGGATAGTACGCAGGCGAGACATAAGCGCCGGCCTGTCCTGCGGCGCAGAGAGCCAGCGCGCATGCTATTGACGTAATGCTTGTCTTTTGTAGCATTGTGAAGACCGACTGCCTGTGATGTTGCTAACAAAAGACAAATTTTAAACATTACCCAAGGGCTGCTTAATATAGCCAAGGGCGGCGCAGACGCGGGTCGGAGGAGAGGACACGCCCACAATGTCTCACTGACCGCCAAAAGAAAGGAAAAAAAGTAAAAGCAGGGTCGCGAGACCAAGACAAACAAGGGTCATCTCGCAGGAAATGTGTACAGTGGGCACCGTTCAGGCGCCGCACTTTGGCGCATCTCATGACGGGGAACAGCTGCATAGTAACTGTTAGCCCGACGGTGATGTGCGGTACCTGCGGAGCCATGGCACCCTGCAGGTGTACTAGTAATGCCTGTGCACGCAGACGAGGTAACATGCCTAAAGCCAGGATGGTTGTTTCGACGGTCTTGCAAGCTGGACTGGAATATGTTTGAATGGGATGGTCATCGTACGCCAATTTGGCTTGAATAGGCCATAACTATGCAGCTGGAAAGCCATGGACCCAAGGGTGGGTGCATGGTGGTGCGGAACGATGCACCATGCAGGCCGCCACATCGTCTGCGTCTTGAAGCTGGTTGGTGAAATGTGGAAGCGCGTTGAAGTGGTCACACTGGACTGTTGGGGTGGGAGATTAATTCAGCATCAGGATAGTCTGTATGCAGTGTGTGGAACTTCCCACGAATGCACTGTGTAGCTGTCGGTGCAGCTGTAACTGTTAACAGAAGCTGGTTGAAGAACTCGGGAAGCAAGAT
Source organism: Zarea fungicola (assembly GCA_900169235.1). NCBI lineage: Eukaryota > Fungi > Ascomycota > Sordariomycetes > Hypocreales > Cordycipitaceae > Zarea > Zarea fungicola. The sequence continues at coordinate 209,591 of FWCC01000328.1, forward strand.
AGAGCACTACATCAGTACACCCATGATTACAGTGCCAGCTGGAGTCAGTCCCGCCAGCCCACCCCGCCATTCTGGTCCCCTCACCCTACCCTGCGCCTTGACTATCATGCATTATCAGTCTTTTACCTTTGCCCCCATGTCTATATGGCTTCATTTTACAGCCCATGATGGAGACAGCCGCGCTATTGCAGCTGGTCATGCACATATACCCTACCGTCGTCGGTGGCGTTTTGCTTCGCACCAGTCACCATACTTCCCCGGCTAGCATCCGGTAGTTGAAGTCTTCCCACCCAACTCTTCGCTCAAATCGACTAGATGATAGCTAATAATAACTAACGAATTGCCCTATCTTGTGCGTCACAAATTCCACTTCAAGTGCATCCTGGAGAATCATCATCACAAGCAAATCTGAGGCAATACGATCCCTCGGTTTCCCCCGCATTTCTCTGCACGCACCACTGCTCCCGTACTAACAACGTACCGCGAGGGGGACTTTCGCCCAGCCCAGCCTCACCGTTTGCCACGCCACTTTTTGCCTGAAAAAGGACCGACGGTTGTCGTCAAATGACTTGCACCGCCGCTTTGTAGAAAAGCGACAGTTGGGGAATCGTCAACGCGATTCCACTGCCGGCCGCATCGCGGCGGTTTGTACTAATTAGGAAGTTGGACACACGTACGCCACCAATGTGAATTATATAGGTCCGAGTCCCAACTTGGCAATTACGAAGGATTGGATGGAATATGGGGTATTCTTGTATAGACGCAGGCTTACCTACGGGGAATACAAACGGTCGCCCGCCAAGCAATTCTTCGTCGTGGGACTTACTAAAACTATCTTTATTACTATTGTGTAGCTTGGCATGCAAAGACTATAGCTGCTAATATATTATTGTAACAGCAGTAAATTTATTGAAAAGTTGGCCATCGATTCTCTTCGATTCTTTTGGCCCCAGATAGTCAGACTTGCACACCTTTTCCTTGCAATTTGAATAAGATCTCGGCAGAAAAATAAATTGCTTTACTTTGAACGACACAGTATAATTTATTTCATTTTTGGTTTTCAACCAGCCAGCCTGAGCACGGCTGTTGCTAATTTACTTGACTGTGTAGACGACCCGGTTTGGCTGAGCCTACAGAAACTCAATTAGTCTATTAATTATGAATGAGATCCTCATCTCAGCAAACTATTGAAGTCACTTTCCCCCACCCTTTCTACAAAAAAAAATCGTGCATGAGGGAATGAAAAGGATCATATCTATGTAACAGTCCAGGGTATCAATGTGACTCCTTCGGCGAGCTAATTGCGGCAGTCCCGCCCAACCCCCGCGCTTTCAACCGTTATCATGACGTTGAAGATTTCTTCTTTACTAACAAACACAAACGAATCCATCATTCCACCTCCACACAGTCGTGCTATCTTTTTATAGGAGTATAAACAAAACAGAGAGACGCCCTTTGCGTTTTCAAAATGGCGCCGTCAACTCCAGCAACAAGTATTCCGAGTCTCATGGATGCGACTCTAGATGAGCTGATCGGCGGCTTGCAAGCAGGATTATTCACGAGCGTTGACCTTGTCGAGGTATAAGGCCCTCTCATAACTGTCGAGGGAATCCACTCTGATATCTCAAACAGACATATCTGTCTCGGATAGAGGAGGCAAGGTCGACGACAAATCCAGTAACGGAGACAAACCCCGATGCTGTTCGGATTGCCGAGTCACTTGATGCCGAGCGTGCACGAGGAAACCTACGAGGGCAAGTTTTGTCGCCCTGTCAAGATGAGAAAAGATGCAAAGCTAACGGAACAAAGACCCCTTCATGGAATCCCCATTCTCATTAAAAATAATATAGCCACTCATGATGAAATGAACACTACAGGCAAGGTCCGGCACCGAACCCAGTTACCCCACGGGAAAGGCTAACAAGGCATGTGGGAAATTTACAGCTGGTTCATGGCTACTCGTAGGCGCCAAGGTCCCACGCGATTCAACCGTGGCCAAGAAGCTACGTGAAGCGGGTGCCATTCTCCTCGGCAAGACAAATATGAGCCAGTGGGCAAACTACAGGGCGCGAGCGTCTGTGCTGCCGATGGACGGCTGGTCTGCACACGGCGGTCAGACGTACGGTGCTTATCACGACAAACAAAACCCGAGCGGGAGCTCGAGCGGGAGCGGAGTTGCAGCAGACCTGGGTCTCGCACTTGGCGCGCTGGGCACCGAGACTGATGGCTCCATCCTCGCGCCGGCAGCTTGGAACAATGTCGTAGGCATCAAGCCCACTGTCGGGCTTACATCGCGGCATCTTGTTATCCCCATCTCGGAGCACCATGACACTGTAGGGCCCATGGCCAGGACTGTGCGCGATGCAGCCGCCATCCTGCAGGTCATTGCAGGGGCCGATGAACACGATACGTACACGACCGCAATCCCGCCCGCAACGCAAGACTACGTCGCCGCCTGTGACGCCGATTCCCTGCGTGGCGCACGAGTTGGTGTGCCGTGGAAGGCTATTCACGCGGGCAAGGGCGGGAACCGCGCACATGAAATCACGGGCTTCAAGTCCGCACTCGCCACGCTCGAGGCTGCCGGTGCTACCCTTGTGGACGCCGACTACGAGGCAACAGGCGACGACCTCAAGACATTGGAGCGCACAATGTTCCGTGCCGACTTTGCCGTCAACGTGGCGCAGTACCTCGGGCAACTGAGCGCCAACCCGAGCGGTATCACAAATTTGGCCTCACTGATGGAGCAGACGCGCGCGCACCCGCACGAGGACTATGCGCACCGCAACACGCGCGTCTGGGAGGAAGTCATGGAGCAAGGCTTCGATAACAAGGATGTGGAGAGCTTTGGCGAGGTCCTTGCCGGCTACGAGGAACACGCTGTAAGGCGGGGGCTGCCCGGCACGCTGGACCGGTATGGGCTCGACGCCATTGTGATGCCTACGTCGGTGGCGGCGCGGTGGGCAGCCGTGGCAGCCGCACCGGGAATCAGCGTTCCTCTCGGCTTCTACCCAGCCGAGGCGCGGGTCTGCTGGGACAAGTGCGAGGCCATTGTAGACTCCGGGCCCGGCATGCCGTACGGGATGTGCTTCCTCGGGCGCAAGTGGTCCGAGGCCAAGCTCATTGGGCTGGCGTACGCATTTGAGCAGCGCAGCCGGGTGAGGGCCAAGGGCGTGCGTGTTGTAGCCACGCCAGCCACTGAAATACCACTTCGCAGATAGCCAGATGCGATGTATCGTACTGCACGGCTCTACAGCGGGATCGCGGGGAGGCAGGATGCGAAAGTGGATGAGCGCCGCGTCCAAGGGGTTCAGGGAACAGGCAGATGGTACGAAACGGCATGAATTCAAGGCTAGATTTCATAAATTTTGTAGGCTTAGTCAAAAACTTACCCACTATCTTATGCTACATTGTGTTAGAAAAACCGGATTTCCTGATTCTTAAGGTTCCATCTCCCACGTCCTTGACCTTTAAGCTCTGGCTTCTTCCTAACTGCAAGCACGCTAGGTAGTCGCAACCTCTCTCGCACTGCTAGATTTCGATGAATCCCCCCTGAAGAAAGCATCCGTTTTACCAATGCGGAACCAATTTCCTCCTTAACGGCTTAAACTGCTGCCACAGCGGCTCATCACTGCTAGACGCAGAGTCCGTTGGCTCTGGTGCAGCCACTACGTCGAACGCGAGTCGTTGCAGGAAGTTCCAAATGTATCCTTTAAGTTAGTTTTATTTTCTATTATCGCAATATCAATAGTTGATTCCAGCTGTTAACTTGCCGGCTTCTTATACCAGCAGTTTCCATTGGACTCAAACCAGCCCAGATGACCACCGATGGATGTGATAAGCAGAACTGTGCTTGGATTCCGCTGGAACTCTTCAAACGGGATCCCCTCTTTGATGGCAATCTATTCAGAGTTATTACGCCAATTTTCCCAACCGTAGCACTAGTAGCAACACCTACCGGATCATCTGAGGCGTTGATTGCCAAAAAGGGTATCTTGATCGCCAACACTGCGTCGCAGCAAGATGTGTCGCGATAGTATGTACCTGTTGTAGGATAACCCCACATTGGGCACCTTGACAGATTTGTGAGTCAGAAATGTGTCAATGAAACTGGAGAATGGGAGGACACCATACTGGACCAAACGATCAAAGTCTTTTACGAATGTGATTTTCTCAATATCTTCCGTTGCCAGATTGATGGCCTTCCTGATTTCGGCTGCATTGTCCCGCGTCAATTTTCTCAAGGCAGCTGTAATAAATTAACATGAATGAATATTCTTTCTAAGATATAGACTTACCGCCAAGTACCCGTAAATAGAGATGTTTTCCGATCCAGGTTTTGTCAAGAAACGTCAGACTGAAGTCAAAGTTAAATGGATTTGAGCAAGCCACAGCAGCGTCCAATGGACACTCCGAGCCCTCCTCGGCGCAATACTGTAGGTTTTAGTTTCTAGTATTATTAAAACATGCATTGGAGGCCACAAACCATGTGGAAGCATACATTTGTGAGGAAACTGGCTCCGAGCGAGAAGCCAAGGGCAAATAATGGCCTATTTGGAAATGTCGCCCTCAGCCAGCGAACTAGCTGTAAACTCTACGTTAGACCGACTATTATCACAATGCGATGAAATGCGCAAGCCATTACCTGGCGGAGGTCCCATGTAGCTCTCGGGTTGTAGAGAAATTCGCTAGTTATTCGACTACCGCCACAGCCACGAGGGTTGATGACGCAGATCTCCCAATTTCCAGATGCAGCAAAGGCCGAGACTGTGTCCCGCACATAGACAGCATCTGAACCACCTGTAAGTCCCGGCAAGACTATGAGTACTGGTCTGGGATCAAGAGACCCGATCTCTGACAATTCTGAGTCTTTAAAATGCAGTGTCCTGGGGGGCAGCGCCACGTTAACCTCGTCAAAGGGCTCTGCAACAAAGTCGACCACAAAGGTTCCGTGATATAAATAATGATCAGAATGAAACACCATTCGTTTGTAGTGTAGTACCGGACCCTGGGACTTGAATGCCGACCATATCGTTTGGAGATGCCCATTGGGTAGCAATGGATTGAGGCGGCATAGAGGGGTGGCATCTTTGCAAATCTCAAGCAAGGTAGTTTTTTCGGCTTTATTCGTCTTAAAAATAATAGTTTCTGGGGCGTGAATGAACTCGGTGCGAGCTATTCCTAGAAATTCCATTTTCAGGACATGATCAGTGGGATGTTGCCAGGCTATGGATCTGCTCTGTTCCCGTACTAGAAGGCTCCGTATTTTCGATGGAAGAGACAGAATCACGGAAACAGAAATATGGAAGGCTATATACCGCCTAGCAGCCGTCCGTACATCGTTTTGTTGCACACCAGGGTTTTGAACAATGGCCTGGCCTGTTGTCTCACATTGCTCAACTCAACTGGCGCATGTGGATAAATGTCTACCATCACTCTGCAAAGGTCTGAAGGTTTCGTTGCTTAGTCCGGGATACTATCCGACTCTCCCAGATGTTCTGCGTTAGGCAGCTAGATGAGCCTAGCTAACTGGTATCAAAATGTCTGAGATGCCCCCCAGTGTGCTGCTGGCTGTTTTAAATGCGCCACCGCCTCTGTGCAGCAAATCATAACCTGCGAATGTATGATACTGGACTGGCAGGGACAGTATGCAAATCGGTCTTGCTCCATGTGTGATGGACGATGATTAACAGTGTGTAGCTTTTGTTGCCAGCTGAAATACTTGGCATGAATTTGCACCCGCGACAGCGTACCAAGGGGAAAAAATAGAAAAGAAAGATAAGAAGCCGCTGTATGTTTCAAAGAAGGTCTGGTAGAGCCTGGCATTTGCTTTCAGCAGTTAGACACTGGGTTATTTCTCATGGAACTGCTTCAGTCGTTGCCATAAGCCAGGACTTAAAATGGAAGAAGGAATTCTCATCGTACAGCTCTGCTGAGACAAGAAACGACACACCGCCACATTCCAGCGTAGACTTTGAATTATTTTCGTTTTTAATTTCCTATCAATCTGTTTATAGATATTCTTCGTCGTCTGGATAATCTTCTCCTCCGATATTCAGGTGTTTTCTGCCGTAGGTCATTTTCTCCCGTCATCAACCCTAAAAACAACACCCGCTGACGAACAAAGTTTTAATTAAAACTGAAACTGAAGAAGTTAATTCCACAGCACAGAGGAAGCCTAGCAGATAAGTTCCTAAGACCATAGTGTCTTTGCTATGCATACTGTCCATGATAGTAGCCGTAGACATGACAATTGCTCTGCCACCATTTCTGGCAAACTGAAAGCCCTAATTCTACTGCTACTCCATCACACCTCGCTACGCTCAGAGCAATCAATATCCCCAGGAAGCAATATAGTCGATGTTAATTTTCTAATACGGCCACAGACTATCTCACCGCTCACTTCATGCTATTTACTCTTTCTTCCCTTCCAGCAGTTCTCACACTATGAGGCAGCTCCATTTGGAGGCTTCATGCTAATGTAGAGAGCTACTTCTTCGCTAGACTGCTTTTGAGAGCATATTTTCGGACAGTTTTCCAAAGAAAAAGCCTGGGTACATTTAACTGATGTCTCATTTCAATTTTAATACATTCGGTGATGATGCCTGCGACCGAGTTGGTCTTGTCGTTGTTGGCACGAGATGCTGTGACAGGAGCTAGGATAGAATGAGCTTCTATTCTCGTTCGCCATGGGACAGCCGTTCATAGCTGGGCTGGCTTGGATCGCGGAAGCTAAACAGAATGTCTCGCAACTAAGTGAGGGAGTGACGCTTGTTTGCCTGCACGGTAGGCAGATGGTGGAAGTATATTCCTCCGCCATGATGCCCGACCAATACATCTTAAAATAGGTGCTGGGGTCCAACGCATATTGTGGGGCACAGGGTGTTATTACTGATTCAGGATGTGTGTGTGAAACGTTGTTTATACATAGGAACATTAACTTACATGTGATGAAGAATGATGGAAAATAGAAAACTACTACCAATACCAGTTCGTGCTGGCCTTATCCAGCATAGTGAATGGTCTGTTGAGCTTTTCAAAGGCCACAGATCAAAGAGCTTAGATGTCTCTCTGTCCATTGGCAGGAGTGCTGCATATTAACCAGAAGCAGGTCTCTCCATAACAAAACGTGGTATTTTGAGCGGCAATCCAGAAAATCCAACCTCCAAGGACTTTGGCTTAGCTTCAATGACAACGCGTCTCTTCAAATTTTTCACGACTCATGCCAGTTGCATGAATAATGTGTAGGGTTGCAGTATCTTGTATTCAATCACCTGCAGGGCTACAATAGGTTTCGCGGCTGGTAGGTGGCCGGGTCTCAGTTGAATTGTCTGTCTATATTATTTTGAATATCGTTCTCAATCTTATGGCAATTCTCTGAGTAGCCATGTACATTGTTTTCCTGGCTACCTCTCTCCATTACCGCAGAAATGCCACCAACGCCGTGAATTTGATCCCCATGAGCTCCGCAATCTATTGTCGGTGAACAAGCTAATTAAGGGAAAAATCCTTCTAGGTTTCAGTGGCATGAAATGCAGGTCGCAGTAAGATCGTCTCAATAGAAATGAGAAAGAGGGTGGGTGAAGTTACTATCTGTGCATTGCAGCAGAACAACGGTGGCACTGTCTTCCACAGTATTCACAACACCTCAACTAACAGCTCAATTAAACGCAATGCTGCTGAAATAATTCAGCCAATATATATATATGTGTGTGTGTGTGTGTGTGTCGACCCTGGTATAAACTTGACTGTAACCAAACTACGCAATAAATGTTACCTTTGAATTGGGAGCACTGATTAACTAGTGACAACCAAATCCATGGTCTAGACGCTCGAATTTCCCCTCAATTGCACTCCTCCAGCGGCTGTAAATGCTACTAGGACAAATGAAAAGTTTTCTTTACGGAGGAGTTCAGTCGCTTGTCGCGAATAACCTGAATCCGCACTGGTTGGGGCTGGTAGTCTCAATTGACTCGAACACGGCGGGCCTTGCCTGAGCGTCGCCATCAATATACTTCGTTCCATGTTTAAGTCGAGTCTGACGGACAAATTTTTATTTGTCCATAATTTGATGCATCATTGGTATCGAAACGTGGCATTTGTCGCTCTATTCACGGTATTATCTGATGGCAGAATCAGAGTACAGAATGCATTGCTCGGTCCATAACTATATACTCTAGCTCTCCATTAAGCCGTTTCCGACTTTTTGCTAGACTTATCCATAGCACCTCAGTACCTCAGCAGAGTCGGGCAGGCGAGGTCCTGCTTCCTCAACCCCGGCCGTACTTGTGGTGAGGAATACATTAGCTAGCGGCAAACGCACCCACTACCGAACATTGCAGGGGCTACGGCAAAATAACGCTCCCCGCCAGTGCAGGAAGAAGTTAGAATGATTGACAAGTTCTTTTCTGACAGGGGTATGTAAAGTAATCAGTTGACACGTCTCTTTCGTGGAGCTAGTTTGGGCGGAGCCCTGCATCCCGACTTACCTACTCCATCGGCACTGGCTCAGTTCCGGAGGATAGCGCGGGGTAGCATCTATGCAAATACTTAGTAAATATGCACAAGCGGGAAAAGGCGGTCCAGGGGCAATGACTTCATGTTGATATGGGATATTCCCTCATCGAGGCGCTTCAAAGATGAAGGCTTGAGTGTCATGTGGCCACACCATCTTCACAAGCAAAAAAGAACGGCCGCTCGGCAACGGATTCCGAACGACTATCAATTTGAAAACCGAGACACTCGGTGGTTCTGTACCCCACAGATGTATTTTACTTGGCGTGGGGTTTTGCAATGAACCAAGTCCGTGAGTTGCAGCTTACAAAATGATAACTTTGACTGCCCTGAAATCTAATTCTACCAACAGAGTTTCCAACCGGGAAAATTAATCCTGCCGGCATTCGAAATATCAAATGTTCTAACGTGTTTCGAGACGGGCAGCTCATTGCCAGAAATCTTGATATTGTCATAGACAGCCGGAGCGGGAACGGAGTCAAAAACACTTACCCACGACATCCACATCCCACCCCGCAAAAGGCTGGGAATAAACTAGGCTGCTGCCTGGCGGTGTGATGGAGAGTCTAGATTGCGAACGTGGCCATCGCTTTTGTGAATAATTACAAGCTCCCACCGCCAGCCATCTGGATGGTTTGGGTGAGTTGCTCCGGCGCTATTGCTGCAACTGCTGTCAGTGGGACGGGGTCGTAGTGAGTGAAAAGCCAAAACCCTCGCTTGCATTGAACGAGATGTGTCGGACCATGATGTCGAAGCCTTTGTAATGCGTTCATGCAGATTCCCTTGCGAATCCCGGCTATGTCATCCGCCTGCTTCGAGGTCGTCAGGTCAGCCTCCCCATTCAAAAGGGATGTGTATTCTCGAGATGCGGCCCTAGCCCTACCCGGCCTTCCTCGGGTTAAAGCAGCGCAAATGTGTGCCTCACAGCCTGCGCCGCTCGAGCGATGCTACTCTATTGGTTTCCTAGTTCTGAATCTTCCTTGACAATGAACGAGCTATGGGGCACAGCCAACTGTCCCACTGTCTCCGTTCTGGTTACAATTCTTGCCCCGTTGTCAGTGGCATTCACAGAGTGAAAAGAAGCTGAAAGGGTGGCTGAGTAGTGGTTGACCCGGTGTGGTCCTGAACCATGACGCCTCCTGCTTACTGCCGCCGCGTATTAGACAGTAAGCCTTGTTTTTAACCCCAGCCCAATTGGCTCGGGTGAACCGGCAGAACTTTACATAACCTGCGACCGATTGTATTAGCCCCGTTTAGTTAGACATACAGAAGCTTTTGGCGCCGACCATCTCAATTTTTGCAGCCTCATGACAGGGCGCACTTCTGCCTTGGTGGCTTGGGAGCCCATCACAATTACCAGATTAGGCTCTCCATCCGTAGCCCCCACGAAACATGTAGCTAAACTATGGCAAAATGTTTCAGTTGATTTTATTTGAATAATTTAATATGTAGAATCCATCTACAAGCTGAACTTGTTCATTACTCCGGCGGCCATCACTACCTGCTACAAACTATTACTCCCACTAGTTGCAGCTGACGCTTTTGCTAATAATACTACCCTCTGCTACCACAAGTGCGAGTAGCTCTTCGAGTAATGTAACCAACTTTTGTGCCTTGCTTTTATTAGTGAAATTGAAAAGGTAGAACAAACGTTTGCTAAACGTTCCCCCACAGACTCACTTGTGAGAGACTATTCCAGTCTTGGGTACTCGCCCGGCACCACCAACGCAGCTCCATGATTACTTGTTTGTTTTTTCTTTTTCTGTTCCTCTTTTCTGACACACAATTGGCTTACCCCAGGATGCTCTGCGTGAGACCGTACTCCGTATTAGCTACTTGCCTTGCCCTGCAACCAAATGTTCTCCACACCACAATATGGTTCATCTCATGACCTGAGTCGTCTTGGTGACATGCATCTGCCGCAGACGCAGCTCGCAAAACTCTCTCCGCAGCTCTGCGGGGATTGAGGCTGCAGTGCTAGTAAGTTCGCCTCTCTGCTAGTATTTCCTAGTCCTGCCCCGTTTCTGAATATGGATATTGTTTTCCCCAGGTCTCACTGGGGTTGCCGCGTGGCAAGGAGTAACGGTCGAGAGCATCAGCTGAGAAAATTCATATATAAGACGTAGATCATCTCTCATGAAAGCGGTGACTTTCTCCCATATCACACCAGACTCATACAAACTCTTTTTCATTCTGCTTTGAGGCTCCTCAATCAGATTATCCTCATTTAGTCTCGCCGCCAACACACCCTGGCAACCATGCATGTCGCTGCCCTTCTTTCACTCGCCGCTACCGTGGCCGGTAGCCCTATGGCAAACTACATTACTTCTATTGAAGGAAGAGGTATGTTTTTAGTGAATGTTCGGCTTCTCATAATCCAGCAATATATTGACACCATCATCGCAGACAGTGTCAGCAACTCGCAGATGAACAACTTCCGGTTCTATGCCCAACACGCCGCCGCCGCTTACTGCAACGCAGAAGGTCCATCCCCTGGTGATTCAGTCTCCTGCGGCGGCGAGTGTGACGATGTGATGCGCAACGGTGCTACCATTATCGACACTATGCAGGGCCAAAACACGGGCATTGCTTCCTACGTCGCCGTCGATAACGTCCGCAAGGAGATTGTCTTTTCCACTCGCGGCAGCCACAACATTCGCAACTTCATCACCGACGTCATATTTGCCAAGCGCGACTGCGACTTTGCCTCAGGCTGCAAAATGCACACCGGGTTCTCGGACTCGTGGAACGAAATCTCCTCGGCCGTCACTTCGGCCATCAAGGAGGGTCTGCGGGCGCATCCCGGCTACAAGGTCGTCGTCACCGGCCACTCCCTCGGTGGTGCCGTCGCCTCGCTTGGCGGTGCATATCTCCGCCGCGCGGGCATCAAGAACGACATCTACACCTTTGGGTCCCCCCGCATCGGCAACGACGTCTTTGCCAACTTTGCAGACGGCCAGGCTGGTGGCCTGTTCCGCATGACGCACATTGACGACCCCGTCCCCCGTCTGCCTCCCATGATCTTCAACTACCGCCACACGGGCCCCGAGTACTGGCTGTCCAACGGCGGTGCCATGCAGGACAAGTACCAGCCCTCGGACGTCAAGATCTGCCCTGGCATTGCCAACACGCAGTGCAACGCCGGCACTTTGGGCTTTGATGTGCTGGCGCACCTGCACTACCTCACTGATACTTCCGACTGCGGCCCTATCGGTATTAGCTGGAAACGAAACGGGCCTTCGGATGAGGAGATTAAGCAGCGGTTGACTAAATGGAGCCAGCAGGATCAGGCTCTGGTCAAGGGAGGAAAGGCTTAAAAAGCAAAAGAACGAACAGTCACTTTGTCGTTTATCAGCACATCTTAACGGCCAATGATGAATGGACGCCCAAGAGCGTCTGATGATAGTCTCTCATGATGAACGAAATACATGTTGGAAGAAGCGCATTGTCTCATATTTTGGCATTGTACATATCTGTTGTCGAATTTTCTATTCATTTGTATTTATCGCCTTTTGTACATAGCACGCCTTTAGTCAATTGATATTGTATATTTCACAACCGCACAAGCCAAATTACCTGACACAGCTTGAGTCGCCAGCTTGTTGTCCTTTTGTATCGTTTTCCCACCCTCTCCCTGCTGTTCGCCTCGGTTGACTACACATAGATTCCGGCAGAATGTGATTGTTCATGCAAGGCCCATAGATGGTCGCTGTCAGGAGCATCCGACCAACATGCCATCACAGGGCTAATATGCTACCGAGGGAAAGGGTGCCAATTGAAAGTTTGGAGAGCTGTATTTACGGTTGCATGGTAGAACGTGAAACGAGCCTAAACTGATAGTTTGCAGAAAAATGGATTCGGCTTGTTGTGCGGCGCTGCCCGCCAGATCCCTGCGCCGCATCAATGCACCTGTCGCAAACCTGTCGATCCGGGATTAGCAAGCGAAGAAAAACAAGAAATTGCCGGTTTCACGCTAAGTTGGTTAGTTAGACGTGTGGCTGGTCTGCGGCACTTGGATTGCATGCCAGATTTCCGCATTCCTATAACTAGTTATTTCATTAGCTGCAGGCTAAGAAATAGAAGAAATAGAAGAAATATGCAATGCCCGCTTCACCAAAAATGTTTTGTTAGAAAAGCAAGCAGAAGGCTGCACCTAGAACCTAGTTTAGACTGTGCGGTTTTTTTTTGGGGTTTTTTTTTTTTTGGCTGGTGGAATGCACTCTTTCTAAATTGAAATACTCGGTGATGGTATCGTCGTGACTTTATAATCCACCACCTGCTTCAGATTGCGACGACGTTTCTCGCCGTCCTCTCCTATTTCTAACGCTATTGGTCTTGGACTACCTGGGAAGCAAATATTCATCAACATGCTGATTGGCATGCTTAAAGACCAACAGAGGCAAGCCTCACCCTCACCACTAGTTCTAATGAGAAACCATCTCTTGGGTTGAACTCGACGGCATCTGTGGCAACGTATTCGTGTACTTGGCCAAAGGAAGCAATACCGTCGACAATACCGTCGACAAACCCGCAAACTGTGTCGACGCTGTTGCTGTCATTATTGTCGCTTCCGTTGACATTAGTGTATGCTCGAGAGATCTAAACTTCCATTGATATTTACATATTCTTCTAGCACACCGGCAAACAGTAAACCTGACCAGAAAACGATCCGTACTACAATGGCAGTTTAGTAATTTTAAACAATTCTTGTCCCAATACGACACACTCCGATTACGTTCTACTGAGAAACCCCAAGCCAGGCGCAGAGTTGAGTCCCGGACACTTTTGGTCTGGCTTCAGGTGCCTTCGACCCGTTCCCAAACATTATTATGCCATTCGACTATGCACACAACGACCTTTCGACCACAGTTGATATCTCAAACCAAAATCCTCAGCAATCGTAACACAAAGTCTCCCCCCACCAAAAAAATCACCGGCTTTCTGCTGCAGGTCTGTAGGGAGACTTTCAAATGAAAGCCAAAATCGTTTCAGTAAATTCATCTGCATTGGCAATAGATTCTGTCTCGAGCCTTTCGCATTGTACCTTGACTTTCTCAACCGTAGTAGGCTTGTCCACCTAGCCACTCTCATCTTTTGGGAGTCTTGGTGGTAGTTGGCTAAATCTTCGAAATCCCTCACTTCATAGCTGGACTGAGGTGCTTCTTACCATGAGTAACTTCCTCAATCAACTAAAAGCATCCGCGCGACAAAGTGCAATCGGCAACCAGATCGTCAACGTTGTATCTAACCAGATAAAACAGCAAATCAAATCATATACATCATTACACGCCTTAACGCTAAGCCATCTAACTTACAGCCATCTTCATCCATTACTGCTCCAAGGCTTCCATCGTGACTTGCTTTAAAATACCTCCAGGGTATTTTCAATAACGGCCACGAATACTTCATAATCATCATGGCCCTAGGAGCCACGGAACAAGAATTGCATGTCCTCGGGACTTAACGACTCCATTGCCTTGTCATCCCCATTCACCGTAGAGTGAATCATGCTCGTCTTTTTCTCTTGAATAAGCACCATGCGGCTCTCCACCGAGTCTTCAATGCACAGTCGTGTAATTGTGCAGGGACGAGTCTGCCCGATCCGGTGACACCGATCCGCCGACTGCCATTCTGCAGCAGGGTTCCACCATCTACACAAAGCCGTTAGTTATTTGGAATGACCCAGGCAAGATTCCCGGATCAAAGACAAGGAATGAAACTTACGGGTCAACAATAAAGACGCGCGATGCCTCTGTCAGATTCAACGCAACGCCACCTGCCTTGAGCGATACCAGAAAGCACTCTACGTCCACATTCGTCATGAAATGCTCAATCGAAGCTTGTCGTTGGGCCGGCGTCATGCTGCCATCCAGCATGACCGTTGTGATGCCTGCCCGGCGAAGTCGCCACTCCACTAGCTGTAGCATCGTCGTGAACTGCGAAAAGATGATTGACTTGTGCGACGCATTGTCCGAGCGCAGCTTGTGTAGCTCATGCACCAGAAGCTCAATCTTGGAGGATGAAGTCCAATTCTCCATTTTGATGCGATTGATAATGGACGACTTCTTCACCAGCGACTGATCCTGTTCGATTTCTGGCTGCTCCAGGTCAATCGATAGTGGGATATGGCAACGAGGGCAGTCGGGTTCGTCGGTGGAGTGCACATAGCTGGCCACGCAGGCGCGACAGAAATCGTGCTTGCATCGGCTACGGACGGTATCTTCGGCCGGCTCATCGCAGATGCAACAGACAAGTACATTCTGGCCACCCTCCGAATTTTTCTTCAGGATCAAATCTGGATGGTCAGCGACCTGACGCATTTGCATAATCAGGCCGAAAATGTTGGCATAGTTGTTGAGCAAGACACCTTGGTGCACATATGTATCAAACTTGCGCTGACCGCTTGTCATGATGCTGCCCGCAAAATCGTTTTCTTCCTCTCCAAAGAACTGGCGATCGACAAAAACTTCCTTGACAGGAAGTTCCATTGCGTTTGTGTGATCCTTCTTCAGTCGGCGGAGCATGATGCGTTCCGTCATTAATCGGAGCTTCTTAAACGCCACCTGCCCAGGACCAAAGTTACCAAACTTCTGAATAGGGTTCAAAAGTTCTTGGTTAAAGACGGACACGTGCTGCATACCACCGTGACCGCAATCTGTGCAGCGATGATCGTCGTCAAGTGCCCATTCCAATCGTGAGCAAGGGCATTGTTTGCAGAGATACGACGCAAATGGCCGGATGTTGAGGAACCGGATGAGAGAAAAGAACTCGCCGATTCTATTTTGTAGGGGAGTCCCCGTCAAGCACCACCGATAATTCGTCTTTAGAGCAAAGCATGCCTTTGCTGTCATAGTCGTGCGCGTTTTAATACAATGTGCCTCATCAAGAATGATACGATGAAAGGTAAGAGCGTGGATGACGCTTTGCTCCTTGTAGATCCCATCCTTGCGCTTGAATCCACGCTCCTGTTTTCGGAAAATCGACTCCAAGCTGTTGTACGACATCATAATGACATCGTATTTTTTCAAATCCTTGGTTTGCATGCCCTTTGTCTTGGCATTGGTGCCATGAAAGACAAAAGTCTTGAGCGTCCCGTCCGTATATGACTCAATCTCCGACTGCCATTGCATCAGAGCAACTGGTGGTACTAGGACAAGTGTAGGCTGCTTCGCAGGATAGTCAGACATGATGAGCGAGACAGCTTGAATGGTTTTCCCAAGGCCCATTTCATCACCCAGGAGACCGCCGCGCCACTCCCTCTTTTCCATCTCCTGCATCCAAGCCAGGCCCTCGAGCTGAAAGCCCTTCAAGCGACGCGAGATTGTCTTGGGTTGTTCAGCCCTGACTGCATTTATGA
This sequence comes from Zarea fungicola, assembly GCA_900169235.1. NCBI lineage: Eukaryota > Fungi > Ascomycota > Sordariomycetes > Hypocreales > Cordycipitaceae > Zarea > Zarea fungicola. Next base: position 225,462 of record FWCC01000328.1, read on the forward strand.
TTGGCGTCTTCTCCAAGTCTGTCCACATATTAGCTAGCTCGGGATGGTGGTTTTCGAGGCGGTCGCGTTCAGTCCGCCCTCGGCGTTTGTTGCCACGTCTATAGGCTTTCCGAGAGGCGGCAATTCTTTGAAGTGCACTTATGCCAACATCGCTTGACTCAGAATCTTCAGAGAGCTCAGTTAATGCAACGGAACTGAGAGAACCGGTGTCAGAATCGTTATCATCGATGCTGGTGGCATCGAGACTAGACCTGCCCTGGGTTATGAATGAGCTTTTCTTTGGCCGGGAGGCTGCTCTAGAAACCGAACCGCCTGCTGGCGGCATACGACGCTTTCCCTTTGATTTGGATAGTGGCTCCTCATCGCTGGATGCCTCAAAGGCCGAAGAATCAGCTAAGTCGTTGGTAGCGTTGAAATCATCGGAATCTGAAATCTCGACGGATTTGTTGTGTACATCAGTAATTTTCACGTCGTCGTCGCTGCCTAGCGCAATGGCGGCGGCAATTTCAGCATCTGGATCAATGTCAGACGGTGGCCCATCCTCGGAGTCGGGAATGACCCTGCTCTTCTTTTTCGGACGAGAAGTACTGGTGCTAGATGCCGTGTTTGCTCGTTCTCTCTTTGCAGCTCTAGTTGGGAGTTCTGTTGATGTAATTCCACCCGACACACGACCCGATCTCCTAGGGGGTGGTAGAGCAGACTCATCGCTGTCCAAAATCGCAAACTCTGCACGTTGAAGTCTCCTCGCAACTTTGGCGTCTGGCGACTGGTCTGAAAACGCGTCATCCTCGTCGTCTGAGTCCTGGACCAAATCGGCTCGACGCTTTCCCTTGGCGTTGAGAGAAAGAGCGCTTGTTTTCAATGCTCGCTCTCTGGCTGCGCGATCCTGTGCGGTTGGCACCTCAATGACAAATGATGAGCTCTTGCTGTCGCGGGCAAAGCTTCCTAGGGGTGTGGGCATTTTGCTGGTTGCCGGCGTAGAGTCACTGCCGGCATCCGAGGTAAGCTCACTGGGAGTGGCGACCGAGGAGACAGCTTCACTGAGCAATGCTGCAGATGCAACTCTATTTCGGGTCTGTTTACCACTGACAGAGCCTGCGATGGATGGAGCTGGCGACGAGTTGTTGCTCGCAAGCAAGGATGCTCGAGCAGAACGTCGTACGCCACTGCTTGCTGTATACAATGTTAGTGAGAACTGGCATTGCGCGGCGCAATTGGTGCATACCGGCCGCCGGGGTTGAGGCACCGCTGCCTGGTCGACCCCTGGGCATAATGTATTTCCCTTGGGGGTGTTACTTGAAATGGATGGCTAAAAAACGTAATTGGGCAACCGAAATTAGTGGAAACGGTATTCTAAACGACCCTCGCGGTGAATGACGGGAGTCCGAATTCGAGTTTCACGGCCGGCGTGATTGGGTCGCACCGGGTGTCTAATTCAGGTATAATTGCCACTGAAGATGACAAAAATCTGAATGTGCCTGTCTATCAGAAGATGGCGGACTGGCGATGGCAATGGATGTGGCGATGGAGGGAAAAAAAAAAAAGGAAAAAGCCACGAGTCGTTTGGGGAATCGAGCGGGCGTGAATTCCAAAGTCATTTCTTTTGTTCTGCCACCGTGACAGCCAAACCTCCCTGGCACAGTGCCAATAAGTGATGACAGCGCTGCGAGACCGCGAAACAGCTTAACACGACAGCACGTGCAGGCCCTGAAAAGCTAAAGAGCCAGTGCGCCGGGTATACCGCACTGTGGAGCTTGCACAGCGGTTAGTAATTTGCCACCATGAGACGTGAAAACGCACAGTGCGAATTGAGAAGAAAATTTCATTTAAGCCACGTGACACCGTGTTAGAACCGCGCTCGCACTAGCTGACACGCTGGAGTGTTTGCACTGCCCTGTGTCTGTTCTTTAAACGCCACTGTGCTACTCACTGGCACTTGAATTCCTGACTCTCCTCCCCTGCCGCATAATTGGACACTGTTCAATTTATTCGACCGATTTCTTCATAAATACCGTCCAATTGTCTGCTTTTATCCGACGCCGAGACCTTTTCAAGATGTTAGTTCAACCCACTCACTTTCATTCATCCCCAATCAGGCGTCCTAACCTGTGGACAGGTCACGCCGGCGACGAGCGGCAACCAATGGTGGCAATGATGCCGATCCAAATAGCCCCAGGCCAAGAAGAAATATTACCGGACCGTGAGTTTTGTATCATGATGAATAATCATCATTTTCTAATTGTTGCAGTCAATCTGCTTTAACGGACTTCTTAGCTGTAAGTGTTTCATAGTAGGTGGTGAGACCAGGGCATTGCTAACAGATTGCTTGCAGTCACATAACATTTCAGCAAGACAGATTCGCGATGATGCTGATGCACGCCGTCAAGCAGCTGCCACTCAGGTGCGCCAAAATGGCGATGATGATGCAGACCAAGTCGCTGAGTCAAGTGCCGCCGCAAGTATGCGCGCGCCGGGTGGCAGCAAGCGTGCGGAAAAACAAAAGCAAGAGGAAAAGGCCATTGCAAAGATCAAAGCGAGCAAAGCCTTTAAGAAGCGCAAGAAGCACATGGATGAAGAAGACGAAGACGACCTCGCACGCGCCATCTTTGAGCAAAGTCATGCGCCGTTACCGGGCCAAATGGACAACTGCGAAATCTGCGACAAACGCTTTACCGTTACACCCTACTCTGTGGCTGGCCCCAACGGTGGCCTTTTATGCGCACCTTGTGGTCGTGAGGTCGCCAAAGATCGAGAGGGTCAGAAGCCCAAGAAGAAGCCCCGAAAGCAAACCGGAGGGATCGGCGCTCGCCGAACAGCGCAAAGCCGAATTCTCGACGGCGATGTAGGAACAAAGAGCCTTGCTACGCTGTGCGTACAAACACTCGCAAAAAATGTCAACATGGCAGAGAGTTTGGGTGACCTCCCTGAGCACCTCGTCGACAAGATTGCTCGAATCTTTTCCAAGCGTAGACTACTCAAGCCAGAAACACTGCCGCTCTTTCTTCAGCCCAACACTGAGACGGTTCATATTTACGATGGAGGACATCTCAGAGATGACGATTTCATCAGCATTTTTCAGGTCGCGCCTAAACTACGCCATTTCAAGGCGCGATGTGCCATTCAGTTCAAAGACGAAGTCATGGATTACCTACTGTCGCGCGACACTTGCCTAGAGACTTTTTATCTGCATGGCGCAAACCTCCTGAGCGAAGATAAGTGGCATGAATTTCTTGCGGCAAAGGGAAACCATTTGCAGAGAATACATGTTTACTACACAGATTTACACTTTGGTGACGATACAATCATTGAGTTGCAGAAGTATTGCCCGAAACTGCAGCGCCTCAAAATCGAAAACAACCAGAAACTAACAGAGCACGGCGTTCGGTCCATTGGATCGCTTACCTCCCTAGAGCACATCGGCCTTCAATTGCACCATAAAATCTCATCGGAGGCGCTGACGGAATGCATTGCCGGTATCGGGGCAAAACTACAGACGCTTTCGCTCAAGATGTTTCCAGCAGTGGGAGATGAAGTCCTCGAAGCAATCCACAGCAACTGCCATGCTCTGAACAAACTTCGTATTACGGACAGCGAGGTGATGACGGATGCTGGGTTCGTGAAACTATTTACCAATTGGGACAATCCGCCACTGTCAGTCGTTGATCTTCAAAAGTGTCGCCAGCTAGATGCGGCCCACCCGCGAGAGAACCCCGACAGTGTTGGTCTTTGCGACGAGGGCTTCAAGGCGCTCATGGCACACTCCCAGTCAAAGATCAAAGTTGTCAATGTGCACGCGTGCCGGCATATTTCGCGTGACGCCTTTGAACAGGTGTTTAGCGAGAATACCGTTTATCCAGAGCTGCGATCACTGGAAATCAGCTTCTGTGAGGAAGTTACTGATTTTATTCTCGGAAGCATATTCCGCTCCTGTCCGAAAATCAGGGACGTCAACGTGTTTGGGTGCATGAAGGTCAAGGACGTCCTGGTACCTCGCGGCGTAATTCTAGTTGGTGCACCCAATGCCCAAGGCATGATGACGGAAGGCGTCCACTAGTTAGTCATAAGCCGCCATGGCAAACGATGGGACGGCGAACGATATACGCAATGATAGTCATGACGCCAATGACGCTCTACTATCTGTATGATAGCTCGATGAAATGAGTGATGAGTCTAGGAATGAAAATCCGATGCCCTCACGAATGCTACATGGACAGATATGCGACGGATCTAGAAACAGTATCCCTTTGATTAGCAGGTCTCCACGATTGCCCGTGCCCCAAGCTGTGTCAAGAGACGCAGTTGACATACTTGGATGTCTATATTAATATTGGGGGTTTTCTGATGAGCCTGGGTTTTTAGATTCGGATGGGATACTCGCGCGTGTTTGATGCATTGAAAGGCACAGAGATTACCTCGAAAGTACTTCGAGTGGTGATTCGACTGACATGGGCTCTGTTTTCCTCCATTTGTGGACCACGTCCTAATGATAAACTTAACCTTTTTTTGTTTTATCATCCAATTTTTGTTCCAGAGAGCATGTCAAGTTGAAATCTACTACTCTGTAGTGGTTGCGAATGGAAAAGAAAGCGCCCATGCATTACTTTAACGTATGCCTATGCTTATAGAGACATCACAAACATGCAGCTATAAATCTAAGAATGAATGATTCATGAATATTGTGAATAGCAAATGAAGAATTATTTCATGTTGAAATATAAAGTAGATCAAGTGCACGGATACCCATATCCTAAAAAAAAGAGTCATTGCTCCATATAAAAAAATGTCAAGCGTGCCATTGCACTAGGAAGAATGCGTAACCCGACACCGTCTCTGTCATTTTTATATTGCAGAGATCCAATCCCCTTCAGCCATGCCAACCATTTACATGCCGAGAAGCGCCTTGGCACCAGGCTCGCTCGAGACATAAAGAACCTCGTGCGAGTTGGAAAAGCCGTTAAACTGAGTGGCAGAGCACTTAGTGTAGGCGCCCATCTCCTCAAAGTATATCCAATCACCGACATCGATAAGGTTGGCAAAGTCAATGCTATCAGTGATGCGGTCAATGCCATCGCAGGTAGGACCCCAGATGGAATACTGAATTCCCTCGCCGTCGACTACGGGGCAGGCGGCCGAGGTGTCATAGAGACTCTCGCCGCTGCGGCGCAGGACCTTGGCAACGGGGTGCTGATGGTCAAAGATGATGTTGGAGAAGTTGCCGTAGACGCCGTCGTTGATGTAAATCATGTAGCTGGTGGCGCCGGTGGCGGGGTCCTGGACGTGGCGACGGGCAATGACGTTGCAGGCAATGGTAAAGGCTGAGGCGACATAGTAGCGGCCGGGCTCTGCAATGATATCGACGTTGCCGTTGGCAGGGAAGAACTCATCGAGAGCACCGTTGAGGACGGCGGCATTGACCTCGAATGTGGCACCAGAGAAGCCACCACCGACATCGAGAGTGCGCAGGTGGAAGCCATGGGTGGCAGCCTCCTGGAAGACGGTGTAGGCATCTTTGACGGCATGGTAGTAGGCCATGGGATCGGCAGATCCGGAGCCAACGTGGAAGCTGACGCCGACAACGTTGAGGCCGAGTTCCTTGGCAAGGGCCAGGAGGCTGTTGGTGGTATCCATGGGGGCACCAAACTTCATGCTGAGGCGGCAGGCGCTGGAAGTATCATCGGTGATGATGCGGAGAAACAGCTCGGCCTCGGGAAAGTGCTTGGCAATCTTGTAAAGCTCGTCGGTGTTGTCAAAGGTCATCTGGCGGACACCGGCAGCCTTGACGTGGCGGACATATGAGTTGGTCTTGCAAGGCTGGGCGTAGATGATACGGTCAGGGCTGGTGCCCATAGCGAGGACCTGGTCGATTTCGGTCTTGGAGGCGCAGTCGAAGCCGGTGCCGAGGGCAGCAAGCAGGCGTAGAACCATGGGGTCCGGGTTGCACTTGACGGCGTAGAAGGGGCGGACCCTGGCAAGATTCTTCTTCCAGCGCAAATGCTGACGGTAAACGTCGCCAAGATCAGCTACGAAGAAGGTGTCCTCCTCGCCAGGCTCGCAGAGGTCATGGTCGATGGCGTCGACGCGAGCGGTGAGGGCCTCGCCAATGAGGCGCCGGCCAATGGCAGGGCCGTCGAGGGCAGGGACGGCATTGATGGGGAGCCGTTTGGCTAAAAACTGAGGATTATGAATTGATTGTGCATGATGATGGTCGAGGACGGCCGTAGTCATTGTCATATCCCAAGATTTGAGCTTGTTGGTTCGGGGATGGTTGTACACTGGGGTCGAGGATCGCAGGTCGAAGGGCTCGAACGAGACTCTTGAATTTGTCGGACCGAGTGTATTGATTGGATCACAATGCAAGTAGAATTGCGTCCAAGATTTGAGTCGGATAACAATCAAAGAATTGTTATCACTAGTTTAGAGAAAAAGGCCACCGTTGAAGGAGGGCTTGTTAGGGTGGTTGAAGGATATAACAGACGTTTCCTTCAGCGGATTGGCGAGGCCTCCTCGACTCTTCCCCGGTAAGAGGAAGAACCGCAGAACTCCTCCTATGCGGCAGCTGGTGGGAGTTGGAAGAAGACGGGGGAGGAGGTTGATGATCCAAGTCACCAGGAGTCAAGAGCGGCGCGTAGAAGAAGTTATAGGCAGTGGCAGGCGGGAGGAGGAATGGCGTTGATGATGTGTGTTGGCTTGCGAAAGCAGAAATCGTTGTCGGAGACGAGGACGACGGCCTGGGGAGCCGTGGCGGAAGTGATTGCCTTTTGAGAAGACCCAAAGGCTAAGGCAAGTCGCGAAGATCTAGGTTTAGGATGTTTTTTGTTTTCTTGTTTAAGAGTGGGAGACTAGATAGTTTGTCAAGAGTTTTTGGGTCAGCGGTCAAGATTTTCTATTTCTGTGGAGTCATGACGCATCAAGGTGTGTAGGCGGGTAGAAGAGGGCAGTGAAAAGAATGGAGTCGAAAGGACCAGTGCAAATAGGGCGGGGGTAAAGCAATAGGAGACAACAGGTTCTGCCACAGGATTCGGAATCCTGTCGACAACCTCGCGAGGTCGGTGTTGTTGTGTTTTGACTGTGCCTAGACAGGGCGTAACAGGAGGCGGTGGAGGGGGAGTGACGGCAAACGGCACGCAGGCGGTACAGCCCCATGCGCCATTTGTGGTCGTGAGGAGACTAACCTTGCGGGAATTTCGCAGAGTGCAAAGTCAAAAGAAGATTCGGCTGAAGAACAGCGAGAAGGGGTGCGTAATGCGAATTGGAGGGGGTTGAGGTTGTAAAGTGGCAGTGAGGACACGGGGACGTGTTTGTATTTGTAAAGAAAAGGAAAGCCAAAGCTTTTGGAGGTTTGGATGTGGGTTTGTGGTGGTGGTGGTGGTGAGTGGGCAGGTGGACAGGGCAGAAAAAAAAGGTGGGGGTTTGCTGTAAATTTTTTGTCTTTTGCTGCTTTGCAGAGGTGCAAGGTCTAGAGCTGCATCGGTGGAGCGCGGGTGGCCCCAGTAGTTTGGGCACTGCGAGCCAGTGAGGTGTTCCCTAAAGCGGCCCCCCTACAGCAAAGACATTTCTCGGCTTCTAACCAGTTTCGTTCCAGCCTTCCAGGTACCAGTGTACATGGTTCATGTCGAGGTCTGCCCCTCGGCCCCACGCCGCTCCCGAGACACTAGACAAGTACTGGGAACAACAACCACTAGGAACTTGGATGGATAGTGGCGTGCTGAACCACGGCAGGTAGATGGCCTGCATCGTGGCGTGCTTAAGGTACATACACGAGTTGACGAGGAGACGAGAGACAACAATGATCTACACTCTCAGAGGACCATTTCATACTCATTGGCTTGCATAATGCAGATGCAGCAGGTTCTTTTCAGCCATTCTGATTGGTGAGAAGAGCTGCCCATGCTTGGGAGCTGATGGTTAGAGGCCACAATTCAATGCAGCTACTGCCTTTACATGCATGCAGGTCTCAGCCGGAATGATTCCAGCACTCGACGCGGCTAGGTTTCAGCAGGTGACTGGTTGCACGGGCTGCAGCGGCTGCTTTGCATTGCATCCTTGGCTTGAACTAGGCTCGGTAGATTTTTAATTTTGAACGAATTCTTGCCGAGATCTAGGCATTGTTGCCAGAGTAGTGTTGGGGAACATAGAGAGGCAGCTCAATCCTCCCCAACCAGGTAGATACAGAGCAGATTAACGATACGTCAGTCAGTATACAGGTAGTTACTGGATCCCTCTCCGGGGCCTGACCGTCAACAGCTTTCGGCCCAACATCTGGCAGTGACGGCTTGCCATGCTGGCTACCAAGATCTGCATCACCACTGCTCTTAGCCGGCATTGTCAATGCAAAATACAAAGTGGCGTATCAAATATTCCAAGAAATGCAAGATTTCTCGTATTTCTCTCTTTCTCTCTTTCTAGCTCTAAATTTTGGCAATTGCTCTGATCCTATGGCCGGGCCTGCCGCCCCTGTTTGCTCAAACACTGAAAGTACTTGGGTCCATCGGCGAACGACTAACTACAAGTTGTGGTGTTGCAAGTACCAAGGTACATATATACCTCTCCTAAAAAAAGCTCCTTTATTATTTACGCTACGCCATCCTTCTTCGCATCACCACCCAGCTTACTGGCACCCAGCTTGGAGCTTACTTTAATGCCTCGCCTAGAATTAGCCTTTTCTGTCAATGCCACCATCGGCATCCCTAACCGAACGCTAATCCAAAACACTCAAGCACAGACTGTTTCCGGCACGCCGCCGATCGATCACCTCTCCTCACGCGACACTCTACGATGTAAGTTATTAGCAAACTTCCTACATACCACTCCGTAACTTAGTATGAACACCGCGCGGCATAAACGTAACTACATTCACTCCCCCCGTTCCTAATCGGCAACGAATACGGAAGCACCACATTCTAGCCTTGGTCCTTAGTCCTTGATCCTTTGTTTCGTACTAACATTTCTACCTCTAATCGGCTCATACAAACCAGCAATGCCACGTGAATAAACCCAGTAATGCCTCATACAATGCTGTTGTTGGCCACGCCAAAGAAAAAAGTCTCATATATAAACTTGACTTCCCCTCTCTCTACTTCGTCCTTCTAGCTTCTCTCACCATTTCTGGGGTACTTACACCACAGACCTCCTGTCCTGCCTCGCCCACGGTCCTCGTTTTGCCTTTCCTTCCCCCTTGTACCTCTGCCAACAGCTGATTCCTCGCCTCTTACGGCCAACCAGTGACGGCCATCTATTCATTTCGTACTCGTGTCATCAATGTCGTATCTCCATCCATCCGAGCCACAAGCCGTCCCGCTGCTCTGGTATGTACTCTGTTCTTTAGTCCGGCAATCCAATGCTCAGCGACCCCGGCTCTGAGAGAACGAGCGATTTATCGTCAGTCCCCTGTCTTCGTGTTTTCGCGTTTGCCTCTCCTCTGCCGTGGTAAAACACTACGTCTAGCCTCCAGTGAAAAATTCCCTCACCATCCAATTTCGCTCTCTTCTACTTCTGTCTCACCTGCCCACGCCTTGATTCGGTCTGTACTAAATGAGCCAAAATATGGGAGAGACTTGGAGACAGGTAACAGTAAAACAAGAAATGAAAAAGAAATGACAATGAAACTTTCGCAGGCCCAAACCGTGGTTAAACCTCGTAGAAAGAAAGACAGAGAAAAATAAAAAGAGAGAACCTCATACTTGCTCTTGCGTTGCTCTGTGGCCTCACTGCCATGGATGATGACAACGTCATCGACAGAAAGGCGTATCGTATCTGAACGCGTTCAAAGGCTTCCCCTAGAAACCTTTTAATTCACTTTGCAAAGCTTGTCGAGTAATCGTAGCCCTGTCGACGCGTGAGAAGAGTCGTAAATTTTCCATCTATCCCCCCAAAAGAAAAAAAAACTATACTGTACATGTGCTGATTTTTTTGGTCTTCTCTTGACCATGTTATACACTTTATCCTTGCCCATCGTAATTATACACACACAGCAGTGATTGTACACACATAGTAGTGCCAACTCTTCTTACACCGACTCAGCACCAGGGACATTCATCTCCTCAATCGCCCAGCTGCCGTCAACCCATGTCTTCTTCTCTCCCAAGAACGACATTCGTTGCTCGCCCTTGTCAATCGCCTGTACCAGGTACTTGTCCGCCACCTCCTGTACCTGCGCCTTGGTCACGTCCAGCAGCTGCTCACGCTTGACCTGGCGCATGTCTTCCGTCACACCCGACAGGAACCGGCCCATGCCCTCCTCATTAACCGCCTTTGGCGCATCGACAGATTGGAACACGGAAATTTTTGCCTCTTCCAGATCACGGTCGCTCCACTCCTTGGCAGCCGCCCACTTGCCCGCATTCTTCATGATGCTCATTGTGTTCTGCGGGTTGGGGTCGCGGTACGAGTAGAACCCAAACAGACCGTCGAGTGCCTTGGCGTAGGCACCACCGCCGTAGGCACCGCCCTTTTCACGAATCTCGTGATGCAGGTGCTTGTGTGTCAGCATCTGCGAAAGAATCTGTAAAGACGCGCCGTCGGCGTGCGTGTATGACGTGGTCCGCACGGACAGGCTTCCATAGTAGACTTGATACGGCAATGGAAAAAAAGTTTTGCTTGTCTTTGGGAGCAGCAATACACCCCCTGCAGTCTGTGGTAGCTGCTTCTGTAGCCCTGTCGTAAATGTCCTGAGAGCCTCGGCGTTCCCTGCTACACTCTCGGCTCCGCAGGTCACAGCAGCTCGCAGCTTGCCTGTTGTCAGCACCAATTGTTGAATTTGCTTGAGCTTCGCAATGATGTCGACAAACTGGTCTGACTCGGGTCGGCCAGCCAGAGCCGTCACAAGCTTCACCTGCGACAGACCAGCCACCTGCTGTCGGAGCCAGGCAGCTCTTGTCAGGCCAGACTCGGCGTGGCCCATGGCAAAGCGGTGACCTGATGATGCAATATCGTTCACAACACCATCGGCAGAGGCTTGAAGCAGCTGTCGGACCCGTAGGGCTGCCTCTGTGCTGTCAAAGTCGGTATCTAGTACCAGCTTGCGCAGAAGATCGAACATGACTGGTACATTTCGGTCAAGTGCCATTCCAGTAAAGATGATGCCCTCATGAGCCTCCTCAAAGTTGGTAGCTGAGGGTGTAGAGTGGTATCCAACTGAAACGCCACCAGTCTTGAGCTTAATCATGTCCTCCAGCTGCTCCATGGTCATCTCCTTGGTTCCGAGACGCATGATGCTATCAGTAAACAGGGGAATGAGCTGACGCAAATCGTCAGACAGGTTTTCAATAGTGTTGATGGCACGGAAATATGTCAATCCGTTTGTAGGAGCCTCCCGCCACTGGATTGAAATGCCATCGCCAACTTCGTCTCTTAGAGCCACTCGATCGATGCTTCTAGGAATATCCTTGACATAGACCGTCGGCAGGCAGCTGAGGTCTTCGGTATTGGTCTTATTTTGCTCGGTGAGGAGAGCTTGCTCCTGCTCTTCAAATGCTGTGCGCGCTTGTTCCTCACCTCCAGCCTTTTGAACAGCCTCGGCAATCTTGGTCGATAGACGATCGTTTTCCTCCTGGGCCAGCTCCTCTCCAAAAGTTGCTGACGGTGTCATTATAAAGGTGAGTGCATTATCTGTGAGGAGGTATTTGTCAATGAGGCCCTCCAGGTAGCCGCCCTCTGCAAGCTTGGTCTGGAAGCCAGTAATTGTGTCGTTCCAAGCCAACGAGTCGAAGGGATCAACGCCGTTGAACCACTTGGGTTTGAGTCTGTTAAGCATAGAGAATCCAAAATTGGAGGTCTTGTGCTTGAGCGACAGCTCGAGCTGGTGGAGCGAGCCATCAATCTTGCGCTGATCAAAACCGTTGTCGCGAGCCTCTCGGAGAATCTCTTGCACCTTGGCTTTGAGTTTGGGTACATCTGCCTCTTGGACACCAGTGAGGCCAATGGAGAATATACCTCGCTTGGCGGAGCTGTCGTAGCCAGAGTTGGGGCTCCAGTCAGCCCCCATACCAGTCTCGACGAGGCCACGGTAGAGCGGCGAGCCATAACCATCCATCAGCAGGCTGGAGAGGAGAGCGACGGAGAAGGACTCCAGGACATCGGACGTATCTCCCGTGATCCACGAAACAGACGTCTTGTACTGGCGATCAGGGTCAACGAGGGGATCAAAAGGACCTGCTAGTATCACATCTTTGGGTTCAGTGAGTACAATCGGCTCGTGGATTTTCTTGTCGGCTTGAATCTTTTCAAAGGCCTGCAGACGAGCATCGATATCCTGCAGGTGATCAGCCAGGGGCATGTCACCATATGTGAAGAGCTTGGCATTGCTGGGGTGGTAGTGTTCTGCGTGGAAATCTTTGAGTTGCTGGTATGTAAGGTCAGTAATCTTCTGAGGATCGCCGCCCGAGTTGTTGATATCCGGGAAGATGTGATCTTGGAATCGGATATAGTAGAGATAGCCGGCGTCGGACATTTGCCCCTTCATCTCGTTGTAGACAACGCCCTTGAAAACGAGCTTCTTGCCCTCCTCATTGGTAGCGAGCGGATTCTCGGGCCCAATACGCCATCCCTCTTGTGTGAAATCAGATTCCTTGAGCAGTGGATGCAGCGTCGAGTCGAGGTAGACGGACATGAGGTTCTTGAAATCCTGTGAGTTGGTTGTCGCAAAGGGGTAAAATGTGTGGTCTGATGCGGTGAATGCGTTCATAAAGTTTGACAAGGTTCGGGGCAGCATCTTGAAGAAAGGGTCACGAATCGGGTATCTGGGCACCGGTTAGCAATGTTGGCCGGTGACTCGTCCGTTTGCGCCGACTGACTTTTCGCTGCCGCACAAGGTCGTGTGCTCCAGGATGTGAGGGATTCCCGTATCATTGGGAGGATTCGTTTTGAAGCCGATTGAAAACACATTGTTGCTATCTTCTCGGGCAATATGTAGGTAATCAGCACCGGTCTTGTCATGTTGAAGATGCAAAGCCGTAAGCTCCAGCTCCGGGACATGCTTGGATCGGACGAGGGTGAAGCCGTGTAGCTTGGAGCCTGGCCTGGGGTATTGGGACAGCTCAGTTACAGCCTTTCGGGTGGCATTGCGCAACATTGTAATGAGAAATGCGATTAACAAGACATGGAATAACAAATGCAGCAGATCGAGCAAACGAGGAAAGTTGCAAGGCGTGTCGTGTCAATTCTGCAACAGGTGCCGAATGTTTAGGCACCATAATAAGTTGAAAGTCATTTTCGCGTTAGTCAGCATTTACAGTGCTGCTTTAAGTGGTAGCCTACCTCACTACATTTGGTTGAAAGTGGCAATAGATCAGAGATTCGAAAGACGCTTGGAATTTTCGCAAAGAATTAACGGACTAGATGTTGAATTATAAAACTTTTGCTGATAATTTTAAACATGACCAAGTTTCTAGAGGCAAGGCAGTTTGACGAGAATACAGTTAGCTATGGTACAGAGTAACACATACCTAATGTAGTTTCCAAGACTCGAGTACAGTTGTGATTTGTTCAACATATTGGAAGGAAAGGGGGAAGTATTGCTTTGCTAGAAAAATGATGAAACATATTCTGCATGGTGCAATAATAATTTTGCGCTGCGAATTAAATAAAAACACAGACGGTTCATTATAGCAGCATTCCATTATTCCCCATTTAGTCCAGCGCTCTCAGAGTCCATCCTTCATCCTCCAAAAACCCGCCTGCCAGCCAAGCAAGCCAGCCGCCGCCGCCGCCGCCGCACCACCACCAGAAGCAAGCGTTTAAAGTCCACCCAAGCCGCTAGGCAAAAGCTGTACATGAGTTGGACTGGAAAACTACGACTATCCACACCCAGCGTCAAACAGAACCGTCTCGAGTCTCTCCCGACGCCGACTACATTGCCTATACCTCCGCGCCTCGCATTGATTCTTTCCGCACCTGCTGGCCGCGACTTGCTACCAGCTGCCAAAGCCTCCGCAAATCTGCTTAACTCAGCCCGCACACGTCGGAAGCACCAACCTCCGCTCCCAACCCGTCGACAACCTCGCCCGCAGCGGCCCAATCTCGGGCTCTCAGAGGCGTCTGAGAACCGAAATCCCCTCTAACAGATATTCTCACCGCCTTCCAATGTCATAATACCCACCACCACCTCTCTGTGCGACAAGAAACGACGAGCCGCGCACCCAACAAGCCCATGATGCCAGCGACGCAAGTCGATTCGGGCATGACCAACGGTCACGATGGCCACACCCACCTGCCCCCGGTTGCGGGGAAAAAAGGAAAAGCGAAAAAGGCTGTCGACTCAAATGAGGCATCAAGGCTCCTGCAAGCTCGCATTTCCCAACTGGAACAAGATGCGGCAGGCGAAAAGGACCAGGAATTAGAAATCGGTACGACTTCTTTTATATTTTCTTTCCTTCAGTCGGCGCATAGGCGCCACCTACCCATCGCTTGCAAATTGTGGCAGACTGGGCCGTTCTTGCTAACATTGTCGCCTAGAGCGAGAGGTGAAGCGGGCAACCCGTGACCTTACCCAGCAGATTTCCAAAATGGACGATTCACAAAAGATTGAACATCTCACCAAGCGATCCAGCGAACTGCTTGCGGATGCGCGGCGTCTAGAAAAAGATAACCAAAAGAATAAAAAACGTGGCGATGGCCTACAAAAGGAACGAGACATAAACCGCACCGAACTGAGCAAGACGGTGGGGTTAAAGGAGAAGCTGGAGAAGCTGTGTCGTGAACTACAGAGAGATAACAACAAGATGAAGGTACGACTCAGTCTAGCAGAGTGGGTGGAAAAGGTGCAACAACTGCATGGGGCTAACGTGCCACATCACAGAACGAAAACAAAGAACTCCAGGCGCTCCAAAAACGTAACACCCTGTCGTGGGACGAGAAGTATGCCACGCTACTATCCAAGCTTGAAGGCTATCAAGAAGATAAAGATACCCCGCGAAAGCAAGTTGTGGATATGGAAATGGACGAACTGTATGTCATCCGATAAAAGGACATCGGCCCGCCTAGCTCCCGACCTGGCTAATGCATTCCAGATTTCGAGTACGATTCAAGTCATTTATTGAGCAATACGAGCTTCGAGAGCTGCACTTTCATTCGCAGATGCGAACCAAGGAGATTGAGCTACAATATCATCTCGCTCGCTTCGACAGAGATAAGAAAGCGGCCGAGGCCGAGTTGGCCAAGATGGGTCAATTGCAAACACAGGTGCAAACGCTTTCTAGAAGCGAAACACAGGCTCGAACAGAACTAAACATGTACATTGAGAAGCTCGGCGAGGCATGTAATGTAAAGAAATCTAACCTATCTTATTCAGTCCATACTAACAAAGGAATACAGGCCAAGGCAGCACTTGATCAGCGAGATGACATTGTCGCACGACAGCGCAAAGAGATGCAAGAGCAGGCTAAGAAATGCAAACGGCTGGAAAAAGACAATGATGCACTCAAACGACAAAAGGAGGTTACAGCCGCCAATGTTATCCGCATGGCAGAGGAACGCCAGGATTGGAAGAACAGAATGGACGCCGCCGATAAAAAGACGGAGAAGCTTATGAGCATCATCCAGCAGATGCAGCAACAGGGCCGCAAAGTCCAACCGGCAACGGCGTCCAAGGTGGAGAGCTACGAACATCACCAAGACGCAGCTGAGCACGGCGAGGAGAGCGACTACTCGGAGGAGATTGAAGATGAAGGCGAGGATAGCGATCTCGACGACACAGAAGAGGAAATGTCCCCTCCACCACAAACACAGGCGCCGCATTCTGGGTCTGCTACAAAGCCGGATAAAGTGCCGTTCGGGCCAGAACGGCCCCCAATACCGCCTGGCGACGTGGCCATCAACGGGCACTAGGAGACCGTGATGCGTACGTACGACATACTGCAGGCTCCGTTGAACATCGACTGGAACGATCCGCTGTCGGTCCGCGATTCGCTGCTGTCTACAGCCGAGTTTCTTAAGGAAAACCCCTTGGTTTCGGACTTTCTTGGCCTGTCGATTAACCAGATGCTCCAGGGTCGCAGCCCAGGTCAGCATACTGAGTCGGAACGCCTTGAGTTTTGGCAGAAGCTGGCCGCACCATATCATCCAGATGGACGCCGCAAGTCTTCCTAGTCGTAGACGGGTGTGTGTGTATGTGTGAAAGGAGATGTGGTAATGAGCATGAATGGGCTCTGTATATTGATGTATGCTTTGCATTTCTTCCGGAGTTGTCGGGGCCAAGGGTGATTTTGCTCACTATTGCTTATTGGGGATTTTTTTTTTTTTAATTTTCCATTCTTGTTCCTATAGAATTACTATATTTCCATGCATTCGTTTCTATCTTGAGGAGAGGGCTTCTATGGCGGTAGTTACCCGTGGATATCTTGACCGGCAAATGTAAACCCAAGATGCAGAAATATTTACTGAAAAAAAAAATCGAAGTCAAAGAAGAGGGCAAATTTCCGGGTATAATCGTATCCATCCCAGTTTTCAGTCATTATTTGGCTCGGCAAAAAGGGATAAGTTCCTCAATTACTGTGGCTCACCATTGGCATTTAGCAGCATCGCCACGCTGTGGGGAACTGTCAGGCACCATCTAGTGGACACCCTGGCCTGCCGCCACGCGCCTCCAGGGCGATGCTCCAGCTCCAGCTTGTCGCAAGTCCATTATCATTCCATCATCAACAGAAAAAAAACCAAAAGGTCCAGACGTCATCGGCTAAGTTCATAGCCCGTTTCGTCATCATGGACTTCCTGCAGGTAAATTTACAAAATCGACACGCCTCATTCCCGTGTCAATTCCCATACATAATCTTCCCTGATCCCTGCTTGCCTGCATCGCGTGTCCATAGCCTACCGTTCCTTTACTAACCACCCTCTCAAACAAACAGCGCCTCGCGCAAATCCTCGATCGCCCGCTCTTCCCTTGGAAGAAGCTCATCCTCGGCTTCTCCATCGGTCAATACGTCTTTGAATCGCTCCTCACCCTTCGCCAGTACCGCGTCCTCAAGGCCACGAAACCCCCAACCGTGCTCGCCAAGGAGATTCCACAAGACACCTTTGACAAGTCCCAGGCCTACGGCCGCGCGAAGGCCCAGTTCAGCCTCGTCAACGGCCTCTGGTCCCAGATTCAAAACTTCGCCTTTATCCATTACGATGTTCTCCCCAAGCTCTGGTCTCTCACCGGCTCCTGGTTGCTCCGATTCGCGCCCGACGGGTTCCGCGGCGAGATTAGCCACTCGATTGTCTTTGTCCTTAGCTTTATCCTCCTCCAGCAGGTTCTCGGCCTGCCCGCCAAGCTGTACAGTACCTTTGTCCTAGAAGAGAAGTTTGGATTCAACAAGCAGACGCCGGGGCTCTTTATCACCGACATGATCAAGTCCAACGTCATCCTCGCTGTCGTCGTCCCCCCCATCCTCGCTGGTTTTCTCAAGATCATCCAAAAGACAGGCACCGGTTTCGTCTTCTACCTCTGGGCGTTTGCGGCTTTCATCCAGCTCTTTGCCATCACCGCGTACCCCATCTTCATCCAGCCCCTCTTCAACAAGCTGACCCCTCTCGAGGAGGGTGACCTCAAGGACAAGGTCAACGCTCTCGCCAAGAAGTTCAACTTTCCCCTCTCGGAGCTCTTCGTCATTGATGGCAGCAAACGCAGTGCCCATTCCAACGCTTTCTTTTATGGTCTCCCCTGGAAGAAGCACATTGTCATTTACGACACCCTCCTCGAGAAGAGCGAGACGGACGAGGTGCTCGCCATTCTCGCCCACGAGCTCGGCCACTGGAAGCTTGGTCACACAACGCGCCTTTTTGGCATCTCCCAAGTCAACCTGCTCTACATTTTCAGCCTCTTTTCCGTCTTCCTCAATAACAAGTCGCTCTATGCCTCTTTTGGCTTTCACACAGTCCATCCCATCGTCATTGGCTTCATCCTCTTTTCCGACGCCCTCTCTCCAATGGATACCCTGCTCCAGCTCGCCCTCAACATGCTCTCGCGCAAGTTTGAGTTTGAGGCGGATGATTTCGCCCTTGGACTCGGCTTCAAGGGCGAACTATCGACAGCCCTGATTAAGCTGCACAAGCAGAATCTGAGCACCATGGATGCTGATTGGATGTATGCTAGCTACCACTACTCCCACCCGCATCTATCGGAGCGTCTCAAGGCTCTTGGATGGGAGAGTAAGCATGCTGTCGTCGTCGAGGAGGAGAAGGAGAAGGAGGGGGTTGTCAAGGCCTCGGGTCGCGATGAGCTGTAGCGGAGAGAAGAAGATGACGGCAAGAAAAAAATGAAATAGGGGGTTTTCAAGCGGAAAACGGTATCTCCGTGGTAAGAGAGAAACGGGAAGTTATTTTGTACAAAATACAGTGCATGGAAGATAGTGCTACAGGAGTGATGGCATTTGGCCGCTTCGAGTCCTACGATATGCTGTGGCAGTTAGCACTCGCACGCATGATGCGTGAACAGCTCTAACTTAAATCAAATTTCATTTCAAAATTATCTAACCCCTGCAACGGTCGCGCTCAAAGTTGGGACAAGGCGGCTCCTAAAACTGTGTTAATAAATGTATGTCCCATTGCTCTTATATCTATATAAAATAGGGTTTTTAAGGCGGTCTACTCCTAATCCGACTCATCCGTATAGTCACTACCGTCTTCAATGTCATCATATTCATCCTCGTCATCTTCATCTTCATCCTCTTCATCGTCGCCCTCCGGTGCCTCCAGACCATAGTCATCGTGAAAGTCGCTGAGTTCCTTGGTCCTTGTCTTGTATCCCATTGCCTTGATCGAATCTTCCATGTTCTACACATCATGTCGTTAGCATTCGGTGTCCAAAACTCAACACGCCGCGTCGTCTCCGTACTTACCTCTTTCATAATCTTGGCACACGTAATCGTCACGTTGCTCTTGCCTGGCTCAAAGCACCCCAGAATAATATCCTTCATGACGGCCTTGATCTCGTCCTTGGTCACAGCCCGTACGCGTCGTAGAATCTCCTTGTTCCAGTCCTTGGGCAGACCGCGTACGACGCTCTGCACGTAGTTTTGCTGGGCGGCGCTCTGCATCGTCGACTGCTCGTCGGCAAACATGACGACAATCTGGCTGACAGTGCCCTCGAGCAGATGCTTGTCGATGGGCACTTCGCCGTCGGCAATCTTGCGGATGGCATCGCGGGAGGCGATAATGGCCTTGGCAGCGTCGGGGGATCGGAACACGCGGTAGCAGAGGATACCTGCGTCAACGCTGCGTGAAAAGTGCGTACCATAGGCGTAGCCAGCGCCGCGGACGGCAACCCAGAGAGGCCCCTCAACAGCCTCGAGATAGCCAATGGCGACCATAGCGGCTGGCAGCCTCGGGTCGGCGTAGGAGTAGAGTCCTGGGGCGGTGCTTACGCTAAAGGAGCCGTCGAGGGATGCCATAGGGATAATGGTGACGCCAACGGATCCAGGGTTTCGACCCTCATCGCTGAGGATGCTGGACAGCTGAGGAATAGGAATCATTTCCTTCTCAGACTTGAGCGCCTCCGCAAGGCTGTCCCAAGCTTTGATCGGGTCAGGCAGGGTTGAGATGCGTGCGGCAACCAGGAATCGCATGTTTTGAAACGTAAAGAGCGACGACCGAATAGTGTTGAACCAAGAGACGACCTTCTCAGGCTCTGCCTTGAGCAGCTTTTTGAGTTTCTTCAGATACACGGCACGGACCAGTGATCGCTTGGCCACAGTCAGTGTGGAGCGGTCGAGGTGAAGAGCAACGTCAATCTCAGCAGCCATACCCTGTCCATTACGCTTAGCCTCAGGGATATCTGCAAGAGCCTTTGAAACGGCGGCTGTGAGTCTCTGGGGGTCAAAGACCGAGTCAAACATCATGGTGCGGATCCACTCAACCGCGGCGGCATACTTATCAGGCTCAACCTGGAACTGGATAACGAGGCCTTCCGGGTCGCCAAGAAGGCGTGAAGAGCCGAGACCATATCCAACGCTGTCCCGTTCCAACTCCATAACAACCTGCTCAAAGTTGACCAGCTTGCCGTCGCGCATGATGTGGGTGTTGAAGAAGTTGTCCGAGAAGATAGGCATCAACGGCTTCAGTTCGACGGGAATCGCCGATGTACCAAGGTGCAAAGTAATGTGAACGAAGTTGGTGGGAACGTCTTCATATTGAATGAAGAGAGGCAGTTTGCCTTTCGGTGCCGCATCAATCGCGAGCTGTGCTGCCCCAGTGCCGGCGCCGACAGCCTTGGCTGAACCATAGCGAGCAGTATCAGACTCAATGAAGTGAATGGAGTCAGTTCCTGGAACAGCAAACTGGTCCAAGACTTCAGAAGGGATAGGCTGATCGTTCTTCTCCTGCGCTGCCTTGAGGTTCGTAGCTAGTTTCTCCAGACCGTCCCTGCCAAGTTCCTCTTTACGCTTGGCGACACGCTCCTCCTCGGCCTTCTTCATCTTTTCGGCAAGCTCAGTGGATGGCTTACCCAGAATAGAGATGTGATGGGCGTCAATAAACCATTTGGTAAGAAAGTCACGCCAGTCTTTGTCGGTCCATTCACCCAAAACAGTATACTCGTTGAGAGTTTCCAGCTCCCTGAGAGTGGAACCGTCACGACTACCAAATAGGTAATCAGAGATGATGTTTGTAGAATAAAACTGCTCCATGGTCTCGGCCTGGAATTTCACTTGGCGCTTTTCCCTCTTGATACATTCAGACATGTACTCCATGTCGAGAGGTTTGGAAGCGACATCCTTGAGGATCTCAAACAGACGCTTCTCAACAAACTCGAGCTTTTCCGTTGCAACACCAGTTGGTTGTAGCCAGAGGACAGAATTGGGCCGAGAATCAAAGGAATGGGACACTGAGCTGGCAAGGGCCTCCTTTTCCACCATGATGTTCTCAAGAACGGACACAGAAGAACCACAGAGATAGGTAAGCACGATATTGAGTGCCGTGGTGGCAACAACATCCACGCAGTTTGGCCCGAAAAAGGCGACGAGAATTTCTCCCACAGATTCATCGTCGTCTGGGAACTCAGCGGTGGTGACTATTGTCTCGGTGAGGGCCTTTGGCTGTTCAGAGTCTACCCAGGGTCTATCCTTAAATTAGCTTGGTAGACGGGAATCGGTGCACATTTGGCGTACCTCTTGAACGGCGAGTTAAGGGCAGGAATATCCGCAGCGATACCCTCCTCGAAAGCATCAAGCTTTTGGAGGAGGTCGTTGTGATCTGTCTCACCAACAATTACCACGCAGAGGTTGCGTGGCTGATACATTTCCTTGTGAAACTCGCGGATGCGGTCGGCAGTGAGGATACGCAAGGCACCAGGCATGCCACCAGTTTCATATCGGAAGCCAATGTTTTTGTTGTACAGCAGGCGACGGGCCTTGAGGTCCATGATTTCGGGACCAGAATTTTCGACACTCTGCATCTCGGAATATACGACACCTGCATCGTTGCCGTTACCATCAACGTGCCAAACCTCGGTTACGACGCCTTCGTCGGTTAAAGTCGGCAACAACACATGTTCAAGGTAGATGGGCAGAATCTGGGAGAAGCCTTCCCAGCCAGCTGTCTCGAGCGTGTAGGCCGTGTGGTCGGTTGCGGTCCACGCATTTGTACCGGAGTACGCGCGAGATGACAGCTTGTCAAGGAGGCCTTTATATGGATATGTCTTGGATCCGAGGAAGATGAGATGTTCAAGGGTATGGGGAGCTCCGGAGTCGTCAAGAATCTCGGTGGCTAGTGTAAAGTAGCCGTTGACTTTGGGACCTTGGCGATCGGCGACGACAACCTGCATGCCGCTTCGTTCCGAGACATATTGAGTAATCGTGCAAGGTGCATAGTCTGTTTTGAAGCTCTGGACTTTTCTGAAGCCGGAATCGCGTTTTTCGGACGGCATTATATCTGGACGATTCTGTCTGGAACTGTTATTAGCCGTCGTGTGTCACCTTGTATGTCGGCAGTGCGTTCACAAGAGGGGCAAGTCGCTTAGAGTTGTGCCTAGGCCAGATATCACGAACAGGGGTTTTTCGTCGTTCCAGTCCAGGTGTATCCTTTAGAGTGGTTGGACAGTCTCCCGGGTACTATTCTGAGCGAGGTATATGTTAGGCATAAACTGAAATGCTCCCAATGCAGAAGCGGCAGTCTAGGCGTCGCAGTGTTTGTCGCATGGCGGGGTAGCCAGATGTAGCAAACACCGTTCGCCTGGACTTTGGCGGCCTAAGAGCCTGGCAACACACCTGCAATATTTCTCTCGGCACCAAGATTTCTATTAGCACAGAATAAACTCGTAAGGCAGTATTCTTGGCTTGTTAGGTCGTTAGGCAAAGCAGGTTCGCTATGAAGCTTGCCCATGAACGATTTTCAATATGCAGGGCCTAGTGGTGGGGTGTCGCAGCGTACCTTGCGGTCCTTGCCTGCCTACCGAAACGAGAGCGCCACAGCGCTAAACGCAATCGGGTTCGGCCACGATTACTGGTACGGCGGCCTGCTATCCAGCTATGGCACTCTGGCGCTGTAAGGCTCCCTGTAAGGCCGCTACCATTGTGACCTCACTACTGACGTCCTAGCTATCCCCAAATTGACAGCTTGCACACGTTGACAACGGACAAAAACACTATCGACATCATCACACGATCCCTGTGCAATCAGTGGCCATCGTGCTGATTGAAGCTTTCCAGTACCCTATACGAATCCCAATAGCAAAAGCTGCGTCTGCTAGGCGCCAGCAGGGTCCAGCCGAGCTCCTTCGCGACCGAAGTCCACGTCGCGGCCGTCTTTTGTTCGACACGACATGTCGCCATGGCCGCCGCAATGGATCCAGTCAAAATAGGCGATGCCATCATGGCATTTGCTTTAAATGGGCGTTTTCCGGAAGAAGCAGATGCTCTGCCGCCAGTTTCTGCGACTGATCTTCAGCCTGCCATCGAGAGTCTAGAGAGGGCAGGGGACGAGCTAGAGGTAGGGGCATGTCTCTGCATACCGTTCGATGTAATTGCTGACGGCCGAAATTAGGCCGAAATACATCAAATAAATGAAGAAACAAAAGACGATGTGACCGAATGGGCTAAGAATGCAAAGTCATTACAAGAGGACATTATCCGTTCAAAGACCATGGCCAACGAAATTATCCGCCAGTCCGAAGCCCCAGATGTGTCTGGCGAAGCAATTCTCGATGCTGAAGAAAGGGTTTCGTTTATAAACCGTGAAGTTCAGTATAGCCAGCAGTTGCACGAGGTTCTCAGTGGCATCAGGAAGGTCAATGGGCTTCTCAATCAATCAGAACAGGCCCTTGCGGACAGGCGCATCCTCGATTCGCTGCGCCTTCTTGAAGGTAGGACTTAGCATCTAACTCAATGTTGTCAACCATGCTGACTGGGCAGAATCTTGGGCGGCGTTGGACAATGTCGGCGCAGCCAGATCATGTCGCGCGATTCGACTTCTTGACGTGCGCGCGTTTGAACTAAAAGCATCAGCCTACGAGATTTTTAACCAAACATGGAAATCCATGGTTAATTTTGATATCGACTCTGCGAAAATTACTATTCGCGATAAATCCCAAGGTATGCAAGGATAGCTTGCATAAAAAATCATTGAGCTGACAATGTAGATGATAAAATGACGCTTGCGGATGCAGCAATCGGATTAAAAGCATACAAGGAAGTGGACGAGCGTTTGGAGCAGCTGTGGCATAATCTCAACACATCCATTGTTGCCCCTCGAATGGACTACAAAGCGACTTCGCTGAGAAGCGTTTCCGCCCAGGCAAATGATCTCAGTCTCTCTGGCCCAACGGACCACTCTATTGACAATCTGCTAACGGATCTCGAAACCGTCTTTGTGTTTGTTGCAAAAAAACTCCCGCCAGACCTTCTGCCTATCTTTTCCAGCCAAATGGTTGCCGACGTGATACCAAAACTGACTCATGAATGGCTGGATACTGTCGTTCCCTCGTCACTTCAGAATATGGATGCGTTCCAACATGCCATTCAGCGAACGCAGCAATTCTGTGCAGTACTGACCGAGAACGGCTATACCGGCATAGAGAAAGTCAGTACTTGGGCCGAAAAGGCGCCCATGACTTGGCTTGGCAAATGTCGCGATACCGCACTTGACAGCGTACGTGTTAGACTTATGAATGGACTCGGACAACCCAAGCAAGTTGAAAAAGTAGAGACACACATGGTTACAGTTGCTGAAGGCAAGGAGCTTGCTACAACTGGCGCCGGCGCCTCGGCAGACACAGGCGACTGGAACGAGGACTGGGGCGACGCTTGGAATGAAGACCTGCCAGTGGACAACACAGACGACAAGACAGACGATGTGCACATGAACGAGGACGACGGGGCAGATGCATGGGGCGGCTGGGACGACAATGCTGAAGAGAATAACAATGCAGACCTCGGCGACGGCGCAGCAAGTGGTGATGACGATGGGGCAGACGCCTGGGGCTGGGATGATGATGCCCCTGCTGAACAAACACCGAAACCTGCAGCAAAATCAAAGCTTGCTACCAAGACTACGAAATCAAAACAACAATCCGAACAAACTCGAGAATTCGTTCTCAAAGAAACATATAGCATCTCGTCCATGCCAGAACCGGTTTTGGAGTTAATTTTTGCCATTCTAGAGGACGGCATGGCTCTTACGAGGGAAGATGGCGAGTACAGCCTCGTTGCGGGAACTGCGCCAGGCCTCTTTGGCCTGCCGACGTTTGCGTTGGCCTTGTTTCGGGCAATTTCGCCACACTACTACTCACTTGGAGTCGGTGGTAGCATGTATGTCTACGTTGTTCTTATACACAGTTCTTTCTAACAGAAATAGGTATCTGTATAATGACGCCATGTATCTGGCTGAGAAACTGGGGGAGTTCAGCGACAACTGGAAGGTGCGTGAAGATGTAACACCTAGGGCAAA
Source organism: Zarea fungicola (assembly GCA_900169235.1). Lineage (NCBI taxonomy): Eukaryota > Fungi > Ascomycota > Sordariomycetes > Hypocreales > Cordycipitaceae > Zarea > Zarea fungicola. The sequence goes on from FWCC01000328.1 coordinate 250,317, forward strand.
AACCATGCTTCGTCTAGACAACGACATCAAGACATTGCAGAGCTTTGCCAATCGTAGCTATGCCGCGGAAATGAGTATTCAGCGGACAGTGCTTCGAGACTTACTTGGCGACTCGCAGAGCCTTTTACAACAAGATGAGATGGAGGCAGCAGTAGAAGCGGGGACGGTGCGCATACGAACCATGGCCAGCACATGGGAGCCAATCCTCGCCAGGTCTGTCTGGTCGCAGGCTATTGGATCACTGGCAGACACGCTCGCCAAGCGCCTCATCAGCGATGTACTAGAAATGAGTTCGATTGGTCAAGAAGAGGCGTACAGCATTGCAAAATTGATTTCAACGGCGACGGAGCTTGATGATCTGTTCTTGCCTAGTAAACTGGGCGACACAGGGGCAACTGATGACGAGGTTCCGACAACAGCCCAGTATGCGCCCAACTGGCTTCGTCTCAAATACCTTAGTGAGGTGTTACAGAGCAACCTGAATGAAGTCAAGTATCTTTGGTGTGATAGCGAGTTGAGTTTATATTTTACGGTGGACGAAGTGGTGGATTTGATCAAGGCTAGCTTTGAGGAGAACACACGAACACGCGACGCAATTCGCGAGATTCGAGCAAAGGAGCCAGTTTCAACATAGAAATTGTTTCTATTTTTTTCTTGTTGTTTATTCACGCCATAGATGATGAGTGTTGACCAAGGTTATGTTTCTGCAAGGGGATAACTTTAGCGAGAGAATCAACCCAAGGAGTTTGTTTACTCTCATTCCGATTTCGCATTTGGATGGTGTGTCGTGGAACCAAAGGGACCATTCAATGTTTCACAGCACTAAGCCAGCGCCCACGCGGCCGGCTCCGAATATCACCACTTGTGATGGATGTGCCACACAGGGCTGAAGGATGAATGAACCCGTTGGCTTTGCTAGCTTGTTTGCTTACTTGGGAGTCTTGGCGACTGCTGAGTTTTCTGCGCACATGACAACTCACGTTGCACGACAGCTGAAGAAGCCAAAGAGAAAAAGAGGAAAAGGGGGAAGGATTTGGGTTTCTCTTCCCAGAGGCGCAAACAATTTCCTGCTCTCGGTGTGCCTATCTAATTCTTCCGTCTATATTTTGATTTCCTGCATGAAATATGACTGGCCAATGAAAGAAGCATTGCGATAGACAATGCAAGTGAGATATGACGGACAACGGGTGATCGTGGCGTGGTATGGTAGCATTAATTAGAATTCCAAGAAACAGCTTGCTCTGACGACTGTCCTTCAACCAGATAGCAACGGTAGCCGCGCCAGAAGTCAGACCTTGCCGGATACTCGAGGCTAAACTCGGAGATACCGTTTCTTTCATTTGGAATTCCTGTCAAGCATGGGGCCCTTTTATTTTCTTAGCGTTCGTAGTTTTGTCGATGCTTGCCCATCCTTTGACGTGTGTTGCTTCGCGCGGTGGCGGCTTATATCCACTATTGACGTGGTTCAGATGGGACCCCATGCCTCTTCATTAATATCCCAACAAAAAAGGCGTCCAAGGGGAACATGGTGCAATTGGGTTCCTAGTTTCACACGATTCGTGGGCAGCAACTCACTCTATGGTTTTGTGTGGGTGTGATTCTACGATTCGCTCTTGGGGGAGGGAGGGGTGGCCAAAAAGAAGATTTGGAGGAGGGGTAGTATGCATGTTGTTGCACAGGCCAAGTTGCATTGCTTTTGACACAAATAAGCATTAAAAAGAATTTTATTCTTTTCTTTTCGATCTGTGTAACAGACAAACGATGTAATTCATGCATAAATTGTCGTGGATCAAGACAGGCTTAGAAATCCGCCCATGGAAAGTTATGCTGTCAAACCTGAAAAAATTAGATATTGAGGCCATAGAAAAATAGACTGCATTAGTCCGTCTCTCTTTCTAAACCTGGTGCGACGTGGCATACAGATCAGCCATTCAGGAAAGCCAGCCCGTCATTAACTTTTGCAACCGATGGCTCCGGCTGGTCTCATCGGCGATAAATCACGACATCGAAGCATTCCGATTTGCAATGGTCTCGGTCGCGTGAGCGGCTCCCAAAGCTCTGTAGTATTGGTGTGCCGAGTGCTATTGAGCAAGAAATCATTGCGTTACGGCTTCGGCAACGCCGCTGCTGCGATTTACCGTTAGTTTACATATTGGCGTGCCAAATCGGAGGAAATAGCTTCTGGCGGAATCAATCCAGCAACACAGACAACACTCGTACAACAAGTTACTACGGCTGCAGGTTTCTTAAGTGACGAAAACGAGAATGTGCTCGCGCTATCTGGGCGAAAGAGCAAACCCGGGCCATGTCTCACGGCCCTCCGTCAATAGATATGTATCATTGACTTGATCTCTAGCAAGGTCGATTCATAGGTCCTGATTCTGCGAAAGAATCATCTGGCATAGTTGCAACACTGGCAGTAACCTATAAACAAATGAAACCATTTGCATGTCATCCTCAGCTGCCTCAAACAAGCTCTTCTTTGACTGGAATCCCTGCTCTCTATTTCTTCCAGCATACGCCAACTTTGCTTGAATTATGCATGAATCTTTACTACCCCTACCGTGTTCCGTCATAAATTATGGTGTGAATCGCGCATTATAGGAACGATTTCATGTCCGATATGGCAAGCTTACCCTACACGACGCTTCCGGTATTCGTCCAAGAGGCACTGGGACAGTGGATTGTATCACTGAAATGTGCCGTATTTAGAAAGATATAGTTGTGTACCTTCTTAGTTCGACACGAATCATTTGATCATTTGCGAATCGGGTGTGACGCGCCGCAGTCTCACAGCAGTGCCGAAGACTGCAATCGGTTGGCTTGCCCAAATCCCAACCCGGGCACAATGATCACGCCCACGACGCACCGCGGCAGCCACAGCGATGCCTATCACAGTGAACGAGCTGGCTCGCCAATAAATTAAGTTTTACGTAGTTATTTTCTCAACTTCTCTCTTGGGAAACCCGTGCTAGATTTTGGAGAATAGCAACCCCGCTTCGCTTATCAAAAATATATTATACATTATTACGGGCTGCCAGCATGGTCCCTGGCTTCGCCTGACACCCTCCCTACCCCGCGTGTTGTCGGGCTTAGGAGAGTAATTAAAAGAGAGTAACATAAGCAGTAACATCGCTCGCTTTTTCTCTCTGTCTGCCTAACCCTAGCCGTACTTATATCGCTATGCGTGAGTGTGGTAACTGGAGGGGGAGTGTGCGTCTTGGGGCTATTAAAATAAACAATGACGAAGAAGCGCAAATCCCAATGCAAGTTGAGATGCATAGCGGATGACTGCAAAATGAGAACCTAGGCATCTTCTTTCTCTTTCTCACACTCTCTCTCGCTCTCTTCCTTTCCCTATTATAATGGGCTTGTACAGTAAGAAGACTAAATACTTAGTGCACTAAATGCGTCTGTCATTTTCTACGGATTTTACCTCCGCGGCGTTCGGTCATCGGGAGACTGGGGGTGCAAGTCAGATTTGTCGATTATCCCTCAAGGGCTTGTCCACTCGTCATGGCTGCATGCTGTACGAGCAAGACATATGCATGGCCCCTCTCGCGTAGCTTTTCATTCCCACGCACGATTGCTGGCTGCGGTCAAATCAAAGAGAGCAAGGGGCTTCCTTTGTCTCTTGCCCCCTCCCGGCCGACCGGCCTCTTCGGCCTCATATCAAGAAGAAGCAGACCTGCGGGTTCTACTTTTTCAGTGTGGTCTGTGACGCACATTTGTGCCCAATGGCGGCAGGCTGAGCCACGTAGGGTAGCGTGTCAGTGCTTGGTCACTTTCAAGACATATTTTTTTTTCTTAATCCGCTTCAAGAGGGGCCATGGGTTAGCCGGGTTGGTCATGCAGAGCAGCTCTTCACTGCTTGCTGGCATTTCTCGGTGGGAGAGTTAGAAAAAGCTTTTAACTACGCCTCTGCCACATCATACACGGCGCACATCGCGGGCCGGCGCGCGCGCAGACTCCAGTTGACAAGGGTTTCTTAGCTTTGCTAGTCGTAGTGAGGGGCTGTAACATACCAAAAGGGAAAACCCTGAGAAAGATTTGTGATATATGATGATACAGGGCAGGCACATCTATATCCATGTATTGATTAAGTTCTTTCTTTTGGGATAAAAGTCGTGCCAATGATACAGCTACAGCCGACGGCTCAGGTGGGCTTGCCTCGCCTTGATACCCGTTTATTCACCATTGGTAGGAAAGACACCGAAGAAGAAAAGAGACGCAACTGGGCCGGAAGTTTGATGGTCTTTTTCTTGTGTTGGCGTGATTGCAAATCCGTGTAAGCCAATCGCGACTTGCAGGAGACGGGGTTGTAGACAGTCCACTCAGCCCAGGACCAAAAAAATATTGTCACGAGGCCAAGAATTTCGAGCCAGAAAACGCGAAAGTCGCAATACCGCAGCCCAACTAATACCAGCCAGAAAAGAACTACTAACTAGAAACCACCTAATAAATAGCGGGAACGGATAAGGAAAGCCGGTCTAAAAATGGCCCGCTAGTTACGGGCTTACCCGTCGGTGGGAAGGAGAAAGCGCGTGGTGCGCCGCCGTCGTCGCCAGTGAATGAAGCTTTTACAAAAGTGATATCAAAAGTGATATTGATGATCTCTTGCGAGTCGTAAGCGTTTGGGGTAGCTGAAAAAGAACTGAAAAGGTACCAAAATACTGCCATATGGGAATAACAACGGGCGATCCCATGGGATGCTTCGAGCAGAGTCGAGCACAGAGACACGTGTAACGCTCTTTGGTTGCATCAGGCCACATCCAGCAAGTTTTTGAAAGGCAAAAAAAAAGGGCTTGCAGCGCCTCGCCATCGTCATTTGTCTATTTTGTAGGAGCCAAGCCACGGCCAGGGGACAGCAGCTTAGCCTTGTCCTGGTGATCAATAATGGAACAAGTCATTCTGCGCCCAAGGAAATATCTACCAGCTACTTTATTCTTTTTCTCTACTTATCAAAGCAAAGCGTCCGAGGCTGAAGCGTCGGGGCTGTGGCTGCTTGACATCCGCGCGCAGCATCCTACGCCAACGAATCCAGGGAGTCATCCACAAGCTTGAACCTAGCACGAAGGGTATGGGTAGTTTGTTTTTTGATTTGCTCATGCAAGAATGCGGGTAGTGGATGTAACTTGATTATCTCTGGGCGCAGTGCTCGGTAGCCATTGCTGAGCAATGTCTTGTTTTGGGCAAAAGGACGTAGTATCCTGACTGCATGTCTAATACAAGTGGTCATGCAAGTCGTCGTTGTCATCACCTGGAAGAGAATGAGGCAGATTCAGGCTGAATTCCAACATAGCTGTAGGATGACGATGTTAAACATGGCTCTGCCATTAAATTTACGCCACTGGACCAGGGGAGAAGATGTAAGATGGGCAATGTACCGTGTACAAAACGTGTACAAGTTCTTTTTTGCTCGTCTTTTCTTGCTTCCTTTTAGCCAAATTTGAATGAGCCGCATCCCACGGCTTAATCCTTCATTCGTATTAATATGTGCATGTCTGATATTGTCTATTGGTGGCCTTTTATCCGACACCAGGAAAAGATGGCCGAGGCAGCCCACATTTGCACAAAATATAATTTAATTAATTTGGAAAGAAGACGAGGAACAGGAAAACTCGCTAAGTTAGGTGGCTCGCCGAAATGGGAATCGGGCGAATATGCAATGCAGCTCCCCAAGTATGCATGAACACCCTTGGCAACATCCTCTTCCCCCTCTCTGCGTACGAGAGTTAGTCCACCAGCCGCAGAAAGACAAAGTCGCACGCCCCTCCATTTTTCACAGCAGCGAGCATATCTACTGGGAAACTAAAACTCATGAGGTTGTGTAGCTAATGCAGAGGTTGCAGGCTGCAGACAAGTACGAAGTAGGCTGCTTTCTAGGCTGCGTCTCATTGCAGTAGCGCACGCGACAGCCACGGGCAACTTGAGTTGATTTCCCCGCGTTTGCAGCCATTTTTGCCAAGATCACAGAAAGTTATCAGAACTCAATTCCGTTGAGGCAGCTGAGGCGGGTATCTCTGTTGTTTGGAGAAAATGCAGTTATGGGTAGGCATGTTACCGACACAGTGGTAAACCTTTGGCATGTCATCTGTGAAGGTATAATGACTTTTACGGCACCAATTGCGTAGTCTTACTAGTTACTGGGCAATTTTATCCCTGGCTCAGCTGTTCCCGACGGCGTTTTACAACATCTCGAATATTGGTAGCTTCCAAGGGAACAGCCTTGCACCCAATCCACCGCCCACGCCGCAAGGCGAGGCATATTAAAAAAAAAAAGAAAGAAAGAGGGAAAACGAACCCGAAAGCAGGTGACTGAGGGGACGAACGGCAGGCAGATGGAGGAGGAGGCTCCGCCAACGACTGGTCCCTGGCGTGTCTTGGCATTTGTAGCTTCTTGCTTTAGAGGCTTGGTACGGGTATGTCGGCACAACCAAACATCAATCGAAGCAACAGGGAACTTTCGTTGCTCGTGTTGACTTGGTAGTAAAGGGGAGGGGGGGGGAGGGGGGTTGGGTATCTATCGTGTTATTACTTGGTAGGTACTCAATTTTTCACAATTAATAAGAAATTTAGCTACGTAGTATTGCGGGCGCTTGGTGGGATAGACGAGTTGAAAAGAGTGGGAGAGATGGGAGTGGTTCCATAACGTCTTGTTGGCGCGTTCCGGAACGGAATAGAAGGGGAGGAGCCTTTGGGAGTACCCCCCAAAAAAAGAGAAAAAGAAAAGAAAAATGAACGAACTATGGGAAAGTAAATCTTTTTTATTCTTGTAAAATTTACAGCGGCAATGCTGGTTTTGTATTGGCTTGTGGCTATTATTGCTTCACAGCCGTTGAATCTAGCCTCTGAAAACGGCAACTCGCAACTCGCAACACATAAAGTTTGCAATGAAAGCAGGCAAGACACTTAATTGGTTAACTAATTATAACTATATGGAGAGTCAGAGAGATGAAAGGGCAGTGTAAAACATGACAAAATCGCTCAAACGGAATTTTGTTTGAACGGAAATCCACGCCCCAGGGACGCCACGGCTTACCTGCGCCATGCAGGCTGCAGCAAACAATGCACAACACGCAGCATATGCAGCCGCAACCATGGCGGGCATGGGCATAGGGCAGGTGTGCCAGGGCCAGTGCTCTAGGGCATTTGAAAGCACTGACGCAGGCGTTTTGGTTTGGGATTGTTAGTCAGTGTATTCGTTGTTCTCAGCATTCCCATCCCCTGTCCTGGAATCGCCTAATAAGGGGGCAACCAGATTAAGGAAGCGCCTCATTTGTTTCAAGATTGTAGTTCGCAATTGAGCCATGACTTGCATGTCTGTATCGTTGGTGAACCCTGTGGCGCGTCCGGGGGAGGGGCGTGGGCGCTGCTTAATGCTTCATCTACGAGTCAAATTTCGAGACGGGTGGCTAGAGAAATGGCATGATAATGATGATGGGCATTGAACCATGCAACCGCTTGCCGCTTTTTCCCAGGTTGCAAGAGGCATATTCTGGCGACTTGTTACAAGGGTTTTACAGGGAATACCAAACCCAGCTTGGCGGAGCGTGGCGACAACTCTCCAGCCTCCGCCAGTAGTTAGAGCGTTCCCCCACTTCCGATATGCTGCTTGATGGGGTAGCGTGGAATGACCAGGAGAGGGCATTTCCACATTTCATTCTCGAAGGCGAACCGAAGACACGGCCCCATGTTTGGCAATCCTGGAAGACTTTGGCAATGCGGAACGATTCAGATGAGGCAGGGTCAGATTTTCTGTAACAGTAGGGGGTTTAATTTGCTTATTATCTTTAGACCTCTGTCAACATAGAAAGTGTTGCTGGAAACCAGGCAGGTGCAGGTTGGACAAGTTATGTAAAATCACTACGCAGAGGGGCGCATGTTACGTGTTAGTTAATAGCTGCCCCCATGGCGAAAAGCTTTCTGCGTCCGGAGATGCCGGCGCATGGGAAATAAGTTCTTTTAATTTGCCAATGGTAATACAAGTAACAAAATACGAGTGGATATAATGTCAATATACACATAGGATGTTTTTTGTGGGATATGTTGCGTGTTGTATTGAGGCTGGCTGTACCCGTACACCACGAGATGATCGGGAGTCTCGGGGGTGGTTTGGGATTCTGTGCTTCCATTGTAGTCACGAGGACAGAAAACGGTGAGGGGAAGTAAAAAGACCATCCCGTGTATTTTTGGGCGATAGTGATTTGCCGGTTGGTGATTGGACTGTGATGATACTGCGAATTTGAACCAATGGCATCAAGTGCTGGACCGAACTGAAGTAGCTAGGCCGCACATCCCCAGTAACATGCATTAAAAATACTCCGTAGCCTGACGCGAACGTCTCGGGGTGAACGTTGGCTGGGCTGGCGAGCAGAAGAGACTATGGAAGTTTCCATTAGGCGGGGTTCTTTTCAGCCCAGCTGTCAACCCCGCATTCTGAGCCTGAACTCTGCTACCGATGCGAGGATAACTCACAGGTTAGTCGCGAGTTTTAGACTCGTGTCTGTGTGTTGGATACTTGACACTGTGGCAGCAGTAGGTTAAGGTTTGCCAGTGCATGGCGAGCTGAAGCAGGACGACTGAATCGGTGACTGGCTCGGACTGCTCAACACTCGCTTAACCAGAACCTTGTTTAAACTGGGTTTAGAGGATTTACACATTAATCACTGACCGCTATCATTTATAGCCTACGACGTGCCAGTTGTTGGTGGCCGTTGGTGCCATTATCCAGCCAGAATATGAGTGTGTAAGCCACGACGCAGATTGTCACTGAATGCGGTACTACTTACAAATACATCAACAGGTACTTCTATGTACATTAACAAGTACAGTGACAAGTACATTGGCAACGTTGGTTACCGATTTTTTTCATGTAAACGTATTCCAATCGGGTCATATCGCTGGCGCCGTGGCCATATTTAGAAGAATTCAACGCGAAAATCCCTCTTGTATGATACGAAAATAACCATTTTGTAAGAATGGCAGTAAATATGCACAATAAGCTGGCATGAAAAACACGAGACAGCCAAGCGAGGTCAGGCCCTATGAGGTACGTTGTTAGTGGACTCTTTGTCCCGAGAGGGGGTGTCCAGGGATAGGGCTTTTCGCCAAGAGGCCAGTGAACGCGCTAGACCGGCTCTGTAACGCCAGTGTCCTCGCAGGGAAGAGGATTTAGGCACAGGCGAAGTGAGAAGCTTACGAGCTCTGGCAAAATACGGGGAATTGAATATGCCCCGAATAGTGGGCGCTGTGCGCAATTTGGACAGTACGAGGTACCCTGGCAGTTACATGTCCGTGTATACGGAGCACACATACCGTGTACTGGTACAGCGAAGGAGGCTGAGGTGAGCAGAGCCCCAAATACCAAAACGTCTCTGAAGAGCCTCGCCAGCAGCCCTGTAACATTGCATCAAGTTGTGTGTGGCATTGACAGGCGCAAGCCACCACGAGTCTTGGTCCGAGGCTCTGCGACTCACGTATTGGTTGGCCGTAATGTTGCCATAGGTACATAGCCCCTTTGCCATGTCAGCATGCTATCTTTTCCATTCTTTTTTAAGTTAAAACTATCAGGTACCTACTCATAATGGCAATAAACCAGAAACACATCGTCTTTGATTATCAAAGACGTTTCTTCTGTACGAAAAAACAAGTGCTGCGCGGTCTATTTCGCCGTCATTGGTCCTTATGACGACATGCCTCATTTCGAGCGCCGTAACAAATGGTACGAGGAACGAACATGAAGAACTGGGCAGAGTGTTTAAACCCAACTTGTACAACGTTTTGACGATCACCCTTTTGCCCGCCATCCGTTATCCGCTTTCCCCAAGAGGCCCCTCTCCGTCCCCCCATCCCTCCCATACTGTGAGTTACGCGGCCACGCGGCGTCCTTACCAGGACCGCCCGTTTCGATGATCCTTTTGTTTTGAAGGGTGTTGGAAAATCCATTGAAAATCCATATTTTCTCTGCCTTAGCATGGTAAATCTCTTGCAGCCCGAAAACTCCATCTTCGTTTTCCTCCTTCAGGCTGCAGGTTTCCTTTATACTCTGGACCATTGTACTTGAAACCAAAACTTGGGCAAATGCAACTTTAATGGCCGACAGCCAGTAGCGGGGCTATCATTCCCCTCTTGAAAATGCAGCTATGACCTCATAATGAGGTCCGTTATTCCCAGACACGCCTCTTTAGCAGGGGGTCTGTTAGTGTGAACTGGAGCGCTGGTACGGCGTTCTGGTACAGTACTTGTGTACCGAGTTCAACTGGGGCTATTCTGCTGTGTAACAAGGCTGTCGGGAGGTAGCGAAAGTGAGCGACGCGTACGGAGTACTCTCATCAAGAATGCACTCCAAAATCTCAGACAAAAACGCCAACCAATGGAGGTGAACAGGTGAGACATATGATATCTTAACAGCTGAAAATTGGCATTGCATCTGTGTTTTCGCTTGAATTGAAAGTTTTTCAAGAGTTGTTTGAAACGAGCAATCTGCTGATCTGCCCTTTGCATTTACCAGTACCACTGTGTATGTATATTCGACGAGTTGAGAGGCGGGGAGGGGGCTCTGCCGTGGCGTCTCCTCCAGTTTGTGTTTCTTTTTTTAAACCTACAATTACAACATTTCCCCTTCTCGATTCGGCTCTTGCCCTGGAAAAGTGGTTGACGTAGGCCCAATGCAGAAGCGAAAACGCCACCGCCCATCAACTCGACCAGTAAAGCAACATGAAAATCAAGAGGGCAATAATGCACTAGCATCAAATGGGTAGGGGGCTTGCTTTGTTTCTCGCGTTTTGATTAGGCAGTAGGGACTTTTTTTTCTTTCTCTTCGGGGGGTACACTAACTAGTAATTTTCTTCGCAAGTGCACAAATAGACTCCAACAATCTCTCCACGGCAAGGGAACACGGCACGGCAAGGGATTATGCGTGACGTCTGATTCATGAGCCGCTGCCAGCAACCGACTTGGCGGTACCTCATGTGAAGCTAATCAACCCGGCTGCACTGCCTAGCTCTGTTTAGAGACTAAAGCCTAATCACCTGGAAGAAAGGGGAGGAGAGAATAGTTTAAAGTATCCCAGGGACAAGAAAAGGTACCGGCGCCAGAGCCTCCTCGTACAAGTTTCGTGATGCTTTTTAGATGGAGTAACTGTGGCGGGTTCGAAGACATACCAGTGGAACTGTGTTGGGCTCCAGCAAAGACTGACTTTTATTAAACTATCATGCAAGCTGATGAAGAGGAACAATAGACTGCAGGAGAAAACTGGAGCAAATAAATTGTTATTTGCAGAATGAGTCGCTTTGTGCGGCTCTGCTGTTGGGCTGGGCTGTTGTTTCATGTAAAGACCAAAGGAAATGTCCTGCAGGAAAACAGTCATTGGGCTTGTTTGGGCGCCCACGGATTAGGATAATAGACACCCAAGCAACCAAGGTCCAAGGATAATCAGATGTCACCGAGTAGCAGTAGCAGCTATTATTACAAGGCTAAACCTGGACGCCAGACAGGGCAAGTGCAGCATCTAGATCCATCTGCAAGGTCCTTCGGTAGTCAGACTGGGTTGCTTGTTTTTTTTAGGCCTGTAAACACGGTTGACAAGGGCCTACGTAGGTGGTGAACCAAAAATAACGACGTGCATAAATCATGCAGCCCAATACCCGCCTGTATGACAACGTTGTCCGTCGCCATGCCATGACTAGCAAAGGAGGTGAAGGTAGGCACCTGCATCAAGACACGTTATGACGCACTTTGTGTTGAAGTTTGGGAAATAAAATTAAATGCAGTTACTTTTGCCTCGGTGATCTCCCTTTGCTTGTTTGATCTTGTCTCACTACGGAAAAAGTACTTGCAAAAATTCTTCAATTTCCCCAGATTCCAGGGGTCAATAAGTCCCACCTTGTATCCTGATCAGCTTAACTGAGGTCCTTTTTGGGTGGATGATCAATATAATACTGCAGTTGTCGGCCAAGAGAAATACAAAGGAGGGCACGGAACAGCAACCACGACTAACAAACTAGATAGAATGGAAGGGGGAAAAAAATTGTAGACCGCTGATCAGGTGGCAAGTATTTGACGAGAGCCGCCGACCGCCGGATGACAGTAACTCACAAACAAGTAAACACGCCCCCTTTTGCCGTGCCCTGGGTGGCGGCGCGCGCTCAGTGTTCACGAGGGCATTGTTCACCGACTTGATTATCTTTTTTTTGTAACCTCTGCCATGCCGCGCAAGTGGTGTGCGATAACGATTGGGTAGCAGGGTACCGCGTAAAGGCTCCAACAAGGGGGTTTCAATATATTTTTCTTACTCTGTAAGAACACATGGCCTCGTAGATGTCAGCTTTATTAATGTTATAAAAAAAGATATATAGGCACAGTAAGCCGAGATAAAACAATGGCCACGGTGCTTTTCTGGGCGCCTTCTTTGGCTTGTTCTGTCTGTAACAACAAGAAAATTTGTAGGGCCTGGCCAGTAACGCAAGATCTCACCTCAGATCCGAGACCACCGCCCCTAGTTACCGCCAGTTTCATCCTCCAAAGAAAAATCCGGACTGCTGGGAACATGGGCTGAATCTAAACTGGGCTGGAGGCTTTGGGGGTGCAGCGTTGTTGTGGGCGAGGGAGCTAGCGCGCCCTTAGTTACTTACTGCTCGTCATAGCTGCTCCAAGAGACCTGACCTGACCGCCTCCTGTAGTTATGTGTATACTGGTAGAGGCTTGTTGGGAGACGATCCAGATGTTCGCAAATGCGTAGAACCCATTATTGGTTAGGTAGTTGGTTTAGTTGTTGCGATCCAACAACTTGCCTCGGTTCCCTTTGAGGCAACTAAGAGCCCTGCAACCGACTCGTACTTTGACACACCCCCTGGCCTGATGGGACAAGAAAAAAAAAATACGAGATGCTTAAGATTTGACCTTTGTGGCTTGATAGACACTTTGCTTCTTTCTTGCAATTTCCGAAAGAAAGAAAAATTATCTAATCTGGAAGAATGCCAGTGCTTTTTTTCTTTCTTTGCTTTTGGCCCGCGAACCAGTGTAGGGGTGCCCCTGATTTTCGTTGCGCCAAAGCGCGCTGGCGCGGGTTGTGAAGACGAAACGAAACTTTTTGATGGACACTTTATATATTAAATGCCGCCTAGTGGTTTAAACCCAGGGAAAAAATGCCAGGGTTCGGGTTACTGCAAGTGGCAAACGCCGTCCAGCTTGACTTGGTACAGCGCGCAATAAACATCAGTTTGTCTTTGTCGTTATGCTAGCAACATCTGGTGCCAAGGCCATACGTGTATTCGTCCAAACCTTGTTGACCATTTGGCCAATCCTTCTGGTTCATAGCTGCCCAGTGATCTGGGGGTTTTGCCAGTGGCTGCAAAGCCCACGTCGAGGGTGTGTGCATTCTTCCTAACCCCGGCTTATCCGTCGTCATTGTGCCTGCGCAACCCCACCATGCTGCCTGTGCCCCTCTTTGACAAGGGCTTTTTGGTAGCTTGCCTCTTTTTTTGCTGTGTCTCTGGTTGTCTTCCTCGGCGGTACCACAGGGGCCCTTTTGGTTTGAAGGGAGACGAGCCACAGGCGTGACGAGGCTCTTTTGTCTTGGCTTCGGGATCGGTGAGAGGACGGAACCTGGAACTACCAGTAAGAAGGCAGAAATGGTGGCCATGATGATGGCAGTGTGATGAATAAACGCCGGAGCTGTTTTCTTCCTCTGCAGCTGTCGTTGCCTTCTGCACAGCCAAGCAAAGAGGACCAAAACGCCCAATAAGTAACTAATCAACAAGGAGCTGGGCAAGCTGTCTGGTGGTTAGTTAGTTTGTTTGAACCCAAAATACACGCTAGGAACAGTTTGTCGTGATGCAATGGCATGACCGCTTTTAGCTGCTTTGAGGTTTGCTTAGCTCTTGGCTCGGCTCTAAGCCCTATATAGCGAGGAGTGCTATTGCAGCATGCATAAAGTACGAGACGAGGTCGTTCGCTTCTATAATAAGTTGGAGCTCGTTAATAGTTAGAGAAAGGTGAGACTGGATGGACTCCCGGTCTTCGTTCAATACCACATCACGTCACTGCTGTTTGCTCTGTGCTCAAAGGTTGCCGAGGCGTGTCGTTTGTCTTGCGTTTGTTGGTAAGAGGATGAGGAGGAGGGAGCTGGTGACGCTGTTGGTGTGACGGTATTTGTGCGCAGTGCAGAAACACCAACACTTCTGACATCAGGTTTGGTTGCAAGTTGATAAGCATGTGGTAATTTATAATGAAAAATGAAAAATGGCTTTGAATTCGATAATTTTTATCTGTTTTTACAATTACTATCTTTCTTCTTCTCCCATGTAAGTTTCAATCAAACCGACAAGTAAAGCTCGAATCGATGTACCTATTTGGGGGTGCACAGCTGTCGGATGTCCCATACAGCGCCGTTGCCATTCCGGTACAGCGCTGTGAGAGCTGCGACGCCCACTACCAGCCACTAACATCACAGCGCACTACACCTTTGTCCAGGGAGTCCATGGCGGCGGGCCACTGTGCCTGGGTCAGTGCTGTAGTGCCGGTAAAGCCAACGCGCGTCCTGAGGTACCTTTTGTCGTCGACGCAAGTACCGTTACAAACCTTTGTCCAGGACCTCACCCCCGGCCGTTCCCTGTCACTGCGCTACAGACACGGCCGCCCTCCATTCCACACACTCCCTCTATCCAAGCTAACCCCTGGCACATTCTTTTTCTCCTGCTCATCGCAGGCGCTAACACGACCAAGGCAAGGCTTAAATTCAAAAAATAGGAATGGAAAAGGCAAGCAGAAAAAAAACACTGAGCCTTATTCAATACACACCCCTCCCCCCCTCCCCCCAGGTCGCTCACTGGGTGCTCCGCACCGCAGGTCGGAGTGTAGGGCCACCACCATTGACTCAAAGCTTTTTTTTTTTTTTTTTTTCGTCTTCCTGCTTGGCCCATGTCCCTGGTACCATTTCGAGACGACCACAAGTACTTGATAATCCACTGCCCACAGACCTTGGAGCAATTCGCCTCCAAACTCTCTTTTGGTCCAACTCGCTTGCTTCCCTACAAACCTTGTTTTTCTTTACTCCTTCACATACGGGCAGTGTTATTTTTGCCATCATTGTTTAAACGATAAACGATTCGATTCGATTTCGACTTGCTGTTGCAAAGGAGCAAACATTGCCAACAATTCGCCAACAACAGCTATCGCCTGGCTCTTTTCACTACCACCACGCCCCCGAAAGCTGTGACACCACCGTCTCCGGCAAGACTCTTGGACAAAGACGCTTCCTTCGCCGTGTCTCTCGCTCGACGCCTACAGCTTCCTTCACCGGGCTGCTGCCTCTTTGAAGTTGCTTGTACGACCTGCATCAGAAAGTCGCCGCACGCCACCCGTCACACCGTTGCGAGATTGAACTGTCTTCTCCGCGCCGGTCGCACCCCCGGTCCAAGTTCAAGTCCAAGTCGTATCCTCTCGGTATACTATACCTGCAGACGCCGCCCACGCCCACGCCCAGCGCCCACTCGACGACATCAGGCAACCCAGCCTGCATATTGCCTGCATTCCGCCAGTCTGCCTACCTGCCTGCCTGCCGGACCCTCTTATGCCACCTCACCACTCAGCACCAACGACGTGGACATTGCCCGACTGACAGACACTCCCCTCTGCGACCATACAGCTCATCGACAGCCCGCTGCCTCCTCGTCCCCAGATCGACAACCAAAGTTGCTCTAGCTCCCGCTCCCGCACCACGCGCGCGCCGCCACAGCCTAGCCAAACGCCTGCATATCTCCAGCAACTTGTGCCAGTCTTCTTTAAACGACAGCCTGCAATAGCCCGCCAAACCCTTGTCTCGTTGCTTGTTGCAGAAGCCCACAAGACAGACTACAAGACCACACCACAGGCCCTCCTCTTGTGTCTTGTCCAGTCACTTATTAAACCCTTCCGAGCTCTCTACGCATTGTGCAACCAACAATCTTGCTATACCTTCTCACTTCTTCTTGTCCTACTCAGCATGCATACCCTTCTCAAGACCCGCCATTTATAGATGACGATACTTGTATAGGGGCCGCCTTGCCTCCCGTTTCTTGCCTTCTCGTGTGCACTTGCTGCCGCTTGCAAGACAGAAAGACGACATGGTCATGCTGTATAACAATACTGCAGCACGACCCATGTCCACATCCACTCCAACACAGGATATGAATAACATGTCTTCACTAACAGCCCAGCTCCGGCGACGTCCGAGCCCGGCCATGGTACAGACAAACGTTCAATCCACGCACCACGCCAACTCGATACCCATTTCCGCTATAAGCTCCTCTTCCGTCGCCTCCTCCTCTCGTCAGACCTCGCCCCTCATGACGCCCGACACAGCCGTCCTAACGACCAATTCCTCGCTCCAGGCGTCGCCTGACCCTCTCCGCCCACTTGAGGACGACTCTTGCCCGCCCAACTTCCAGCTACCAGACGCAATCCTTTCCAGAAAGACTAGCCTCACTTCGCTGGCTCAGAGTTACGCTGGAAATGCGAGTCCGCTGACTGAAATGACCACCGCCAGCAACGGTCCTGCCTCGCCTATTCCTACACCTACCAACAAGAGCAACAACATTATCCGCAGACTCTCCAGCCGTGCCTCACGCAGTATCACCAGCCGTAGGAGGCAGTCCTCTGCGGCACCCTCTGGCCGCGATGGCAGCGTTGGCCCTTGCTTCCTGCGGCGTCGCTCCGACAGCAACACCGGTGCGCCTCCCGACTATGCTCCCCAGCATACAGATTCAGAGTCCGACTTTGACGATAGAGATGAGTTTGGCTCGCTTCGCTCAACCTTTATGCTCGACGGCGCTGTTCGAGAGACTCCGAATCCTCCCGCCCGCAACACCACATCGCCTGTCGGCGGCAGTTCAACCACCATGGCTGGTCCGGTGATTCCACTGCAGCTGCAACAAGGCATCTGGCTCCGCAAGATTTCCAAAAAGAGCCGCTCCAAGAGGATTCGCCTGCAGTACGACCCTGACTCCAACAAGCTCGTCTGGGATAGAGCCCGACCCCAAAAGTCTCTCCATGTGGATGAGATTCGCGAGATTCGCACCGGCTCCGATATTCAACAGTACGGGCGTGATTTCAAGATTCCCGAGTCCGAGCGCTCAACTTGGTTTTCTATTCTCTATTCTGTGCCGGAGCGCTCAAAGTCCAAGTTTATGCACCTCATCGCCGACACTGCCGATACCTGCAACACCTGGACCACATTTCTCCACGCCATGCTGCGCCATCGCCAGGAAGTGATGACCTCACTCATGTCTTTCAACGACAAGGCGATTGCCCAGTACTGGCGAACAGAAATGGCCAAGCAGCCAGACCATGCTGGATCCCCCGACGAGCTCGATCTTCCTGCAGTCATGCGTGTCTGCCAGAACCTGCACATTTACTCTTCTCCCATCATCGTCCAGGCCAATTTCCGCATCGCAGATGCCCGTGGCCGAGAGCGTCTCAACTTTAGCGAGTTTCTTCAATTTGTCCGACTCATGAAACAGCGCAAAGATATTCGATATATTATGCACCTCAACACGGCCAACCCTGAGCTTGGCATGACCCAGACTGAGTTTCTCAACTTCCTCCGTGACAGTCAAGGCGAGGATGTCGACAGTAACCGCTCGGCTTGGGAAAAATCGTTTCTCCGGCATGCCCGCAAGTACCGCGCCGACGGCACTCCGGAAGGGCCTGAGGAGCTCATGTCCGAGGATGCTTTTGTGGCTTTCCTCAGCTCCAGACATAACACGCCTGTTGCTGACGAGCCTCACGATTATACCCTGGATCGCCCTATGAATGAATACTTTATCTCCAGCTCCCATAACACATATCTTCTCGGCCGTCAGGTGGCTGGCAGGTCCAGCATAGAGGGCTACATCTCCGCCCTCGTCCGTGGTTGCCGTTGCGTCGAGGTCGACTGCTGGGATGGTCCCGATGGCCAGCCCCAGGTTGTCCACGGTCGTACTCTCACAACTTCCATTAGCTTCCAGGAAGTCATGACTACAATTAACAAGTACGCGTTTGTCAAATCCAACTTTCCTCTGTGGATCTCTCTCGAGGTGCACTGCAACCCCACGCAACAGGCCATCATGGCAGAGACCATCAAAGAGGCCTTTGGCGCTCGTCTCGTCACTGAGCCCCTTGATCCCACGTCCAACAAGCTTCCTTCGCCGTCCGAGCTCATGGGTCGCATCCTGATCAAGGTCAAGGAGCCGCGTATGCGCGACGACAGTACCATGAGCAGCGCCGCAGTCATTGCCCAGGCCACCCGTGGCCGAGGTAATAGTGTCGGCTCCTCCGCCCAG
This sequence comes from Zarea fungicola, assembly GCA_900169235.1. NCBI lineage: Eukaryota > Fungi > Ascomycota > Sordariomycetes > Hypocreales > Cordycipitaceae > Zarea > Zarea fungicola. Next base: position 268,619 of record FWCC01000328.1, read on the forward strand.
TACACCACCCACGGGTCACACAGCCCTGCCCCCCTGCTGTCCCAGTCGGTCCCCCAGAGCCCCCTTCTCACCGGTTACCCCCGACGTGTGGCGAGCAACAGCCGCCATCGCGTGCAAACCATCAACGAAGAGGCCCCCACCACGCGCGACCTAAGTAGCAACAGCGACACCGAGAGTGGTAGTGACACTGGCTCTGGTGGACGCTCTGCCAACAAGACGGTCCCTGTCTTGGGTAAGCTTGGCGTGTACTGCGCTGGAGTCAAGTTCCCCGGATTTGATGCCCCGGCGGCCAAGAAGTTTAATCATATCTTCTCTTTTATGGAGTCGAGCTTCTCCAAGAACTCGCGCTCCAAGGAGGACAAGATGTCACTCAACATTCACAACATGCGCTATCTTATGCGTGTCTATCCCGATGGCACCCGTTTGGCCTCGAGCAACTTTGACCCTCTCCTTTACTGGCGACGTGGTGTCCAGATGGCGGCTCTCAACTGGCAGACGTTTGACCTGGGCATGCAGCTCAATCGGGCCATGTTCGAGGGCGGCCAGGACTCGTCTGGTTATGTGCTGAAACCATCAGAGCTTCGCGAGTTCCAGGTTCAGCCATTCAATCAGGATATTGCTCGTGGTAAGAAGGAGCGCTCCGTTGTCTCCTTTTCCATTGACATGCTCTCCGCCCAGCAACTCATGCGCCCGGCCAATCTCGCCGCTAATAAGTCAATGGACTTTTACGTCGAGGTTGAAATCTTCCACGCCAACGACAAGCGCGACAAGAAGGAGGACCCTGCAGATAGCATTGGCGACACCGACACGCCCCTCAAGTTCCAGACCGAAGTCATTCGCGAAAACGGCTTCTCTCCCCTGTTCATGTCGGGCCAGTTCAAGTTCAAGGTTGTGACTAAGCATCCCGAGCTCGTCTTTGTACGCTGGTCCGTCAAGCTGTCCAATGATGGTGAGAGCTATAGCACCAAAGACCGCCCACCCATTGCGAGCTATACGGCCAAGCTCTGCAACCTCAAAAAGGGCTACCGCACGCTACCCCTCCTAAATCATGCCGGCGACCAGTACTTGTTTTCCACTCTGTTTTGCAAGATTCAGATGGGCGAGATTGAAAAGACGCTCATTGATGCCCCGCGCCCTGTGCAAGACGGCGGCAAGCTCAATCGCCTTGGCGGTAAAGTCTTTGGACGTAGTAATACAAGCCCCCGAAGCACCTTTGAGAAGACGACTGTGGAAAAGACTAGCTTTGAGAGCTTTTCTTGATTCTAGTCATTCACTACTACTTCATACACGCCTAGCAGAGCTAGCTAAAGTGATGTTGATTATCACTCCTTGCATTCTTTTTCTTTATCGAGCATGATCTCGAATTTTGTATTCATGGATATCACCTTTTTCCCCCTTTCCCTTTGTCTATTGGAACATGACATATACCACAAGTTTGGATACAATACCCCCTTCTAGTTTTGGTTCTGTTTTCTTTATTAGCGAAAAAGGTTTTGATGGGGGTTTTTTACTGCATTTTCTTGCAGACAAGCTCTCGTTTGAGAGATGTGACAAAACACACACACACACACACCATTTTTGCATACACATGGAGAAGTTTTATTTCTGGGCATTTTATGGGACGCACACAAAAATTATGGTACTGTTCTCTCAGGATGAGAATTACGTTGGGATGTTTGATATTTGAAATTTGTTCTTTTTTTTTTTGAATAGAGAAACCAAAGTTGGATAACTATGGATCATACTTTTTTGTGTTGATTTGATTTGATTTTTGTTTATTTTTCTGCATTTCTGCATCTAACGACTCATGAGATTCTTTTTTTTTAACGGAGCAGATGTCATGATATGTGTGTGAAGGATACTCCTGTTTTCGGGCGGATTGCTGTTGTGTTTGTAGGCTTTTGGGTGTTTCTTGCTGTATATTGACTTGGAAGGACAAGCGACTGCTTTGGATTTTGGCAACAGGATTTGAATGATATTACCCATTTATTGTCGTCATGTAAAAGTACATTGTGCAAACGTGCCAAAAACAGCACCCAGCAACTAATAAGGACGGCAAAGTTTTATCTTTGCTTCAACATTGACAAAAGCCCATTGTAACATAGCCAATGCTTGTAATTATGTAGTTATCTGTTAAAAAAAATTGAATGGAAGAAAAAACGCCTATTTACAACATTTTCTTCTACTCACGCTCACGCTCACGAAAACCGCATAAACCCCAGTAAGAATATACAAAGAATCCTGTGGACATGTGCCACGTACACGCTATTGAGCAAAGTTTCTCTCTTTTTCGATTAGTTTAATCTACATCGTCATCCTGATGTGCTACAGCACCGGGTCCACTCCCACCATTTCTCGACGTCTGTGCCCCTAATGCACTGCTGCCATGGTTGCTTCCTGCGCGAAGCATCCCACTCGCGCCGCCGCGGCCCCAGCCGCCGCTGTTGCTGCTATGGTTGCTATTTATGCGGGTTGGACCTGCTTGGCCATTCGGTCTCTGCTGCTCCTGTAGTTTCTTTGTTTCTGCCGAGTACTCTTCTTCCTCGTCCTCATCACTTTCGTCAAAATCAACCATGTCATTGTCAATGTCCTCGAGCTCCTGCTCAATTGTGCGTCCACGGGGACTGAGACGGCGCATCGGGACGGTATTATTATTGCTGTGGCTATAATCACCACCGCCACTGGCATAAGACGATGGTTCGACGTCTAGATTCGGGTCTCGACCCAGTAGACGGTCTGCTTTGCTCATTGGTCGAAGACTGCCGCTTGCAGGAATGGAAGAAGGTCGCGGTGCTTGTGCATACTGTTGTTGTGGAGCGGGAGGGGGCCCGTAGTCGCCCCAGCCGGCGTTAATTTCGCGCTGGCGCTGCTGCTCGCGCTCGATGCGAACTCGCTCGCAGGCATCCAGCCATGCTGGGCTCGCCTCCCACGCCCAGCCGTCGCCAGTCGTGTTGCAGATGGGAAAGGGCCACAGCAGCGGTGTCGGGCCAAGCAGGTGCCGCATATTGCGGCGCCAGCCGAGATCAAAGGCGCTCGGCAGCTTCTCTGAGTCTTGCTCATCGAGGTACTCTTCATACCGACGACGGCTCTGATCGCGCTCCATCTCGGCGTAGGAGCGATGGGCTGGTGTGCCGTGCGGTGGCGGTTGGTATTCCTCTTGGAAGCTATTGCCACCACTGCTATTATTAGTTCGATGACGGTCTTGGGCCCAGCGCTCCTCTTCGCCTTCTTCGGGCCCTGTGATGCCAGGTAGGGCATTTGTGTGAAAATCAACAATCTGCTGCGCAACGGGGTGGAACTGGTTACGTGGGTTGTGGGCGAGATTGTAGGAGCGGCGCAGCGGAGAGAGGTAGCGCGTCTTTTCGAGGCACTCAATGGTCGTCTGGCCGCGTAAGGACAGCATAATGTGCCACCCTGTGAAGATTCCCAACACGATACCAATGATACCGCTCATGACGCTCAGCATGATGTAGTTGACGGGCATGAGATTGTCGACCTCGGCCTGGAGGCCGCTAATGACCTGGGTCCAGACCCAGGTGCCCGAGACAGCAAAGGCGTAGGCGCAGAGAAAGGTGGTGTAGCAGAGGAAGAGAAGAAAGGCCTTGTAGTTGCGCAGGCCGACACACGTCGCCAGCCACGGGCAGTGGTGGTCCATCTTTAGGACACAGCGCTGGCACGTGGAGCAGTGGTGCGCGCGGTCGGGCTTGCGCGCCTGGCACTTTTTGCAGAAGCGTAGCTCACCATTGCTCTTCACAGTGAAGGAGGTTGGTGTCGACTGTCGTTGTGTCGTGCTGTGTGATGTTGGGAGCATGCCGTAGCCGTCGGTTGTGGTGGTCGACCCTGGGGGTGTGAGAACGGCGACTGTGTAGGACCAGTTGGCGAGGAGGTAGATTGCAATGCCAACTGCGGAAGAGCCCTTGCCTGGAGAACAGGTCGGGAGTCGTTAGCATCGAACAAGAGCTCTTGTTCATGTCGCTACGAGGTGCTTACCCAGCCAAGCAATGTTGGTATCCTCATTGCCGATGCAGACGACAGTGTAGGCGGCCCATGATGTGAGACCATACACGAACAGCAATGGAAAGTATTTGACTATGGAGTAGCATGTGCGCTCCATCCGGCGTGCCCATCGTCGGGCCATCCTTCTGTCGCCGGGGCCGCCGGTGGCCTCGAGATGATGCTCGGAGTCTGGATCCAACGTGCCGGTGGCTTATCTGCTGCGAAACGCCCAATATTTTCTGTATTTATTGATTCATGGGTACTATTTGAAGCATTGGATTACTAAATCTTCGCTTCAAACCCTCTGGACAGAAAATTGCGTTTCAAAAAGATAGGTAGATGGGCTTAGCAAAAAAAGGCAAGGCAGCGGATGACAGTCGTTGAGGCGTGGCAGCAGGGCGATTAGGTCATCAGGGGTGAGCTCAGTGGCTTTGCCTGTTGGCACTGCCACTCAGCCGGCTGGACTGCGTCTGGACCAGGCATGAATCAGATGTCCGTCATATTGCTACCCTGCATCAAAGCATCGATTGGTTCAAGTGTTGATAATTTTTTTTCTCTCAGGTAAAATAATTTGCGTCTATCTATCATTCGTAGGCTAAATACAACAGCTCCAAAACTAGTCTTTCCCTCAGTTTATTCTGAACAATGCCCATTCAGTTGTTGTCTCACTGCCTCATCCCACAGGTCCAAATACCAAGCCAATTCGTAAACTTCTGCCCCCAACTGCTCACCACTCTGTTCTAGCCACAAAATCGTCCTGAACATTGTACCTGACACTTTGTCCGCTTGGGTCATCCCCGACCTGAATCATACCGCCCGTAATCTGGTCCAAGAAGGCACCGTAATGCTCCGTCTCTCGAATTCGACACTTGCCAGGAGACTCGCAATGATAGGTGACGGCCGTGACCGACTTAAAGATGCGTAGACACTTTGGACATTGATAGGATTTGCCGCCATGCGCAGGAGATGTAAGATGCCTGAACAGGCCGTTCTTCTTCTTAAAGCATTTCCTATCCACAGTGTTAGCATTGCGCTATGCCGTACACCAATTATATGCCCTCGATTTTACCCGCAGCCCGGCTTAGGGCAGATGTATTTATCAATGATGGTACACAGATATCTAGACGCGTTGAAATGTGGATGCCTTGGGTCATCAATGTCCAAGGCATCAACGGGAGCTTTGGGTGCAGGCGCCGTCGCCGCAGCGAGCTGCTCGTCTGTCGGAGTGATGCGTGGCTTCTGGCGTGCCTTTGCGATTGATTCCTGGACGTCTTTAGTTCCCCAGGCGCCCTTCCACTTGGTGTCATTGACTTTGGTACGTGATAGGGCATCAAGTTCCGTTTTTGCTTGAGCTGCATTGTCATCATTTTGCGCAACTGCACCGCGCCACCAGACATTCTCTTTCTGCGCGATTCCCTTCTTACCATCATCTATTCTCGTACCACGGCTATTCCACTTGGCAGCGAGTGCCTTTCTTGGTGACAAATTGATGGGCACGTTTTCCTTGTTCGCGTCGGTCCTTAATTCCACCAGGGAACCGCTCCATTTACCGGCAAGTGTTTTGTCGAAAGGCTCCACCAGTAAAGCCTTTTGATTCTCTCTGTTCTTCCCATTCCCGATGTCCTCTTTATTTTTTTCTTTCTTATCCTCGCTCTGATCTTCGCTCTTGTCTTCGTTCTTGTCTTCGACGAGTTTCGGGAAGCTATTGTCGTCGACTTGGCCAGGTGTCTCGTTACTCCGCACTTCGACAATGTCCAGCCAAGGCTCAACTCGGATTTCAGATATATAGTTTGTATAGTTGCCCTTGACCGGCTCGTCTGTTAGTTTATCAAGTTGCCGATGAAAGTCGAGCTTTCTCTCCCGTAGCTTTTCAATGTCCGTAGACTGGATCCGCGTGCACTTCCCGTGTTCGATATGTGCAATGAGCGTGCCAACGCGAGAAAATGGACCTCGACCACATCCTGGACAGGCAAGGACCTGGTTGGGTTCGTGTACCTGCCAAAAATATGTGAGAATTGTCGCTACTTATGTCGGGACAAACAAGCCCTACTTACCCGTTGAACATGTAGGAGCTCGCTTCCCGCTGCCTCAAACTCCATTCGGCAAAAGGAACAGCGGGTGTGGTCCTTTTTTCCAGAATCGCGCATGTGGCACTTGTGATTCCAGAGTAGTTTCCAGGAAGGAAAAGCGATGTTGCATGGTTCGCAGGTAAACACCGCTGTCTCAGCGACAGCCGCATTCATGGCCGGAGCCTTTGAGGCAGCCTTTGCGTCCATACCAAGACTGTACTGAGCATCTACAAAAAGATTTAATGATGCGGTTGTAATCGAACCGAAATTATGCGAGAATTGAGAATTAGATGTATGGAAATTTTCCTTTTTTTGGAAGAGGAGGTTGCAGCCCTCACCTGTGCACACACGACTGGCAGCTCGCCAGCTGGCAGCTCCCGGCCGGCAGCAGTTCGGCAAACGCGCATTTTTCAGTCTAACTCTGGGTACACATCCTCTGAACCCTCCATCTCATCCATACGACTTTCGTATCCTTGTGGGTATATATATGGGTAGCTATAGTTGTCTGCTAACTGGTCCAGCTGCTCGTCTTCTAATTCAGAGCCGCTGTCGTTGTCGTCATTACTATCACCACCGGAGTCCTCGTCATTTTCCATGGCTTCCAGTGGAGCGCGGCTTGGTGAGCTTGCAACAGAGGCAGGGTCTTCTATTGTGCTAGCAGCTGTTGATGCATGGCCACGTATCTTGACATTGTACCCCTGGCTCTTTTTCTTGGGCGGTTTGCGACCGCGCAAAACCGTGAGTTCTTCGTCGGTGAGGCGCAGATTAGGCAGCGGTAAATGAAAGTTGCTGGTTGTTGACCTCGGCGGTGTCATATCTCCAAAATTTAGAGTCGCCGTAAAGTCCGTTCGCAATAGCTGTCTGCCAAACCTAATGGCGACAAGCTTGGTCTTCATGATGGCCTTTACCTTTGCCCACAACCCTCCGTGATACCACCCGCTACTGATGTCCCAAGTTGGACGTATAGAAGCCTCATCAAGAAGCTCCCGCAGGAGGGGATCGGTAATGTCACAGACCTGCCAGACCTTGCCATCGGTGTCGTATGTTTCGCCGTCAAAGATGTGACTTGTAGATCCGACAGGAGCCTGACGCTCCTCGATCTTTTCTGGGCGCCGGTATGCTCGCACGGCAGCCGCAGGCCCTTGAGGCCGCTTGTGTTTGGTTAACTTGAACATGACGGTTTGGTAAACCCGGTACTTGGAATCTGAACGTGGATCCAAACCGTATGGAACAACGCAATCTCTCCAAGGCCCGCCCTTGAACTGGTAAGCTGCATAATTCAAGTATTTTTTCAGTTCGTTCCAGCTATCGAGCTTCTTGCCAAGGTGGTTAAGTAAAGATCGACGAGTCCAGATTGGCCGTTCCTCAAACGCCGCCTCTAAGTCTCCCAAAACCTCCATAAACCTGGCATCTGTCAGATCAGGAGGTTCTTGCGGCCCAGCAGGTGTAGGGTCATCAGAACCGATAAAGAAGCCAACTTGTTTTACGGCAGTAACATTGACAGTCCCACCATCTGCTGTGGTACGGACGTATGGATTTTGGGAGTAGGCGTAGTTGAATGGTAGGCTCATGTGAGTAAATAGCGGCGGTGGTATCACATCGGTATTCTGGCTCTTGTCGATTCCGGGCTCCAACGTGAAGGATTTCATCTTTTCGACTGGAATGACCAAAGGTTAGTCAGGTAGCATGATTGAAGAGACAATTTGCTTACCATCACCGGAAAGAACTTGATCTACGTATCGATTGGCAAGAGATGATGTGGACATGTCCCAGTAAAAGTCAGCCAGACCGCGGAATCGATGCGTTTGATGGATCATGCCAACAGCTTCGACCTTGTAGCGGCCAACATTGTCTTGGAGTTTTCTTTTTAGAATCTTGGGCTCATCTTGGCGTGCAATTGAACAAACAGGATTTGCTTGTTGATCTGCGTCGCGAATCTCCTGGTCTCCCTCCCACGGACCAGTCGTGCCACGCTTTCGCTTCCTCCCTGTACGCCGAGGAACGGTAATTTGGAGCACGACATTATGCGAGGCTGCGTTGTGTGACATGATGGGATTGCAAAAAGGGCTCTCTGGGTTCAGATACATGGGGATAGAGTTGCGTAATGGATCCAGCACCTTGGGCCATTGTTGTTAGTACAATCAGGCTAGATTTGGTATGCTACGGCTGGCTTCTTACATGGTCAAAGGAAGATACGCGGCCAAAGGCAGTAACGGCGCGGTCGATATTTTGTACAACAGCTGGAATTTCTACGGCGGCAATGTCGCGATTCGGGATGCTGTAGGTTGGTGCCTTTTGATTTTGAGGCGCCGTGCGGTGAGTCGAGCTCAGGCCAGCCTCGGGCGATGGTGGGATTGATTGCTCGGAATCAGACGCATGAATATTTCTTGGAAAACGAGACGCCATGACGATGGACCGCACGGTGGACTGCAGTGGAATCAATGTAGGTGGCGTCTAGTGCAAGGTTTGCTTTACTTGTAATGATGCATCGACTAGAAGCAGCCGATGCTTGCGAGCAGCAGACTCTGTCGAGACGAACCTTGCTATTGGTAGCGAGTGATTACGGCAGCACCTGTAGAGCGACTTTAATGTGGCAAATGTATTTTGCATGAGAAATGGCGATGGAAATGGCATGGGATGGTTGAACTGTAGAACCAGGTGAAATTTGAAGCTTGATGAGGCTTGAGGATTGAGGCTTGAAGCTTGAAGCTTAGTGTGGGCCGTTTTGAAGCTGCATCTATGGGGCTGGTCGAGAGAGCCTCTTATTATTATTAGTTTCGGCTTGAGTGGTACCTGAAAAACAACAACCAGCATCATTAGACAGGCAAAATATGGAGACTGTGTGTTGGTGGAGATGTACCTGGTCAGTGCTCAACCTCTTGCACTGAGAGCATCTCATACAGCGGCATCGGTGCTCGGCTACAGGGGAGCATGGCAGCCTACCAATGGATTGGTGCCAATGGAGGCCAGCAAGCCAGTTAATACCTGTACCCAGTAAGTTGGTACGTACTACGGGAGCCCCTCCTCACCAGAGCAGCCAAAGACGGCATCTGCCGCTGTCAACAGAGATGATGATAAAATAGGAAACGGATCACCTGGTCATTTTCTATTTTGTTAGTAATAAGTAACAGATAACAAGTAATGAATTTTCAGTTCTCACTTGGGATTTCCGATTCGGTGCACCGTTATGGCATTGGCATAGTTATACCTCAAGCAGTACCTAGTAGCATCTATACCATAACCCCTGGTTACCCCTCAAGCAATGAGCCGCTAGCACCCTTTAAATTATAGCATACTTGACCACGCTTGTGCCCCTGCAATAACGAACACCACCTGCTATGCCACCCATTTTGCTTGATCCCCCCCTCGAAGACTCTCCCCTGTAACTCCCATATCTCCAGCAGGCCTTCAGGCTCCAAGCAGCAGCCAGAAGAGCAGCCCAGCCCCAGAATTAGCACTGACCAGCAGCTCCAACTTCACCGCCCACTTACCTCTACATCTCCTACACCCTGCCAATGGCTGAATAGCACCAGACAATTCTGCTCCGCGCTGCATCAACATCTCTCAACAATCTCGCCATCCCTCCTCGCGGCCACTGCGCCATTCATCTTTCTCATTTGCAGTCCATGTTCGACTCGTGATACTGCCTGCAATTCCATCGCGGATGAACCTGTATTCCGGCTCCGTCGCTTTTCACCCGCCAACGAACCCTCTCCTCACCTTTGGCCCAGCCGCCGCATTCTCCGCGCGTCAACGACCCCTGACTTGAGCCTCGCGTCCTGCTACTATCCGGATAACCTTCATTGCAGACACAGCTGCCCGTTCCGCCAGCTGCAGGCTCTAACTGCATTTTTTAACCTACGCACCCGTGCCTCAGCGACCCCGACGCGCTCCCCCTGCCCGCGTCGGCAACGCAACGCTGACCTCACACCACTGCCGCGTTGTCGCTCTACCCCGCCAGAGCCACGACCAGTACCACATCCCGATAGTATATGGGCGAGCAACTCCAAGACAGGATGAAGCGCTTCAGTCAAAAAGTCGTATGTTGAACCAACCCATGTAGTGCTTGCCGTCCTGGCCCGCGTTGACCAGCCTGCTGATGCTGACCCTGTGCCCACAGCTCTCTCGAGGCAAGGACGCTACCAAGTCGTCCAAGAAGAATAAAGATTCAAAGGATGGCACCGCATCCCCTTCGTCGCGGGACCCATCCACTCAGTCGCCTGTCCTGACCCCAACCTCGTCGTCGACAGCCGTCAATGATATACGCAACAAACCCTTGCCGCCGAATTCCACAGATGTCCTCGGCCAGGGTGGTCCTGGTGTTGACCGGTTCGGCGCCATGGGTGCCAACTCCAGCCCAAATGGCAACACAAGACTGCCTCCTACTGTTGTCATCAGCTCTACGCCAGGCGTAAGTTAAAGATAAAATACTCCCAATCGTCTCCATATTGGAAGCTAACAGTGCGCTCCCCTGCCACAGCATATCCCACCGCCCGGAGCCGCCGAGACGATGCCTCACGATTTAGCGCCACCAAAGCCGGGCCAAAAGTCGCTCATGATTCACCGCGGTATAGATAATCGCGATGCTATTCCCGAGGGACTTCGAACTCCCAAGCGACAGCATTCGTCCCGATTCGACATTTCGACAAACAGAGATCTCGAAAAGCTGCCTGGCTTCCACGAGGTCCCTCCTAATAGGCGCCAGGAGCTTTTCATGCAGAAAATTGAACAGTGCAACGTCATCTTTGACTTCAACGATGCCAGCGGCGACATGAAGGCAAAGGAAATTAAGCGACTGGCTTTGCATGAACTTCTTGACTATGTCGCTAACAACCGACAAGTCATTACCGAGCCCATGTACCCCAAGGTCGTCGATATGTTCAGCAAGAATCTCTTCCGGCCAATCCCGCCACCAATGAACCCCCAGGGCGAGCCGTTTGACCCCGAAGAGGATGAACCCGTGCTTGAGGTGGCATGGCCTCATATTCAAGTCGTGTATGAATTCTTTCTGCGATTTATTGAAAGCCAAGACTTCAACACAAACATTGCCAAGGCCTATATCGATCACAGCTTTGTTCTCCAGCTGCTGGATCTTTTCGACTCTGAAGATCCTCGCGAGCGTGATTTCCTCAAGACTACTCTCCATAGAATCTACGGCAAATTTCTGAACCTGCGATCATTCATCCGCCGATCCATCAACAACGTCTTTTTCCAATTCACTTACGAAACGGAGAGATTCAACGGCATTGCAGAGCTTCTTGAGATTTTGGGCTCCATCATTAACGGCTTCGCACTGCCGCTCAAGGAGGAACACAAGATATTCCTGACCCGCGTTCTCCTCCCACTACACAAACCCAGGAGTTTGAGCATGTATCACCCACAGCTTGCATACTGCATTGTGCAGTTTCTAGAGAAGGATGCATCTCTTACAGAAGATGTACGTTTCTATACTCCATTTTGGTCAGGTATCGCCCGCTAACTGTTCCTAGGTTGTGCTAGGTCTTCTTCGGTACTGGCCCAAGGTAAACAGCACAAAGGAAGTCATGTTCCTAAACGAAGTCGAGGATATCTTCGAGGTCATGGATCCTGCAGAGTTTGCCAAGGTACAAGAGCCACTTTTCCACCAGCTCGCCAAGTCAGTTGCAAGCCCGCACTTCCAGGTCGCCGAGCGCGCTCTCTACTTTTGGAACAACGAGTACTTTTGCAACCTGGTCAGCGACAATGTCGAAATCATTCTGCCCATTATGTTTGCGCCTCTCTATGAGAACTCCAAAGGCCACTGGAACAGGTGAGAAATCAGCCAAGTCTGGCCAAACAGGGAAACGTCAGCTAATGACAAATAGAACCATCCACGGCATGGTGTATAACGCCATGAAGCTCTTTATGGAGATCAACCCGCAGCTATTTGATGACTGTTCCCACGAGTACACTGAGCATCAGAACAGTGCCGCCGAGCGCGAGGCTATGCGCGAGCGAAAATGGGCTGCTCTTGGGGAACAGGCCGAGTCTCGACGCAACTCCATGTCCACAGAACCCAGCGATGGCCCCCAAAGGACACAGGTTACAGCCATGCCTCGCGTCGACGAGGCTGACCCTGCTACGGACGACAGCCAGAAAAGACTTGACTCTCTGAGACTACAAGATCAGTCTGGTCGCCGGCCTAGCATTCACGAGCGTCAAGGGTCCACTAGCTCAACACGCAGTCGGTGAGATGGTTGTTATTCTTCAGTTGACGGGTTATTGTGATACACGGGCTCGCCGTGTTTATTCCGCAGCTTTGTATAGTGGCTATTTGTGCGGTAATATATAAAAATGGAGCCAAGACGTCGTCTCATCCTTTCTTTTCTCTACTTTTTGAAGGCCTTCTTCATCCACCGTGGTTATTTCTTCTTTCTTTTTTCCTTTCTTTTTAAACCATGGTGCAAACACCACACAGCGTGATGTCACGGATTGATTTGGAAGAATGCAGTGCATCTTTTTTTGTCCCAAACATGATGGGAAAAGTACTTTTGTTTTCTTGAGTATCGGCATATTGGGGGGCGAGTGGGAGTGGAAATTTCGCCGGCTTTTGATGACTGGCCGTCGCGGTAGATGGGGTGAACTGTTTACATCCCCCCTGCAGGAGAGAGAGAAAGAGCGAGAGCGAGAGCGGGAAAGAATTTGATAAATTGGAGTTGCCGTGGGCTGAGTCTGGCTGGAGTGGAGGGGAATTGCAACTTGGCGTACCAGGGACAGTCTTACAAAATGGAGGCAGGGGTTGAAACTGAAGGAGTAAAAGACGCCGTGCGAAGGATGGACGAAATGGAATGGGGAATTGGGAGAGGAGGATGGGGCATGTCTTCTTTTTTTTGTTTTCTTTTTATTGGCGGTCGTCGTTGGTTTTATATGCTGTGTTGCTTGCTGGCCCAAGACCGTGACATATGTGAGCCACTTGAAAAGTGATCCAGGGAGAAAGGGGGCGGTTTAGGGACAATTGGGCTTGGCTACATTCGTTTTAACTCTTTTTTTCTAATGATCGGGGGTTTGGTTACTCTCTCAAAAGCTTGGGGTGGCTTGTAGCAAATCTGATCTTTCTTCCTGCCATGGCCACCTCTTCTCTTCCTCTTTGCTCGATGTCTTGGCCAAGAGTTATACGCAGCAGACTGTGTTTTCATTGAAGGAATTATAGAAGACGCCCAGGGCAAATTCGACAATCGTTAATTTTTCTCCATCTTTGATTTTGGAGTAGGGCAAATTATGAGACGGTATTTGCGTTACAGGCAAGACAACGACCTTTCGCCATTCATATCCTTTCCATGCAGAATATACTTGATTTCGTCTTCCATTTTCTCCGCTTGAGATGAAAAGAGACCAAGCACACTGCGATTCTATTTTCTTTATATTTTGGTTGTGATTTTTCAGACAACATTCAACTAGCTTCCGTGTCCTCGATCGTAACCGCCCCTTCCACCACCACTGCCGCCACGGTAGCTATTATTACTATACCCGCCACGGCCATTGTGATAAGCTCCTCTTCCATGATTATCGTTGTATCTCCCACCCTCGGGCTGAAGATAGCCTTGCGAGGAGGGTACCGGTGGTGGGGGAGGCGGAGGTGGTGGGGGAGGCGGAGGTGGCTGAGGAGGATAAGAACCAGCACCAGCAGTGCCACCTTGCTGAAATTGTGACCATGCCATCATCATGCGGCCCATGACCGCCGGATCAGCTGTCCAGGTGGGAAGCGGCATGCCAGGTAGCAGAGGCGGCGGCGGAGGTACACCGCCTTGGAATCCCATCATCTGCGGCGGTGGCAGCCCGAAGTTCCCTGGAGGATGTGGTGGCAGCGGTGGGATCGAGTTGTTATGTGAGCGTTGCGGTTGACGCTTGTACCGTCCATCCGGACTGGGACTGCGGTCGAGGTTTCGACGTGGCGGAGGTGTCCGGCTTCGGCTCCGACTGGGACTGTGACTACGACTACGACTGTGGCTGCGGCTGCGGCTGCGGCTACGTGAGTCGGAGGAGTATCGTCGTGGACGCTTCCGGGATGGTGAGTGGCTCTCTGAACGGCGTCCACGGGAGTGTGATTGAGGTGACAGCGAGCGCGAGTATGAACGGCCGCGGGACTCATTGCCTGTGCTGCTATTATGTCGGGCTTTACGTCGGGACTGCATCTTTTCGCAGAATTGACGCGACCATCCGTAGTATGTGTCTCCGCCGAGCAGCTCGCCCGTGACTTCGTCTACTTCAACGTACTCTCCGAGCTCATTGATGTCTTGGTGAATACCATCCGTAAAAACAGGGTCGTTTGCGTAGATACGATTTGTATTAGAGAGAAGCTTCTGGACAGCATCGACCAACTTCTCTTCTGCCGGGCCTGAGAGCAGCTGAATCGGACGGATTAGGTCGGGTAGCATTGGCTTGGCCGAGTTGGGAGTCAGATGCGGAAGCCAGGTGCCGGCGGGAAGATCGTACCATGGCGCAGAGGCGTCACCATGGTAGGAGGGAATAATGAATGGTACATCCTTGACGACTTTGAGTGTTATCGCCGTAGGGGTGTCGGCTAGGGCAGAGGATTTGGGCCCGAGGTTGCCATTGTTCGCAGCGGCGTCGCGGAGCTGAGAAATGAAGTCAGGCGAAAAGTAGTGCTTTTCGGACCAAAGTGATATCAAACTGTCAAGTTTTGCCTTGTGTTTGGGGCACTTGTCAAACGAAGCGGCGAGCGCGACAAGCGTAATGAGGTGGGTAGCCCAGGCGTCCGCGCAAAGGCGATTGTTGGTTCTGGCGACCGTATGGTGCAGCGTGTCACTGATGAGGTAGAGGATGTGAAGACGCTTGCGTTTGACGCTCGGTCGCAAAGGAGCCGCGGTGCTGTCGCTCGTGACGAAGCTCTTGGATAGCGCGGCCAGGTATTTGGCCAAGTTGGCGCTGCGAAGGGTCGATGAGGCGACATGTGCAATGATCCAATTTTTGCAGTTCTGCGGAGCGGGAGGAATCGCGCAAAAAATCAAGGTTTAGTCATCGGGAAAGCAGAAGGTACATTCAATGGGGAGGCATCACGGAAAGATGCTAGCCAGCCCAAAGATATAAAAAGGTGGTAAAGGTCAAACCTGGACATTTGGTCGCGAGCACTGAGTAGTTGTGGCGTCGAGCAGTGGAAAGAGGTCATCAACATCTTGGCGGGTAAGCGAGATGGGATCGGCTTTGAAGAGGGATGCGGCTAGTGCAGCTTTGGCGATGGCAAGCTCCGGAGAAGCCATGGCGGCAGACGCGGCGGCGGCGCTGGGTTCTTTTGGTTTGATGTTGTTTCGTGATGAGGATGAAAGTTACCAAGCCAGGGTGCCTCGTAGCTGGAGATCCAGTCGGGAAGCTGGTGGCGGAAAAGCCTCGGCGTGGTGGGGCAGGCACGGCGAGAATGGTACGATTTTCGCTTTCTGGATTTCACGCATCATGGTGCATGCGTCTGTTATTAATGGTTTTTTTTTGTTCTAGGGGCGAGAAAGACCGAATTCGTCATGTATTTAATTATTGAAAAGCTTTTAGTAATACATATATCAACAGTACGGTGTGGATTCACCGTGGTGCGGCGTTGCAGCCGCAAGTGAAGGTGACAAAGGCCAGCAGTGGCGGGATATCTTAAGTAGGCAGATGACGGTCGGGTCTTATGAGAACCGGTCTCCCTTGCGACTCCGATAGCCAACTTTACTTTCGTATGGGCTCACATCTTCACTGTCTCTCTTGCGCGACTCAATTCCAAGATCCTGGCCGGCAGGAGAGGGATCGGTGTTGGATTCTGCGCTGGGCGAACCGGCGTATTCTGGCTTGGAGATGGCGCGGCTGGGGGTCATTGGCTGGGAAGCACCATATTCCATGTTACGGTTATCGAATCGCTTTCTGTTCTGGGCTTCCATCTTTGCTAGCCGATCGGCATTGATTTCGCGCTTGGCAAAGTAGTACGCCCCGGCGCCGGCTGTTATCGCGAGGTTAGCAGTGGCACAAGAGCAAGCGTCAATTTGCTGAATGTCTCTGGAATCATGTCTGGAAGTTTTGGGTGTTTCGTACCGACACAAAGCGAGCCCCAGCCGAGCCTGTTGGGATATGTTAGCTTGCGGGATTGGGAGCTGGGATCGGCATGTCGAACCAGAAAGATTTCACCTATTGATGAGTTAGCGGCTTCCGATGGAGCGTTCAATATTGAAACATACTGTGTTCATCTCGGATAGCTCGCAATGTGTAACTGGACAGGTATACGATAAGTGGCCTTTTGGAATGGCAGTGCAAAAGATGGGTCGGAAGAGTGGCGATGATGGCAGTGTTGCAAGGTGAAGTTGAAGGTGATGATGTAGCTGGCTGAATGAGAAGCTAGTTAGCATCTTGGTGGGCAATGGCAGGGGCAAGTAACGTGCTGGTTTTCACCCTAGCAGTGCCTAAGTAGGTACCGGCTCGCTCGAGGTTAGTAGTGCAGCTCCAGAGCTTTAGAGTACCTAAAAAGTAGTAAAGTTTGGTGTTAAGTTTGGTGGTGCCAGCCTGCAGGGCACTATTGTCACTGCCGAAACCGTTGAAATTTACAACCCTGTAGCCTGTACTGAGGTAGCTCCAGTAGCCTGTAGTATAGTCGGCTAGCAGTCTGTTGTCTCTAAAAATGGCTACAAGGCCCATAATAAATGTACCCAGTGGGGGCTGTTTGAGCAGCTTTGACGATCAGACTTGCGCACTCCTTGCACTGTACAGACAAGGCACATCCCCTCCGCCAAGACAGTGCGAAAAGCTGAGACGCCCGCCACTTGGCCACCAGCGCACCACCTCGTGTTGGGTGTTTGCGGCTTCACCCACTAAACTCAAGCCCTGTCATGGCCCCAGGCCCGCCGTAAAGCCCGCCACAGCCCGGCGACAGTCCCGCAAATCCAGCGCTAGATCCTTAAACAGCCCGCTGAAGCGCCGCTGAGCTCAGTCAGCTCCAGCGCGCTACAGCGCCGCCAGTCCATCTGTCCTCCCGTGGGGCTCGCTGGCGGCTTCACATCTGTGGGCAACTGTCTCAAAGACACGCAATCACATCTCGACGCCGCTTGTGCCACATTTTAATTGCTCTGAACCCTACTTTGAACCACCCGCGGCGCCATTTGGCTTCCCACAATAAGCGCTCACTCGGGTGTGTTTCTTCTCAAGGGGAGCCCCTGTGTCTTCTTCCGTTTGACATCGACAACCACACAGCCCTCCCACTGCGCCGTAGCCCGCCAGACAACAGATCAGTATTTAGCCAGTCGATATCGTGATCCTACTTCTCGCATGACCCTTCATTGCCCTACACCTTTAAGACAAATCGCAGTTTCCCTATAGTTCTTGATGCTCTCGAAACTTCACAACAATCGCTTATCTGCCTGGGGACATTGAGGTCGCAAAGCCCCCCCACAGCTGCGAGCTGTTTGACAATCGTTCAACATGGCAGACTCGCAGCCCGCCAAGACAGATGGCTCCTCCATTGTACGTGTCCATCCTGTTCAATTTACCATTTCACAACTAGCTTACACCTTGCAGAAGCCAGTCTCCTCTCTCCTCGCGCGCTTCGAGAACATGCACAATGGACAACCGCAGTCCACCACCACCGCCGCGGCCGCCGCTCCTCGATCTCCAGCTCCAAAACCTGAGCGACTGCGGAGCTTTAAACCCTCCGCTGATGGCCCAACACGGGTACCAGCGACCCCAACTAAGCCCTCAGCTCTAAAAGAGAAGCCTCCTGTCAAGCCGAAGCATCTACATACGCCGAACTCGCTGCCCCAATCCGCACGACCAGTACCGCAAGACTCGGCCATCTTGATACCGCCTCCCGTAACTATCCAACCGCCGCAGTCACCTCCTCAAGACCATAGAAGCAATCAACCTATACGAGGCGACCAATCTCCGTTCCTGGACCCATCTCACGCCACTTTACTTCCTCGCGCACCCTCTCCAAAACTCGCCAGTGCCACATCGAGCCGACCGCTTACACCCACGCAAGGCCTACCTCCTCCAAGATCGCCCCGCCTTCCTGGCTCAAAGCCGCCTTCACCACCGCCTCCAAGGCGCTCCACTGACGCTCGCCGAGAGAAGGAAGCACGGGCCTTGACACCTGCGACTACTGGCCGATCCGAGAAGCGCGTTAGTGTGAATCTCTCAGCCGCATTTCCTCAAAGGCAGGACTCACTACCGACGCAAATACTCGCTAAAGAGCCATCGCCCTTTGGCAGCCCCCCGTCAAGTCCAGAAACAGAAGATGATTCGCCGCCGCTGCTACCCAGCAGGCCGCGCCCGGCTGTGAACGATGTAACTGTTAAACAGAAGTCCAGTGTTCAACCGCCACCGGTGCAGCGCAGCATGACTGACAGCGTAGGGCGGAGTAATGGTAATGCTCTGGGCATTACCCACAAGGATATACCTGCTCCAGCAGACAATGACGAGTCCCCGCCACCATTGCCTGTTCGCCGTCCGACTATTAAGGAGCAACCAAATACACGCGATATGCCACCCCCTCCTCGCCCGACGCGAGCCCCAACTGTTAAGCACAATCCGCCAAAACGAGAGCTAGTCCCTATTGCTCACTCGCCACAGCCCCCAGCAACTCAGTTTCGTCCACCTCCGGCACGGACTAAAACTAAATCCTTTGAGACCAAGAATCCAGAAAAGAGTCTACATCTGGTATCTACCTCTCCGGAGCCACCAAATGGCCTACCCAAAGACTCTAGCCTACCGGATGTCTCATGTGTCAATCGGAGACCGCCTTATGTCAAGAAGGGCTGCTACGAAATTGAGACGCGATATGAACCAAAACGATTTGATGTTTGTGGAGACGTGGTCTGCACCACTGGAGCATTCACTCGCTGTTGGAACACCATGGATGGCGAGCAGCTATTAAGTTTTGCTCATACCGAGGGTGTAAAGGCTACAGCCGTCATCTTCAAGCCTGGTGCGGATCCAGATTCCGAGGCTAGTCGGGTATGGGTTGGCATGAACTCCGGTGACATTATGGAGATTGAAATCGCCACAAGCCGGATTGTCTGTAACAAGCCAGGCGCCCATGGACGATGGGAAATCATAAAAGCTTATCGCTACCTCAATGAGATATGGACTCTAGATGAGTCTGGATGCCTCCATATCTGGGGCCCAGACGAGGATGGCATCCCGAATCTAAACAAGAACCCGACTCAAAGCTATAAAGTACCCAAAGGTCACACGTTCTCGTTGGTAGCTGGCGGCGAGCTATGGCTGGCTGATGGAAAATTTATACGCGTCTTTGAGCCGTCATTAGATGGCTCCACCACATTCCAGGTTCTCCTCTCGCCCATCGTGACAGAGGGCACTGCCGATATTACCTCCGGAACTACAATGGACGCTCACCCGGACAAGGTCTTCTTCGGCCATGTTGACGGAAAAGTCAGCATCTACTCCACAAGCGACTACTCGTGTCAAAGAGTTATCCATGTTAGTGGCTGGAAAATCAACACTTTAGCCGGTGTCGGTGCGGATTTATGGGTTGGCTACACTACCGGCAGGATCAGTATCTTTGACACGACGCAGAATCCTTGGATGACGAAAAAAGAATGGCAGGCACACAACTCTGGCATCTATCAATTAAAGAGTGACGCCACTGCCGCGTATCGCATGGACCGCTCGCAAGTGGCCTCGATTGGAAACGACGGAATGATAAAGTTATGGGACGGTCTGCTGCAGGACGACAGGCTTGAAGATACCTTGAAGCTGAAGGAGAACCAGTACTGCCAGTTTCAAGATTTGTCGCTCATGGTCATGACTTGGAATGCTGGCGCGTCCACACCGCACAGTTTGCGATATTCAGACGGCGACGCGACATTCTTTCAAGAGTTTGTGCAGACGAGTGGCTTTCCTGATATTCTGGTATTTGGATTCCAAGAAATTGTGGATCTAGAAGACAAGACAGCAACAGCGAAACGATTCCTCAAGTCGAAAAAGAAGGACAGTTCCGACAATGAGAACATGAGCCACCGATATCGCGATTGGCGAGACTTTTTGCTTCAGACACTGGATGATTATGCCCCCAAAAGCCATCTCTACCAGCTTCTGTTCAATGCGCCGCTTGTCGGACTCTTTACCTGCGTCTTTGTAAAGTCGTCTCTCCAGGGTCGCATCCGAAACCTGCAGAGCGCAGAAGTAAAGCGCGGCATGGGTGGCCTGCATGGAAACAAGGGCGCCATTGCTGTCCGCTTCCAGATTGACGACAGCTCCCTTTGTTTTGTCAACTGCCACTTGGCGGCCGGGCAGACCCAGACGAGCTCCCGCAACAACGATATTGCTGCCATCCTTGAGTCTGAATTATTCCCCACCGAGCGCGATGGCTCTGCACGGCAAGATTATTATAGGGGCGGTGGCGACGGTGCCATGATTGTAGATCACGAGATTTGCGTCATCAATGGCGATTTAAACTACCGCATTGACACCATGTCGCGCGATACCGTTGTCAAGGCTGTTCAACAGGGAAACTTGGGGAAGCTGCGTGATCGCGACCAGCTCTTGGTGTCGCGTCGCAAGAACCCGGCTTTCCGACTCCGAGCATTCGAGGAACTGCCACTCACGTTCGCGCCGACATATAAATACGATGTCGGCACGGATCGATACGATACAAGTGAGAAGCGACGGAGTCCGGCCTGGTGCGATCGGTTACTCTACCGAGCGAATGGGAAAATTGAGCAGCTGGATTACGGACGGCACGAGATTAAAGTTAGCGATCATCGACCTGTCAGTGGTAGTTTTAAGCTGCATGTGAAGAATGTGGATGATCGGAAACGAGCGCAAGTTGTGATGGAGGCGCACAATGCGTTTGAAGATGTACGCCAAAAGCATCTTGATGAAGCCAAGTAAGTTACCGACAGTAGATGCGAGACATTGTTACTAATGTACTGTTCTTGATAGGCTCCATTATTTGGTTTCAACGTGTGGATTTGACGAGCAGACGAGTAAACTGTTTATCCAGAATAAAATGGCCAAGAATAGACGATAAACTAGAGCTATTTCTCATTTGTGGAAGATGATTGGAGTAAAGCAAGTTACCTCCCAACAATCGCAAGGAAAAGGGAAATGGGAGAGTCCACGCAAAAGACTTCAGGCTATTTTACGTGTCAACAGCGTACATTCATAGATGTCTTGTAGCGAAACTGAAATTAGGGTTTAGAATTGTAAAACACAAGAACACTTCATGTTAACCATCGCTGGGCTCAAACTGAAAACGGATAGGTGCCTGTTTTGCGGTCCGAAAATGGTTCGGAAGTCGCTCGGTGGACAAGGCTGATTTTGAGACGTGATGTCACCAAAAATACATTTCTTCAAGGGTTGACAGCTCAGTACTTTAATTAGACAAGGTTGAGTCGCTCTACCAGAAACAACGAGAATTTTCCATCTACTTGACAAGTTAGTCTGAGGATGTACATAATTGCTTTCCCTGGTTGAGGTGACATCGGCGAGCCGGGCTGTGTAAGTGCAAGTTGGAGATTTTAGTAATATCTGACCCGCTAGGCCAGGGTGAAGGCGGCGTTGTTGCATTGGGGCATCTATTAATATCTAGCCTTATGTCTGAGCTGTACAAAAACCGAATTGAACTAAGAGTTTGCTCGTAGAAGAAGGAAAAAAAAAAAATCCCCTGCGGTGGTTGTAGAGTAGAGTTGTGTATTGTACGTTGTAACTTTGCTATTCGAGTGGTCATTCTGAGCAGTATGTATTGCAAGGATGCTGATCAGCAACGCCTTTCAGCGCTTTTTCCCTTGCAGAAAAATAGTCAAATTGCAATGCAGTTCATAAATTATATCTTCAGCGGACTAATCTAGTGTTGGATGAGAAGAGATGTGTGGAAAAGGCGATGCACATGGGGACTAAAAGCAGAGCTCAGCGCGAAGGAAGAGGCTCTCAAACGGGCATGTATCGACAACCAGTGGATACAATGCATAACTAGTTTCAGCGATGCATACTAATCTTTCTTTGGTGCTCTTTGCTTTGCTGGTCAGTATTATTGGCGGCCTACCATGGCTTTCCTCCTTCGGGGGCTGCGGAGAGTATAAAGAGCGAGAACCGCGAAGACGCGATCATCAGCACTAAACTACTAAGAAATTGTAGATAAATGGGTAAGTTGAGTTTAAAATGTAACTGAGCCCAGATCTGTCTCCTTGTCCTCATTCAGATTTAATACCAGGGGAATCTCTCTCTCACTTACAAATTGCAGACGTTGATTTTGTTCTGTTACTGTAAATTCTTTGTTTGATTGGTAAAGTGTCCAACTTCATTTTATATTTGAAGTCGTAAGAACGGAAAGTATAGATCCAAAGCAAGCCACCCGAGACTCGGCTCGTTTCCTTCACGGCCGACCGTCCTTCCCGATGAAGTATACAACAACCACTTCTACAACCTCGATGGTTGTGTCTTACCTCACTGCGTGTGCAGTCGCATGGCACAAAAGGGACTCGACTTCTGACGAAGCGTTATGGATACCAGCCAGGGAGACACATTACACATCCATTGCAGGATTTGTGCTTCGACCGACGCCTACCCAGCGTGTGCCCCGGCGGGTTGGACTGAGGGTCGCTGCGGAGCGTGAGAAAGATGATGATGACGACGACGACGACGAAGACAAGTCTTCAGGGAAGTTGACGAGAGGCACGGCCACATCTGCTGCGATGCCGGGCAGTATGGTGACGAGTGCGCCAGCGAATCCGTCAAATATGTGTGGTTGGGATAAGAACGGAGGCACGTTTGACAGTTTGTTTTCAATGTTGTGATATTCGGGCGTTTAGCTAATAGGCGATTGTAGGTGGTTTTTTTGCTTGTCGTGACTCAAAAGCGTCGTGTATCTACACAGCAGGTGCAGCGAGCTGCTGTCCAACCTCGGGAAGTTGCAGTATACTGCCGCAGAAGTGTATCGAGAAGAGCTGCGATCCAGACAGTGATGGGAACACACTCTGCTGGTAAGTCAAAAGTTTGAGCGGAAAAGCAGGAAAAACACCCAAAAACTAAGACTATGGCATAGCCACGCTACGTCTGCGTCGCATTGCTATACCTGGCTCATGACAACGGCGCAATCAGGTAGGCAAGAAACTTACTCGTTGCTCGGTTGCACCGACAAAGCTGGTGTAGGCACTTTGCTGCCCACGGATCCAGCATCATCGAACAGCAGCAGTCCAGGTAGTGTTAGCGGCAGTGGTGGAAGACATGGGGTCGGTGGTGGTACTATTGCTGGTGCAGTCATTGGTGGTCTCGCGGCACTGGGGTTGATTGCGCTACTTTTACTGTATATTAGGAGGCAGAGAAAACGTGGCGCCGAGGAGAGCAGACTGGCTCAGGCGGAACAGCAGAAGAAGGACGGTGAGGATGAGGATTTTCGCCATGACCTTTTGGCAGCGCAGAAGAAAGGGCATCGCATGGATCATGGACTGGGCATGACACAGGGAACGACGACGAATGCCGCTACCGCCGCAACCATGCAGGATAGGAACAGTTCCAGCTTGCATCCACCGGAAACGGACCGCAGCGTAGCCAATGTATCGCCGAATGGGAACCTGTCCCACTCTGTATCGGGCGTCAGTGAGGCGACTGGCCGCTCCCCTGGCCAGAGTCCGTCGCCGCTGGCTGGGGTGGTGGAGGCCCCCGACACGGCGGTTGAGGAGAGTGGTTCACCAGTCGAAGTGGCTGGAACGAAAATCACACGAGAATCAATGCAAACTAGGTATGAGTTGGCATAGCTAACTGAGAAGATGGAAATACGCATGATGTGACGGGAGGCGAGTCTCGACGAGCAGATGATTACTTATAACCAAAAAGGAGAGCCAGTAGTTATTTTTTTCTTCTTGAGACAAGAACGGCCTGATGCTGGCATGGACTCGGGTTTTATACACTGTTCAAATATACACCTCATCTATTATGTTGCTCTAGTAGTAGACTTCCCTTTTGTCGTCGCTAGAATCCATGCACTGCTTCCCCGTCGTAGACTACCATGGCTGGATACCGGTTTGGCTGATGATTTTGCCAACATTGGCATCCTTTTGTCCCTCGAGGACATCTTTTATGAGAGTACCACCCAAGGCCGGATCACCGGCTCCCATGTTTTTGTTTGCCTCTTGGTCACCGCCAAGTTTTGTGGCAAGGAAACCAGGTGATATACTAAAGACCTTGACACCATCGTCTCGCAGCATTCGGTGCCACTCTCTGTATGAAATACGTCAGTAATGCGTCAGAAAAAATAATCATGGATTCTCTACTGGGTGCCTTACCTCATGACCATGTTTAAACCGGTCTTGGAGCAGCGATAGGACGGCACCATAGTTCGCATGGCTGTTTTAGGCCAGCCCTTGTTGGACGGCTTGTTGACTGGCAAGTCGCCGTTTTCCGTACCAGTGAGCGTAGACGTGCTACTAGTGATGAAGAGCAGCCGTGGGTCGTTTGACTCAAGGAGGAGTGGTGCAAATGCATTCGTAGTGATGTGGGCGCCTGTAACATTGACATCCCACGCCTTTCTCCAGCCGTCCCGTAGAGACAGCTCACCGGCGACGACCCCAAAGTCAGGCAAGACACCTTGTTACCATTCTCATTAGAAGAAAAATAATAAAAAATATTAGAGCTGTATGTAAGAGATATGCAAACTTACCTGCGTTGTTTATGAGAGCGTCTAGTCGACCATAGTCTGCCTTGACATGATTCGCGGCGGCTTCGATTGATTCATCTGACTCAATGTCTATTTCGAGCGGCACCACTCTAGAGCTGGAGGAGGGCAAGCCGGCGGCGACCTGCTCAGCAGCGGCTTGTGCCTGTTTGAGCTTGCGGGCAGAGAGAAGAATCTCGTACGAGGCATGTTCCGAGCTAACAAGAGCCTTAATGGCCTCCAGGCCAATGCCGGTGGCGGCGCCAGTGACGAGGACAATCTTTCTATCGACAGACATTGCTACCAAAGGTAAAGATTGGATCGATGATAGAAGGGAGAAAAGAAAAAAGTAAAATGGAATCCTCCGGAGGTAAAAATGTTGACAATCTTATGTACTATAGGACATCCCCTGTCACCCCTCTCCATTTTGATGCAAACTAGAGGAGGGGTGGCCAGTGTAACCTCGGTGCTTACTCGATCTTGCAAGTTATCAACGTTGATGACGGCTGCGCGCCACATTTCTTCTATCCTAGTTTGGTTTTATTAACCTTCTGGCATGTGCTTTCTATGTACTGGTAAGTGCACTGTAAATGAACAAATAAACTGACGCCTGCGAAATGTAACCTAATTGCACAAGCTAAGGCTACGTGGTGTGAGTATCCGTTGGGGCTCCGTCCGGTTCACTTTCCCTAAAGGATTGGTGCGAGCTGAACGCCACGCAGCCTGCCAATTGGATTTCAATCAAGACCTGAGCGACAACGGCTTATACTGAATTAGGAATTCCGGGTAACGCTGGGGATACCTCCCGGATACCAGAATGACGCCACCGAGTGGGAAACTCAATCTGAACTGGTGGTGATGACGGCATGAGACCGTTTTCTTCGCCTCTCACAGCGCTAGTTTTTATGTACTTGCCTTCATCAGCCTCTTCATGTTGTTCCATCTCTTAAATGAGCCAGTCATGCGCCCCGTTGTGTTAAGAGGCGGGCCTTTGCTCCAATTTGGTGCAGTCGGGTGCGTCCCCTTCTTAATGGGTATTATTACTCACCTACAAGGACCCCGAACACCGCCCTCTTTACCAGCGCATGAGTCTGAAACCCCGGTTAACTCAGACCCGGACGAGATAGCGAGGGAAGCCGTGAGATGCGGGGAAATCAAGATCTTCTGCTTCCTGATTTAAGTTGTAGCTTCCGCGGCGACAGAAAAAATGTCCACCGAAAAATCAACCAATGCGAATACGATGTCCACTGTCTGTTGCTAACTAGCTCAATGTTTCTTGGGACTCAAAATGAGCCACAGGAAAATCGTCGCCTTTTAGTTCGTTATCTCAGCGCCACATTTACCAGCATATAAGCCACAATTCATTAGAGGCTTCCCCTTTACTCTGTTCGACCGATTAAATACAAACATATCTCATTGCATTCCCTTACTTGAGGTCCTGCATTAAAGAAGGACGTTGAAGTGACTGATTAATTGCGACTCCCTTATCATATATTATCTATCCACATAGTACTGCGTTACTCCCCCTGTTCCGAGCTCGTGGTACTTTCAAGTCCAAGGGGTTAGGCTTACGTTGACAAAATATCAACTTATCATCTGCGCAAACCTCAACTCCAACGTTGTACAGGTAATATATCGGTCTCTCATCATGAGCTCCAAAGATGTCAACTCCAGCGCATCCGCGCCCAGGAAAACGCCAATCCTCACGCCCACGCCAGAGAGCAAACCGCTGCCGCGCGCGGAGCTCACCGCGGACCAGCAGACCAAGTACGAGGCCCTCCTCACCAAGGCCAACAGCTGGACTGAGGTGAACTGCGAGAAGGAAAAGGAGAAATCTGGCCCCATCACGGACCGTGAGCGCGCCTGGCTGACGCGGGATTGCCTGTTGCGCTATCTACGGGCCACCAAATGGTCTGTCGATGACGCGGCGAAGCGCACCCAGGCGACGCTGGGCTGGCGCCGCGAGTACGGCCTGGATGAGTTTACGCCCGACTATATTTCTCCGGAGCAGGAGACGGGCAAGCAGATGATCGTCGGGTTCGACAAGATGGGCCGTCCGTGCCAGTATCTCAACCCAGGCCGGCAGAACACGGATGCGAGCCCCCGGCAGATTCACCACCTGTTCTACATGGTGGAGCGCGTGACAGACATGATGCCGGCGGGTGTCGAGTCGCTGAGTCTGCTGATCAACTTTAAGCCGACGGAGAAAAGGAAGAACACCAGCGTGCCCGTCTCGACGGCCCGGGAGGTTTTGCATATTCTGCAGAACCACTACCCGGAGCGTCTGGGCAAGGCATTGATCATCAACGGTATGTTGAATTATCCAATTGAGTGTATAAACTTTTCTGATTTAGTTCACCTGTTCTAAATTTGTGTTCCATAGTGCCCTGGATTGTATGGGGTTTCTTCAAAATCGTTACCCCCTTCATCGACCCCGTCACCCGCGACAAGCTCAAGTTCAACGAGGACATGAAGCAATATGTCCCCGCGGAGCAGCTTTGGAGCGAAGACTGGGGCGGCCAGATGGGCTTTGAGTACGACCACGACACTTACTGGCCCGCGCTTAACGAGCTTTGCAAGCAGCGCCGCGAGACCAAGACGGCGCGCTGGACGGCGGCCGGTCAGATCATTGGCGAGTCGGAGGACTATCTGTGTGGCGGTACTGACATCAGTGTCACTGGTTTCAAGTATGAGAGGGAGAGCCAGGCCGGACTGGAAGAGACGTTGGAGGCCGTGACTCTGGAGGAAAAGGTTCCTGTTGTTGAGGCGGAGACGCAGGCGGAGGCGCAGGCTGCTGTCACGGTCTAGGCGTAAGTTGTCGGCTCTTGTATAAAAAATGATTTTCTAGATTTTGTATTTGTGTAAAACATATCTAATTAGACTGCAGTAATAGACTTGATTGAGTGCACGGGATTGGTCTATCGGGACACTGGGGTCATCTTATTCAAGGTTGTTGCAGTTGGTTTCGTTGCTCGTTGACCTTTCGCTTAAGTAATGCGTTGTCCATACCTAGACGGTCTACTAAGTAACGCCAAAAATTAATATTCTTCATATGGTGGCTGAGGCGTGATTCAAAGTTGGAGACAAGGAAACACTTAATGCAGTAACAAGTGAGCCGTCAACATTTGACGGTCGCTTTGTCACTGCTAAGAACCGGAATACCAGTATCTAACGAAAATCATCAAATATTCACAAAGTAAATTATGAGAGTGTAGTTATGTGCAAGTATGAACTACTTGCGTCAAGCTATGAGCATGTAGAAAGACTAACTCCGCCGAAGGACGATCAAGTAAATCATTTACTCTTTATGATAGACTGTAACTAATAGGTCTCAATATGGTGAAATCATATGAAGAAGAATAGAGTTGGCAACTTCTTTTGTCTCGTGGTTAAGACGGCATGTAACGTGTAGCGACGTCCAGCGGACGACACGTTATGAATGGGTGAATTATTACGCCCAGGACAGCCTCATTCGCCAGCATTTTCCTTGGGGGGTGAGCTTGATGAACTTGACGGTAATTATCAATGGATACATAGCCATGTTTTCTCAGAAAAAGCGAACCTCTGGAGAACCTGTGGCGGAGACATGAGAACCCGTTGTCGGCTGAGCCAGTGTATAAATCAGTACAACTAGTGAGTAGTTAAGAGTTGTCTATATAAATTAGTAACGGGCTGCTACGTAGTACTTGTTGAATGTAAAAAATTACATGAGCCTGTTAATGACTTCGTAACCTTGACACACAAAGCTCTCCAGGCCTCCCTGCGAAAAGATGGCTCATTGGGCCATTTGTGATTCCTATGAGTTGCCACCAATAATAAATAGGTAGCTGGCCGCCTCTGCGTTGCGTAGGCCTTGTATGCCTCGCTGACCTGGACGCTGGGGTATTGCCTAGCAGGAATAACGCGGCGCAACGCCACGTAGACTGGCGGTCATGGTAACACAACGCACCTGGACTGTGACTCACAAGGCGTCCAAAAAGGCGTTTTTTTTTGGCGCCAAATGTTCAGATTATTGAGAAAATAGTTGTGGACGAAGGAATACTAAACCAAATACGGCTATTTCAAGTGCTTCCCCTGCTTGTTCAGTAAACTAATTTGGATTTCTCGGCCCGCCGACGCCACTCTCCGATGGTGGTCTGTATTCCTTGAGTCTTGTGTTGTTGTCAATGTTAGTGTCCGCGGATACCTTCGGGATATCCTTCAAGGACCAACAGTAGTCAGAGTTGGAATTAATGGGATATTAGTTCATGGTACCGTATTCGCAACAGCCGGCTGTTTCTTGCCCACAATCTCTGCAGAAGGTAGAGCAGTGGTAAACATCTAGCGTTTATAGAACAAACTGCTCGGGCTAATAAAAATCTCCGTCAAATGTATAGGAACACACCGTTCGAGGGCCGTGTTACTCTGTTTATTTCTGCGTAACGTTTTACATACGGAGTACTGAGAAGGCCTTTTACATATATACATGCCTCTCTTCCGTTAAAGACAATTGACAGCTCCCAATCGGTGGGTACATTGTTAGTTACGACAAAGCGCATGCATTATGGGGCTCCGATCGATGGGGCGTACTGAAAAGAAATCTAGCCCACTGCTGCCTGATTTGAAGGAGGAAAGTTCCAAGGTTCCTATGAATAACTAGAAAAAAATCGGGGAGAGTAAGACAGAAACAGTCATAGCAGTTGTGCTCACCCATACCCGGTATTTGATTAGTTATCTTCACTCTTGTTGTCCACGCAAGCGTTATGTAGTGAACTTGCCCAAACTCTCTGGTCTCAGCTCCATGCCAAGCATTGGAGACAGCCCTGCCCGACCCCTGGTCCGTCTGAACATTAGTTAACCATTGGCGCTGAACGGCGTGGCTTGGGATGAGTTGCTGTGGGGGATAGCACCGCCCGTTACTCCATAACGAAGTGGGATGCGCTCTCATGCAGCAATGGCGCGGCACAGCTGGAAAGCCACTAACAACTAATACGGTTATAAGATCTTTCAATACGGAGCACATTACACATCAACCATCAATCGTGATGCTGTATGGTTTGCCTGGTCTACATAAGCTCGCTTGCGATTCTGTCTAATCTCCATATTAATGCAGATGCGTGACCGGTTCCCTCCATACACTCTAATCAGTAAGCCCTTTGGTGGAGATGATTGCTTCGGTGGCGGTGGACGTGGTTTCCGCCAGGACTGGACCTCCATTGATTGAAGCTGCTTTTTCTCATTTCTATGCAACTATAATTCCTGTGACATGGAAATTTTGCGTGGGTCGAAACCAGACCCAGAGAGCCAGAGATGGCTGCCTAGTTTCTCGCTATTTCACATGTCGTAAGAATCGAGAAAAGCTATATAAAAGCTGTAACCTGCCACTGCCTTCGTAAATCCGAGAAGAGGCGTCAGTTACATTGCCACTTGACGTACTCCGTACACTCAGCTTGTCCAACGCTCTAGCCCACGTATGTATTGATTGCTTCGCCTTTTCACCTTTCTAACTATGTTAGTTTGTACAAACTGCCCCAGTTCAGGGACTTCTCGCCACTAAAAAAGCAACTTATTTTTGCGCCCGATCCTTCAGCTAGCCCCAGACAAGAGTAGAGTGCGTGACGTTTGCCCTGGTTGGAGCCTTGTCCAATTTTGGTGGCTGTCTTGCGGCGCATTTGTGAGAGCTCATCTGTATTTATTGCAGAAAGGCGGCCCGTCACCATTTTGCACAGAAAATCTGCTTTGTACAGCCCGGAAATTTTCCCCATTACACCTCTATTTTTGTCTTCCTTTCCGAGACCTCTGTCTGTGTTTGTGTAAGAGCCGCTGTCGTTTTTGCTCAGCTGCCACCGATTCCATCGTTACCTACATCTGGTGTAAGTCACGGCGACACCACAGGCAAACTATCAAGCAAGCAGGGATTAGCCTTTGCTTGTGCTACCGCTCTTGGGCATTAAACGTCAGCCTGATTCCGCCCGTCTCTTTGGCGTAGCAAAGTGCTTTTCATTTTCAAGAACAACTTTGAGAAAATATGGTTTCCATGATGGATTCATTATCGCTGCAACTTTCGCCGCTTTTTCAGCAGCAGCAGCAGCAAAATGGAACTGCGAGCGGCGGCGGGGGCAACAACACGACCGACGCCGGTGGCTTCCCGGCCGGAATCTTTGATACACTCTTGACGACGGCAGGCACCGTTTCGCCGCTTTCGCAGCTGCTGCTTTTTGTTTACAGGTTACTCGGCACGCAGTTTGGCATCGATCCCTCGGTCCTCCTCACCGCCGTCGGCGTTATCTGGGGCTTGTCCAAAATCTTCAACCAAGTATACTTTTACGTCGAGTCCGTCGTCGAGCGCTTTCTCATGTGCTCCATGCAGATCGGAGAGGATGACCACATATACGACCACATCATGAAGTTTCTTGCGCAGCACCCATCCATCAAGAGCAGCAAGCAGCTCACTGCGCAGACTGTATACCGAAGCGCTTGGGACGATGACGATGAAGAAGACGAGGGAAAGGCGCTGTTTCTGACAAATGGCGGTGATGATGAGAATTCTGGAAACCAGTATCTCAACTTTTCGAACCAGGCCGCCACCTCGTCGCCGCGGTACATCCCGGCGTTGGGCCGTTCGGGATTCTGGCACAAGGGTACTTACTTTAAGCTTCTGCGCTTCAAGGAGGCCTTTGCCAACAGCAATGGATGGGGTCCCATGAAGGATATCGAATCCATCAAGATCGGCTGCTTCGGCAGGTCCATTAATCCCATCAAAGAGCTACTTGCAGATGCCAAGGCGCTGTATTGGAAGGACATGTCGCAAAAGACGACCATATACCGTCCGCGTGCCAAGGAAATGCGCCGCGACTATAACATGTGGCAGCAGGTGGCACGCCGTCCGGTTCGTCCCATTCGCACTGTCGTGTTGGATCACAAGGAGAAACATGACGTCCTGGCCGATGTGAATGAATATCTGCATCCTGCTACTCCACGCTGGTATGCCTCTCGTGGTATCCCGCTGCGCCGCGGTTATCTGTTCCACGGTCCGCCTGGTACTGGCAAGACGAGTTTCTCATTTGCACTTGCCGGCGTCTTTGGTATTGACATTTACGTCATTAGTCTTCAGGACATTAGCGTTACTGAAGAGGATCTTGCCGTTCTCTTTACTAAGCTGCCCCGCCGGTGCGTCATTCTCTTGGAGGATATTGACAGTGCTGGTCTTCGCCGTGAGGGAGAGACAGCCACCGACGACAACAAGGACAAGGACAAAGACAAGAAGAAGGATAAATCAAAGTCCAAAGAAAAAGCCAAGACCGATGATGTATCATCTTCCAGTGACAGTGACAGCGACTCGTCCTCGAGCGAGGAGGAAGTCAAGTCGAAAAAGAAGCGTCGTCGCGGCGCTCAAACCGAAACCACACGAAAGCGCGGATCCAAGAAAGGCATATCCCTCTCGGGCCTCTTGAACGCCATTGACGGAGTTGCCTCTCACGAGGGCCGTGTTCTCATCATGACGACAAACAAGCCCGAGTCCCTTGATGAGGCTCTGGTCCGCCCCGGCCGCGTCGATGTCCAGGTTGGTTTTGCCCATGCGTCTGCATTTCAAGTTGAAGAACTGTTCCAGCGCATGTATGAGCTGCCACCCATGTCTAAAAAGGCACAAGAAACCAAGAAGATGGTCACTGCCAACGGGCACGCCAAAAAGTCGAGCGTGGCGCAGCAGCACGATCTACTGCGCGAGCAGGCTAATCAGGCGTATAAAGTGGACGTGGATATGGAGGATCTAAAAGAGATCGCAAAGGAGTTTGCTAAATGCATCCCCGAAGACAAGTTTTCACCTGCCGAGGTGCAGGGATTCCTGCTTAAGAGAAAGAAGAGCCCGCGTAAGGCACTCGAGGAAGTGCATGCATGGGTAGAGGCGTCGCTCAAGCAGAAGGAATCCAAGTCCAAGGTTGTGACGGTGCAGTAAGTGCTCACGTGGCTTCGTACCAGGTATGAGGAATGATGGTATTTATAACGAAAGGTGTTTCTTTCCTACTATCGTGTATGCTATTGTTTGAAGTTTATGATTGACGTGGGTTCATCGTATAAAGGAAGGCTGCTCAGAGCACAGGTACACCTGATTGTATTGGAATAGTTTTCATATTTGCATTTGCATTTTTATCTCATTTTACGGCATTCATTTGATCTATATACGGGATCCTAAACTAGTCTGGTTCAAATATATATGAAGAGTCCAATACAGACTCGCGCTACCTTTGCCTACGAATAAACTCTTCCAACACGTTCCTTGTTAACTGTGCAATGTTGTTCTGGAACTGATTCCAGCCCAGAGAAAGCAGCCAGTTTATACTCCCGACACTGAAAACGGCACCACCACCACTCGACTCGTAATATATCATGTCAGAGCGCACCTCTCTCGTCTGTGGCCCGAGCACATTCTGGTATGGGAATGCTAGATCTTCAGGGAACATGCCAAACTCGGCAGAGTGTGGTACACTCGTCGCCAGAACTACGGTATTGCGCGGGCTGCCATTGGCATAGTCGCATTTGTCAATCTCGTCGCCGCTTGCGCCGCCGCCAAAGCCATGTTCGCCGAGCAGTTCGTCGTTGTCGATGCCAGTAAACATCCATGAGAAAGCCACATCCTTACTCGCCTCTGTGCGTTTATATGGTACGCCAGGTCCCTGAAGATAATTAATTTTGGTTAGTTGAAGTAAATAGCATACTTAGGGGGGATTCTTTTTATTTTCTTGACTTACAGTTCCTTTTGCACAGGTGCCGACACCAAAGAGATGATTGGGCGACATGCCACGAGATCGCCAAAGAAGACCTGATTGTCCATTGCTGCTGAAAATACGGCCCCCTCCTTCACAGGTAAATGGACGAATGCCCTCTCCACCTCTTCGGATTTCAACGCGATGGGGGCTCCCTGGAAGAGTGGCACAGCTCCAATAGAATCCGTTGCCCCCAAGGTACATGACGCTTCCGCCAGCCTTGATGAAGTCGGCATAGGCACCAAGGCTCCTAGTTGTGTGATATTCGGGATGAGAGCCAGTTACTATGGTACCGTAGCTTCTTATGGCGTCTTTTCCATTTTCATGCATATCATGATCGCAAACAATATCATACGGAACTCCAATTCGTTCCAGAAACTCAATCATAAGTAGATCAGCGCTCAAGCCGCGCGGACGATGAAAATTCCAGCTAACATAATCTGGCCGCATGTTCAAGATCGGTCTCTTCGCCGTGGAGAAGATGACGCCGGATCGGTCGTTGTGTATGTCATAGCAGGATAGTCCAAGGTCATTCCTTCGCACAGTCTTTTCCGCATGTCGATCTGGTATGACGGTCCAGACCGATGATGGATTGTCTCGAAGGTGTGCTCTGTCATACACATGCTCATTTGCGTATGCAAGGTACTTTTTAATGTTAAAACAAGCTTGCTCGGAGGGCTTTTGGTAGGTAGCACTCACAGTAAAGGTGGATATGATGTAGGCTACCTTTGCTCCTGTCGCTTTCGCGGTCGCTGGTGTTGAACGCACGAAAAAGGGGACCGTATCCCGCTCTCTGCCATGTATATCCTCAAGCTCAACTGCATATACACCGGACCTTAGAGTCTCAGGCAAAGCAATGGTAAAATCCGTCTCCCAGGCTGCATCATCAAGGTCATCCTCATGAAAGTGAATTGCGCCATAGCCATACGTTGCCTTTGTCCAATCTGATTCCATCCCGTCCCAGTCATGGCCGGTTACTGCTCTCGTTGGGGAATTGATAACACGTCCACTGACTTTGGATATGCCTCCAGTGACTTGAACAATTGCGTCACTCGAAATGCTGCGTGAAAAGTCCCACTGAGCCAAGACTGCTCCTTGTTCAGCAGCTGATCTCAGTTTTGGGCTATCAATACGGCCGTTGAAGAAGTTGGTGGGATATCCGGATGCTTCATCGGCTGTTGCTGCGAAGGATGCGGCGAAAAGGAGCTTACACGGCTTGGAACAGTCCGAGTCGCCGTTTAAGGTTCGTGTGGCTTTTATCAAAGGCGGTGGGACATCGGCGACAAGAGGCAGGGGAATGATATCATATGTAAGAACCCTGCCTTGGATGTCAAAGTGCAATTCTACCCATCTTTTCAAATCGGGTTTAAATCCAGTGGATATGACATCAACTGCATTGCCAATTCCAATCCAAAATTCAACATATCCTTCAGAAGACAATACCACTGCAAACCCGGTCTTTGTGGACGCGTCAAGCGTAGAAACAATGGTCTGGGCGTGGTTTGCTTTTGGCAGATGGGACTGGAAGAAAACAGTGAAACCCACACCAGTAGACGTAGGATATTCCGCTTCATCAATAATGCCAAATGATCCTGGGTGTGCAGTCTGAAAGCGTCCTTTACACTTGCCGGGAGCGATGGAGGTCACTTGTTCTTGTCTCATACCCGAGGTTTCTGTTCCTTGTGGCCCGTGAACCATCCGAACCAGGCGATATCTCAGTTCCGGCTCAGTTGATGAGATCTGAGGCGCATTAGAGACTTATAAATAATTCAATCCATTTATATTTTGCAAGTTTCTCTAATTACCTTGACCTCTACAGTGTCTCCAGGGCTCGCGATCCAGGGCTCGACATACCCAGTGATCTCTGCGGGGTAGTCGTTGGCAGGGGAGGTTGACAAAACCATGATAAGCCGTAGGGCGCAGAATGCTAAAGTTTAGAAGATTATATGTACTGTTTCGTGACGACTTAAACTACTTCTTCTTTTGAAGCGTCTGGAAGAGTGGTGCGCATACCATATGCTTCTGACAACGACGGAACGATGACGCCGATGGTAGATCGGAGTTTCCAGCTTCGGTGGGGGGTAGGACGACTGATGAAAGCTGGTCTGAAGAAATTGCGAAAAGTCCCTGATATTAAAATGTTGGCAAGCAGATGACCTGAGGCTTGTAAGAATAGTCCTTCAGATAAGTCTTCTCGGCTCCGGGTATGACGGCTACCCAATGCGGCAATGTTAACAGTTGCCCCACGCCCAGTGCGCCATCCTGTGCCAATCTCGTCAACACGATGTGGGGGTATGCTTCTGCTGCATAATGCCAATAAGCAGATGATGATGTTGATTTTGAACAGGTATATGCAGAAGCACAGGTTAGAATCGAAATATCATATGAAATACCTCCTTGAGAAGCCAACACGAGAAGTACAGGCCTTGAGCCAGACACTTAGCAAAGCACTATCTCTTATTGGCGCAAATTGTATTTTGGGCATTTCTTTTTTCTTTCCCTTTCCAAGTAGTCCCCCGGACCCAGGAACAACTTGCACTCAAGATGAACCGTCTTGGCTTACTTCGGCCAGAGGAGCTCACACCACAGCAAAAGCCGCTCTATGACCTCATTAGTGAATATGCGCTCCAAACCCCGTACGTGCAGATTGCCACATGCCCCGGGTGCATGTTTTCTGACGGGCTCGGCAGGTTTGTTACAAGGTATTCGACTGGAGAGCTCGTTGGAGCATTTGCCCTCTTGCTTCATAATCCATCATTTGGGCGCCTCTGGTTTGACCTCGACCGTGGTGTTGGATCTTTGCCATTGACTCCAAAAATACGCGAAGTCGCGATTCTTGTTGTCGCTGCGCAGACGCACTGTGACTACGAGGCATACGCACACAACGTGCTGGCGGAGATGCGAGGCATCACCCAGACGGAGAGGCTGGAGATTGCAGGGGGGAACTGCCCGGATTCACTCGGGAATGATGAGAAGCTTGCATGGGAGGTTGCGACAGGGCTGGGCAAGCCTGGCCCGCTAGACCAGGGTCTCTGGGATAAAGGCATCGACGCGATTGGAAGAGAGAGCTTGGTATCGATTGTGCACATTGTCGGGTTTTATCACTATGTGTCTATTATTTTAAACGGGTTTGATGTCAAAGTACCAGATAATCACCCTAATTAGGAATGTGAAACTGCACATTTTGCTAGAATATATATCCAAGACGCTGCAAGCTGCAAGACTTGTGCGGCAGCCTTCAGCTAACAGCCATAGGACAAACTCGCAACGGTTATGAGTAAATGTTACCGGCACTTGTCGGCTATTTCTGCCGTTATCAAATCGAAGGAACTTCGTCGGGCAACTATCCCGGAGTTACTGAATTTAGCAGTCCGCCCTAAATCGACCAGGTCAGCGAAGTGGCGTCGTACCAGGTCAACTGATCCCTGGTGATGATGCATCAGACAGCTGGCATCTAGATCGCTTCATGGATGATACAAATTTATAAAATTCTCTAAATATTAATGAAAAATATAAGCTGAAATTTGGGGACCTACATTATTTAACTTATCCCAGTTACTTTTGTCTCAATCTTCCCCAGCTGTCATCAAGTTAGACCCCCACTTATCCACCCACGGATGGTGATCAAGTTAAAGCAAACGTGAAGATTTTGTCACCCCGCAATCTTGCCCGAGAACGACCTTGCGTGAAATCCGCCGTGACATTGCTGCCAAGATACTCATCGAATTGCCCCAGCACTGCATACGCAAACGAGGCGCTATGCTTTGTGTGGCATTCGAGGGACGACACCCCACTGTCGCGCCATTCTTGATGAAGCCGGCGTTCATCGGCCGTGACACCGCAACGCAATGAGCGCGCCAAATGATGCAGAGGTCAACAAAAACAGGAGAACCAGAACTGGGTGCTGGACCTGCAGGGAATCTGGATACAAATGCGATGAGGTGAAGCCTATTTGTGGTCGCTGCTCACGGCTCAAGAAGCAATGTCAAGGATATAACTTGCGGCTCAAATGGCTGCAAAATACAACGACGAGGGGCAAGAATACTGGTGAAAGAAAATTTCGAATGCATCAGGGTCAGAATAAGGACAATCCTTGGTATGCAAATGGCCGGAATGGCAAGGCTACCACCACTGCTATAGCCATAACGCCAGAACACTCACCTAGGACGGATTTCTCGGCAACAAATAGTTCCGACTCTAGCTCGGTGATATCCATAGGACACAGATGGGAATTCGGCGGCGAGAGTAGCAGTCCAGATCCATCATCATACCTGGGCTGCATACGGGACACAACTTCCTTGGAGCTAGGAGATTATCGTCTGCTCCACCACTTTACCACAGTGCTCTCGACTTTGATCTCCCCAAAGTCGATGGCAAATCCTTTCCAAACCCATCTCACCAGCATGGCATTTGAGCGAGGACCCCTGCAGTCCGCTATTTTGTCTCTTGCGGCAAGCCATTTGGAAAAAATGTCTCCGCAGGCAGGGCCGGGGACCGCACTGGCTGCAACGCGACACTACCAGATGACGGTGCGGTCTCTGGCAGCTGCAGTGGAGAGCTCCACAGACATCCTGTCAGATTCAACACTTGCAGCTATTTTGATGCTTCAAGTAAGACGGCAGTTTGTGGACGATATGAATGAAGCTCCAGAGTGCCACTTGGCTGCTGCCAAGGAGATAATACGTTTACGCGGTGGTCCCTCGGCATTATCGACCGCTTGCTCCCAGTTTCTTTTTAGTATTTTCAGTTATCATGACATCCTAGGCTCTATATCTCAAAAAAGAGTCCCGTTGATTCCTGATCATCGACACATCCTCCCCGACCCGGCAGCTCCCTTTTACAGTGGCATAACGGAGATTCTTGACATTGTCTCAAGTGTCAGCATGCTGCAGCCTTGGAAAAATGGAACAGAAGAGGTGACGAGCTCTCAGATGAACGCAGCGGTGCAGCTTCTTGAGCATAAGCTGGAGACATGGTCTCCACCTCCCGAGGCATGCGAGGACCAGGATCTTTTTCACACAGCACGTGCATACCACAGCGCTGCGTATATCTATTTATTACGTGTGGCGTATAATATCGGTACGCCTCATCCACGGACGTTACACCGCGTCCGGATATGTCTCGATGCACTTGCGCAGGTTCCTGTGACGTCATCGCTTGCCTCAATCCATGTCTGGCC
The DNA here is from genome assembly GCA_900169235.1 of Zarea fungicola. Classification (NCBI taxonomy): domain Eukaryota; kingdom Fungi; phylum Ascomycota; class Sordariomycetes; order Hypocreales; family Cordycipitaceae; genus Zarea; species Zarea fungicola. Next base: position 307,211 of record FWCC01000328.1, read on the forward strand.
ATTGTTCACTGCGGGGTGTGAGGCAGTAGAGATGTGTGACCGGCAGTCTATTTGTTTGAGATTTGAAAACATGTACAAGGAACGCGGCATGCTGTCGCTAATTCGCGTTCGCGAAGCCATGGAGACGGTATGGGTCTGTAAGGACATGGAAGAGAGCGATGCGCGACAGTCGTTAGGTTGTCTTGAGGCACTTGGCGCCTTTGGAGTCCAGATAGATCTGGTCTAATGTATATATGTGTCTGTATGATTCGAACCGAATTTATTCGTGATGCATCGCGCTCTAGTCTTCCTACCGAAGGACACTCTCTTTGTAAGTGTCCGTCTGATCAACGGACCAGTAATGAAAGAGGCAATACCTAAAGCCAATAGAGACAGATCTGGGGTATCGGAGACGCAAATGTGGTAAAATACCCGATAAAACAGGCAACGATTTGGGAACCTCCGCTCCGTGCCTTGCTTACGCCACTTTCGCACGCGTAAGCCCAAACTGTTACAGATGCCTTGTACGGGAATTCCGGTATTCCGGCGTCAAGGTTTCCCCACACGCCATCGCACTCCATGCTGTCGTTACTCTCCGGGTCTGGGGAAGTTTATGTTACAAAGCATATAAAACTTCGGGTGACGGAATGGAAGCTTAAATAACCAACAAGTCGAGAATTTCAGTGTTTTTTTCATCAACTAGCGAAAAAAACATATCCTAGACTTTTCCCTCTCTCTGAGACATCATATTTCGCTTCACACACAATGACTGCCTCAACTGTCCAACCAGAACAACCATGTATTATCACATTAACGGAGGAAGAGCTAGCCACCAAATCGGTAGGTCCACGCACACTTCAGGCAGCTCTCGAGGCTCTGCATCAAAATGGCCTCGTGGTTCTTGAAAATGCCGTCAACCCTGCCGAGCTGGACCGTCTCAACGAGCGCATGTTGGTCGATGCGCATAAGCTAGCGGCCCGAAAGGGCGCCCACGTCAACTTTGGTGCCGCGACGCGCAATTACCAGCAGGACCCCGTTCGTGACGAGGGATACATATTCGACGACGTGGTCGCAAACCCCTGGGCAGCTGAGATCATGGAGCATTTCCTCGGTCCGAGTCCCAAAGTCCGCTTCTACAGTGCCAACACTGCCTTCAAAGCAGAGGCGCGACAGCCTGTGCATATTGATGTAGCCAAGGGCTTCCCGCAAGTACCGTTTGGGCTGTGCGTGAACATCAATCTCGTGCCCACATCACCGGAGAATGGCGCGACCGAGTTTTGGCTCGGGACACATAATGATCCAGAGCTCGGGGCGCTCACGATCAATGGCCACGGCGATGATGGGCCAGACGATGTCGCTGGAGAGGAGAAGAAGGTGGAGCGCGCCATGGAAATGGCGCGGCCGAGCGACTATGCAGATGCACTTGTAGAGAAGCGCCGAAAGGTGCGGCCTCCTATTCAGGCCACTCTACCCAAGGGCGCGCTGATCATACGTGATATTCGCATCTGGCATGCGGGCATGCCGAACCGCACAGATGATGTTCGTATCATGCTGGTTACTGTTATCTTTGCGGCGTGGTATCGCAATGAAAATAAGATTCCGATGCCAGTGCGATGGAAGGATAATATTAATTGGGGGAGACTGGTGCCGTGTATTGACTGGAAGGAGAATGATTGGGATTATCTCACGGGAAGCCATGATCATAGCTTGGATCAACTTCCTTGACGCTAAGTTTTTTGTTTGTTCAGGATTATTAATACCATATAACGAGAAGGAATGAAAACTAGCAATGAAGCAATGTATGTGCGAAATATCTGCATTTTAGTCTTTTGAATAGAAATACAGTACATTATTTAACGTGCTTTATACATGAAGCGGAGCGTGTACCTCGCCAAAGCTAGAAATTCAGTCCTTATTTTTGTTTTTTCAGTTAAAAACAATACAGATAGCTAAATACATTTATTTTATAACAGTTTCCATTTTCAACTGTACATCACAGCTTTACGCGTCTCGTATACAGCGACAAACGTAGGACAAGAAACTGCAAAATCTCCACTTTAGCTTCATAGCATTCCCCCACCGAAACCTCTCCTTCATCTGTTGCATCACCGCCCGCCTACCCGCCCACGCCCCGCGAACGACGGCACACAAACCTGACGAAATCAACCATGGCAAGCCCACAGGCGGGCAAAGACTCTGGCCTGCGGTTACCGAGCAATGGCAAAACCATCTACCACCGGTCGCTGAACCGGTCCAAAGGCGGAGAGCTGAGCCAAGCCAGCTTTGCCTACGTGTTTGGCGAGATGGTCAAGTATGCACAAGACCGTGTCAAGGGAATCCAAGAACTGGAACAGAGGTAAGAATAATTCCTGGTGGTTTGAACAAGCCACCCGCCCTCCCTTCCCCAACGGACCCCCTTGGGCTGACCCCCAGCTTTCTCCTAGACTCAATCTACAAGGCCACTCCATCGGCATCAAGCTCCTCGACCTCTTACTCTACCGCGAACCCGTCCGCACGCAGCAGCGCCCCCTTAACATTATTGCGCTTCTGCACTTTATCAAGCAAAACGCCTGGACGCATCTCTTTGGCCGGCAAGCGGACCGCCTCGAAAAGAGTAACAACCCGGACACGCCCGAGGAGTACATGATTATCGACAACGAGCCTCTCGTGAACCAGTACATTTCTGTGCCGCGCGAGATGAGACAGCTCAACTGCGCAGCGTTTGCGGCGGGTGTGATTGAGGGCGTCTGCGACGGGGCGGACTTCCCGGCCAAAGTGACAGCGCATACTGTGGCCGAAGGGGAGATGTGGCCAGGCAAGACGGTATTTTTGGTAAAGTTTGCGCCGGAAGTGGTTGAAAGGGAGACATTTTTGGGCAAGACATAAAAAAAAAAAAAGAAAGGAAGGAAGGAAAAAACTGACACCAAGGCTATTTGCGATTGGAAGACGTTTATTTGGTTTTATTGCTTGGACGCACATATGGAGTTGGGAGTTTCGGCGGGCAACCACCACTTTTTTTTTCTGGTTTCTGTGCCAGATAATACATCACTATTATCAAGTGTTTTATTGGATTATAAAAAAATCGGTACGGGTCTTTGTATCATTTGCAAATGTAGTTCGTCAAGTCGTAAAAGAAAAAAATACTGCCTGGGCAGTACGCGTCGGCAGCTCGGGAACGAAGGGCGAGGATGTCACATTCGTTCTTGTGCTGGTATGGTGGTATAGTTGAAAAATCATCGCGGCAGGTTCCTAACACCCACCGCGCCCTTTCCACTATTCTTCTTGCCATTTGCATCAGGACCCTTGTCCATGAGCGATGCCAGTCCTAGGTCCTTCCATGCCGGCTCCTTGACGCGCTGCGTCGCGCGCTGGATGCCAAACGCAGCATGCTGGTCGGGCACCACGTCGTCTTCATCCTCGGGGTTGATGGGCTGGTGCTGGGGCGGGACGTAGATTTCGTCGTCAGGCAGCTTGTCGCGACAGAAGTCCTCAAAGAGGTCGGCATCGGCAGCGCGGTGCATGTGCACGTACGTGAAGTTGGAGTCTTTATTCTGCGACAGCGAAACAGACGAGTTAGCGGTCGTCCTGTCAGAGATAGGAGGCAATTTTTTCGTGAACGATAGTTATTCGATATGGACTCACCATTGTGGAGGCGGCGAGCTCATGCAAGCGCTCTTTTTTTGATAGTTTTATGTTGTTCTTTGCAGCAGACATTGTCTGCTGCCACGTTCAGAAGTATGTGGAGGCGGGGCGGTGCATGAAGTGACGTTTTTGGTTCAGCCAGTGCTGTTGTCCCAATTGATCTGTGCAACAACTGTGTTAAAATTTCCTGGCGAAATTTAATTGACAGTAAACTTGTTAAATTTTTAGTAGAATGTTCAGCATTTTTTTTTTTTGGCCCTTCAGAAGTTAATCATGCCCTCAGATTGCCTGGTGTCAAGCCAAGATCGCCTCATTCAACTCACAACGCCACTAATTGTCTTATTCCACAAAGCAATGTGCAAAACCGCTGATTCATATTTTGACTTGATTCTTTTTTTTTTTTTTTAAATAATCTATCGGGATGTGTAACCTCCGTCAATCACAATATCTGTTCCCGTGGTATACGAGCTAGCATCCGAGATCAAATAGACGTACGCCGACTTGAGCTCCTGGGCGCGAGCTGGACGCCCCATGGGAATCATGCTGTTCCACAGATCCTGCGTCTTCTGGTCGATAAAGTCAGACAGTCCTGTATCGATGTAGCCGGGGCTGATCGAGTTGACTCGCGCGTAGTCGCGCCATTCGTTGGCGAGCGAGCGCGCCATGTGAATGCAGCCAGCCTTCGCCACGTTGTACGACGTCTGCTCCTGCGGAAAGTTGGCAATATGGCCCGACATGGAGGCAGTTATGACGAGGGAGCCGTGACCTTGCTTCTTGAAGTGGGCGCCCACGGCCTTGGCACAGTAGGCGGTACCGTTGAGATCAACCTGTATGACCTTGTCCCAGGCCTCCGAGGAGCCGTCGACGACGCCCGTGTCGGCCGTAATTCCGGAGCTGCAGAGAGACGAGTTCTGTTAGACTACTGATTTTCGCTTTGTTTACTGGGATCGTGTGCAGTAGTCACTGGGGCGCAGAACGAAAAACATACTTGGCAATGAAGCCATCAATCTGGCCAAAGTCGGCGACGACCTGGTTGACAAACGCCTCAACGTCGGGGTAGTGAGCGGTATTGAGCTTATAAGCCTTCACCTTGACACCGTACTGCTTCTGAAGCTCCTCGACATTCTTGTTGGCACCATCAGGTCGTGATGAGTAGGTAATGGCAAGGTTGGCACCCATCTCAGCACATCCGCGGGCTGCTTCAATGCCAATGCCCCTGGCACCAGAAGCACCAGTCACGACGACCGTCTTGCCCTTGAGGCTGAGCAGGTCAAGAACGCTGGAGGATGAGGGAATCGTCTGAGGCATGGCGAGAGTAGTTTGGTATAGAATTACTTCTTTGAAATATATCTATGAGTATGAGTAATTGATGAAATAATTAAAGATCAAGAGTTTTATACTGCAATTAGCCGTGGCAATGGAAGTAAAGTTAGTGGAAGGATAGTTTGTGAGGGTGGGCAATTGGTTGCTTTTAAACACAAATAAAACACCTCGGCGTTGGCTCCGATGAGCGAGCGAAACCCAATTGAAAAATCCAGACAAGCTACTCCGTACCCGAACAGAAGGAGAAAGGCCTCTCTTGCCACAGCCCATTTATCGCCCCTATGCCATAAAAAGTCAAAGTATCATAGGAGGGGCAGACCAAGATGCTTCAGCTCGCCTCTGCCCCACCAATGTCGTCACTGGAAACAGAAGATCTGCTGCCGCACTTGGACAAGCTCCCGCCCACCCGAACTAGCAGGCTAACGCAAACTTGGACGACAACCAGCGGGGGGTTATCGTGATTTCTAGCAGGGCGAGAACGGCACTTGTATGCAAATCACCAAGGGCAGCGTGGGCCTGCGATCATAAAGAACCAAGAAAATATATCGGCCGGCTGGCCCGGTAATCCCTGTTTGATAACCGGGCCACTAAGGTAAAGGTTCCTTTAGATGACTCTTCTCGAGCATTTGCCTTCAGGGAGTTTGGAAGTTATTGCCGTCGGTTTGAAGTGTGGCAGGGGCCGGCAATTCTATTCCGGCAACGCAGGCACGCAGATGTGGTTAATAACACCTTTGTCATTTTTGCCAAGGCTTCTGTCAACTTTCTAGGCTGGATTCTGGCTTAGACGCAAAGTACAAAGCACAACAGTCTGATTTGTCACTGCTGTAAGTTCTCCATGTGGCTACATTTGAATATAAACATACTCAAAGTTTCCATTGATACAGTCTACACAAAGTATTTAAGCACGATATACATGATTACAAATCCAGACCAGATTCCCGGCATTCTGATCAAGCTCTCGTCAGTGGCCGCTTGAGTGTGGAGTTTTGAGCTGAATAGAGTGAGCGTCCATGATGACGCGGGGCAGCACCGTTCTCAGCCACTAAATTGCACCAATAGCTAAGTGTTTTTTGATACCAGAAACAATTTGCAACGATGTTTTGCCTGAATAAGTTATTCGCAGAGCCGTTGCAAAAGTCGGCATGGGAATATTGGGCAATGCTCGACCAGAAGCATTATATGACACACAACTTCCCACCCAATGCTTGAACTTTATTGCGACTACCTAGATCTCAACCGGCACCAGCTATTGCTCTGATTCCACCTCGCCGTAACGCTCTCAAAAACCCCGAAAGCGGCTTGCATAACAGAATTATTCATCATCCGCACAGAGTGACGTACACAGCCACTAACTTTTCTAGCGATGATACAAAATCGGATTAAACTACATTAAACTATTTGTTTGCTCTTCAGTATTACAAAAGTAGTGTTTCAAGTAACCGTTTGCTACTTTCCAATCTTAGAATCCGGCTTTTCTTGCAAGTCTACTCTCCCCTCCAGCGCCTCTTCTAACCTGCAGCGCAGCGTCTTGGCATGATATCTACTCAACAACTCTGAAACTCAATAAATCCCGTGCGAGATCTGCGATCCCTTTTTTAAATGTAGTTATGACCCCGGGTCCTCTTGTCACTTTCGGAGTTCAAATGCGTCGCACTTAAACCTCCCATGTTAGTACTGCCCTGTACCAGCGGCGACGACCAAATCAGAAAACATGACTTAACGAACGCTCTGATCTTCGTATAGAAAAGAATAGTAGCGTATATATTGAATTTCACGACGCCTTGTTGTTTCATGACCAGGCTCTGCAGCTGGATTTCGCCATACTTTGTGCCATACTGTTGGCTAAAAGCGTCGCTGTCGAAGGACTTGTGTGTAAAAAGGATCGTCAGATCTCATGGTGATGCTGGATTTTTGGAATCGTCACCGGTTCCTTCATTTACTCTGCCACTATTAGCCACGCCATTAATGCGTGAAACAGGGTTCCGGCGTTCTGATTGCGTTGCTGTTGCGCCCCTGGGTGTGCCAGAAGGCAGCTGCGGAGGCTGTGGCAAGAAGCTGAGGAGAAATGAAAGTACTTCCATGACAGTAATGGTAGTCGGTCGGGGTAAGTTGGTTAATTTACAATACCACTTTCTAATCATGCAGGAACAAAAGAAATATTGAGGGCGAGATAAAGTATGCCAAGTCTGTAGCCCCCTTCGCTGGCTCGCGCGACCGCATGCACGCCATCGTCTATCATTCGTCAACTTGCAGAAGGCGACGTGGACTTTCTCGTTCGTTACTGACCGGTAATGACATCACATGAAATGAGCTTAAACTTAGGTAAATTGGCAAAATTGAATATTAGAGGCATTGCATTTATTATTACTATTGCTCTGTCAGCTACGGCTCTGCGGAGCCTGCCATGAATCATTACCAAGTTTAATCTGCAAGTGAATCGATTGTTTAAAATTTGGTTCATAAATAGGCACGGTATTAACTCTTCTCCTCTTTTTCCCAATACCTAGTTGAAGAATTACCATTTGTATCCTGGAAGAGCAATGTGTGACCCTTTGTCGTCGCCTGAAACACCGCCCAGCGTCAGCGCAGCGTTGACAACACCAGCTAGGCCCTCACCAGCGATAAGACCAGCGGCAATGGCAAAGCCGTAGTTGTCAAAGTTGGAGCGGAAATACTTCTTCCACCACCAAGCCGTGATGGAGCCAAAAAGCACTGCGTTGGCATATCCAGAGTCGGGGCCAAGAACCCATGCGACACCAATTGCCATCCAGTTGGGCAGATACGAGCGGTATTTGAGACGGGGGCCAACGAGATAAAAGTTCTTAACAAGTGCCTGAACTGCAGCAACCACACCCATAACAATAGCAAAGATACCAGATTTGAGGGGGATGGGCAGATGTGGCTGAGTGACGGCCTGCGCTACCGCTACCCAAGCCGCAACCGACGGTGCTTGGAAGGGGCACACATCATCCACGCGCTCTGGGTCCCAAACACAGGGGTACGCAGCCATAAAAAGAACAAAGACGCCGGGGGCCAAGAAAACAGCCACGAAAGAGCCGATCGCTTGTGCGTAGAACTGCAGATTTGGAGGGGTTCGCAGCAGGAAGCCTACACGGAAGTCACTGACAAGCGATGTAGCTACATCAGCAGTGCCGGTGGCGACGTTACCCGCGATCAAGTTGATGGTCTGAGCCGATTTGATCTCGTGACCTTTGGTGATGCCACCAAAGACAAGCTGAGAGGCCTTGGAAGAGGCAGTGAGAGGTGTCACATCCGTTACAGCACCTCCATAGATGCTCATAAAGGCGAAAATGATACCCAGAAGACAGGCAACAATTGCGTAACCTGCATTCATATGAAACTGGAAATGGCAGACCAGACAAGCGACGACCATCATTATAATGGTGCCAGGCAGCCAGACATAAACTGGGACCTGCTGTTCGGGTGTAGCAAAATCCTCGATCAGACTGTTCGCATCATTTACCCGTGCCGCCTGCCTCTCAATAAATCGACTGCTCTTGCCGCGCTTCTTCAGCTGTGCATCGATTGTAACGCACAGCTCACGGAAGGCAAAGACCATTCCGTCATACAGGACGCGAAAATGAATAAAGAACTCAATCAACGAGTACACCAGCAGAACCATCACACCGGGCCACAGCATCCAGTAGCGGGGTGATGGTATAAAGCCAGGCTTATCAATACCCGTCATTCTGCTAAAACCAGCAACGACTCCCCATCTCTCCTGGATGATCGGATCAAGTTCCGGGTCCAGATAAGGACGTGTGCCTTTGCATTCGCCGTAGTGGACAAGAAGAGGACCAATCAAACCCCAGGCAACAACTGTGCCTCCCCACCAGGAAAATGCAGTGTTCAATCCGACAAGAATACCAGAGCCGAAGAATGCAGGAGTTATCTGAATGTACCATCCCCAGTTGTCGATGTTCTGCGCCCAGTTGGTGTAGCCACTCCAGGCGTAGAACCAGGAGAAAAGGTGCCAGTTGTGAAGAATGCCATCAGCATACTGGCAGACGATAATGTGGGCAAATGCGCCAAGAAAGGCGTAGAAAAGGGCCTTGACCTTTCTCATAGCATCAGCGGCACCATTGGTGATGGAATGCATTGATCGAATCGCGACGGCCGTAGCAGTTGGTGAAGGGAAGACTAAGTTCAACTCGCGTGAAACGTTGATGATGAAAAATTTCCGAAGGGGGACGGCCGCAAAGAGACCAAAAAGAGCGCACACAATTGTGAGGGTCAGAATGCGTTTGAAATCGGCCTTGGGTTCATCGGATAGAAGACTAAGCCGGTACATCGCAGGTAGGCCAGCTACGAATAGCCCACCCATTCCACCAGCACCAGTTGCGGCAGCCTGAACGATTGAGTTTTCCTGAGGGCCGAAGCGATCGCCGAGGAATGGGATGAAAGGAAACGCCTTTGCGAGGATCGTTACAATGCCGTAGCCAAAAATGGCACCAAACATAGTTGCGGGAAAGGTGAACCCAGTCTTGAGACCTATTGTATGTATCACGTTAGCATACTCTGTCGATGTAGTCCCGCATGTTTTTCTTTCAACTAGACTTACCGAGATAAACGTTTGAAGCATTGCAGAGCGATCCGAGAACGATACCGACGACGACAGCTCTGACAGTGAGAGGGTTTTTCTCATGAGGAACATTCTTCAAAGGTGGAAAGGACACAAACAGGTCATCCGGTAGCGCGTCGTCACCAGTCTCGGAATCATCGTCATTCATAAGTTTTTCATCCTGGGCATTGGGGTCGCCCGTGTGCTTGGCATCGCCAGTGGCGTCTACTCCGCGAGGGCGGTTGAAGATATGTCTCTGCAGTGATTCGGCAACGAGCTCAGGAGCATTATGACTATCTGCGACCACGAGCTTTTGACTGGTAACTGCGGAGTCGTGGTCCATGTTTGGTGACTTTTTCAATTGTTATGAATTTACAAATGGACCAGATCAAGATGGAGAACGACAAGGGCATCTGTTGCACAACATCCGGTTTGGGGAGGAAGAAGTCTGTGTTACTGAGGGGGGGATGCATTGCCTTTATCTACTACCAGCATCAATAAGTTGTGCATATAATTACAGTTGAAGCACAACGTTAGCCGGCCTCTTGGACAGGGTAGAAGCTAGCCCAAAATACAGAAAGGGCAATCCCGTAGTATTGATATTTTTAGCCGCTCTGCAGGATTCAGACCCTCCCACCATCATTAATGGTGCAGGTGGCAAAGTTCTCCCGCGTCACCGTGGTAGGGGAAGAGATACAATGAAATTGTAAGGCGTTACTGATACCAAGGGCCATTCTCTTTGTACTTGACAGGGATTGTCAACTGTAAGCCACAGACAGGCGTTGCGGAGCAAGTGCTTTGGCTGAAGCAAAGGACTTAAGGGAAAGGAGGCGTTTCTGAGGCTTGCACAGGTGCAGATCATTTTCTGGGAGGTTCTCTTCTATTTACTATGAAGTCAAATGACAAAGTGACAGTATGAGTCGATGGCTCCTGGAGGTAAGAAAGAGCACAAAAGATAAGACTCTTCCAGTGAGTCTTCTGCTGGGAGGATTCTGGACGTTCAATTCATCTATTCTGGACAGACGATTGATATGCGGCTTTTCATTATTAATTATTTATTACTCTAGAAGTAGGACTAAGGCTCGAAACTCGACCCAAGCGGAAGATGAGAACCAGAACGCTAGGCTGGACATTTTGACTGTGGGGAAGTACCTGGTGGTGGTCGGGGACCTGGCTGTCAGCTGATCCCGCGGATTAATACGCTCTCGCATCTCTTCATGCAAAGCGCCGTCTGGTTGTTCGCAGTAGGAGCGTCAGCGAAGGCTAGTTTCGACATATTATTCAATACTCGCCGCTGTCTGGTATAAATACATTAAAGAAAGCCAGCGGCTGGCAGAAAATTACTTTCAAAAATACTGTAAGTTACTGAGTATGCTGTACCAGTAGTTGAAATAAGATTATTGTCGATCTATTTCCTCGGAACTACTAAAAGCGCCATATGGCCTCTTTCAGTTAGGCCGCGGATAGTTCACTAACTTAACATTAACTCGAGGCAATAAGCTAGTTCGCCTGGCTCTCGCTTGTCTCTCCTAGCATGCAAGTTGACAGATGACTAGCAATGGGTAGCCTCTGTGGCTTTTTAGTCCTCCATGGGGCTTGACTGGCGCCCTCATTCCTTTCAAGTTGGCGGGCTGGCTTATGCATAATATGTATGCACCCGGATGCCACAGGAACTTTTGATTTCTTGGCCATCAAAGGTGCTCTGGTGGCATGGGATGGCAGCTTGCGTCGAACAAAAACGGTTGGCTGTACTGACTGCACTATTTTAATACGGAGATACTTCATCGTTCAAAGGAAGTTGCAAATTCCGTTCTCAAATTTCTCTAACTGGCGGCGCATCAGTGTAAGCCAAAGCTACTCCGGGTCAATCTTGTCTTCCGTTCCTCTATTGTGGACCAGAAACAATTCATAATTTCGCCTTAAATTTCTTTTTTCTTCTTTGGCATCTCTGCCAAATGAAGTATCGTCCGTGGGGTAGTCTCCCATCAGGGAAGTCAGTGTGGCGGTGATGCGCCATTCACTTACCACTACGGAGTATAGTGGAAGGGCATGTTGGCAGCGTTGTGCTTTTCGCCAAGATTACAGCCAAGTCCTCCTATATTAGTGCCCTTTTTGCTGAGGAGACAGGTTGTGCGCATGCCAAGAGATGCAAAGGTTCCTGGGAAAATAAAGAATGCCACCAAGAACAAGGCTTGGCAAATTACATTCAGCACTACAGAATGTGGTAGGTTTGGGCAGATATGCGGGATGTACTACACATGACACCAGTATCGCGGGCCTCTTTTAGCCGCTTGGCAAACAAAGAAATTTTTTTATTAGAATAGTCTAGTCCTAAAACCCATCCCGGCAAGGCTTAAGCAAGCTGAAATGGCCCATTATCATCCAGATGCTACATCACATTGGAGTGTATAGGGTATGCCTGTATATACCTCTGCGGGTTACACTTGAGTATTCTTAGAGTGCTCTTTTGGCTACTCAACTACCTCCTTATCAATAGCCAAAACACGATTACCTGGCATATGCGATATTCATGACTTTTCATCTAGGTGTGTCCATGTTAAACTCAGGTATTGCTCTTTCATGTTTTTGCGTTTGTTATTAAGCGTCTTCCTGCAGCTGTTCAGTTTACAAGAGAGTCGACACTAACAGGCTGCGGGGCCACGACAATACTTCCAGCGTTTCTCAACTCATTGCTAGATGAACAAAAAACATGCTTTATTCAAGTTTTCTCCAGGCTGAATTTCGGTCGTACACAGGTTCGTTACAATTCTTTCCTGTTCCGGCTCGTACGCACTTTTCGGCAGCGACAAGTTCAGAGGCGAGAGTGGTGGCTATTGTCCGAAAAGGCTCAAAGTCCAGACAAGAAGTAGGTTAGAATGAATCAACCGAATGGAATCTTCTAAAGTACAAAGAAACACTAAAATTCAGCACTGTTTGAACTTGTTTCGGATTTTGCTGATATTTTTGAAAAGGATAACCTTGTCGCAGATTCGTCCCACACAGCGGGAACCAAATTCCTGGATGAAAGAGGCAAATGGGAGAGCGCCGGGGTCAACCATACGGAGTTGTTTTCAGGATTAAACGAGATGAAGGTGATTCTCGGTGATAATAAGGGCGCTTTATGAACACTAAGCTGTTTTCAACGCCATCCAGTCGAACCGCTTTGCTGCATGGGTTGCTGAGACTCCTTTCGTCGCAAGTTGCCTTGCACCAGGGACTTGAAACAGTAAACGTCTAGAATGGCTGGCGCGTTTCCTAAACCACCACCACCATTTCATCAGCCTTCCTTTGAACGGTCAATTTATAACGACGGCAGTTGAACATGATGCGCAGCTAGCCTGCGCTTGATTCCAAAGCTTAAAAAATGTGTGTATGGCCGATTGTTGATTCCAAACTTTCAGAATCCGTACCTTGGGGTGCAGCCTGTTGTAAGTTGACTATAAAGGGTGATGAGTAGACATACCGAATGGCATGGCTGTATCATTATTGTATTATACAAAATCAATACTCACCTGAACCTACGCTCAAATTATCGCCATGTTACCTAGACTCTTCTCACTCGCCTTGGGTGCCTTGACATTATGTGCGCAGGCCGCATCAATTCCCGGCAACAAAGCCTCGGCTGCTCAATCCAGTGGAGCAAAGGCAGTCTATTTCATGACAAACAGTGACAAAAATTCCATCATTGCGGTATCTGTCGGTTCTAATGGCTTGCTATCCAAGGCTGCCAATACTGCATCAGGTGGCAAAGGTGCTATCGGCATTGACGGGTCTACCAACAGCAGCGCTGCGACAGACGGGCTATTTAGCCAGTCGTCTCTGTCAATTGCTCAGAATGTAATTCAATTCCATAACGTCCGAACCATGATTAACTTTTGGAGAATTTTTGTTTTACTGATCTTTTTTCAGTGTCTTTTTATAGTTAACTCCGGTTCTAATTCCGTGTCCATGTTCAACATCGATAAAAATGATCCAACAAAGCTTAGTATGGTTGGCAAGCCGGTTCAAGTCCCCGGAGAATTTCCAAACACAGTTGCCGCCTCAAACAAACACAAGCTTGTGTGTGTTGGCATGACCGGTGCAATGGCCGGTGTATCTTGCGCCTCATTTGATGCGCAGAGGGGTGTTGGAAAGATGGACGGGCTGCGAAAATTCGATCTCAAGCAATCAAACCCACCAGTAGGGCCAACAAACACTGTGTCGCAGGTATTCTGGTCCGCTGATGAAAACACTTTGTTTGCGACTGTTAAAGGCGACCCGGCGCAGAACAATATTGGTTTCCTTTCTGCCTTTTCAGTTCAAAATCTTGCGGCAAAGCGACCTCAAAAAAACTCAAAAGCCCAGCAAAAGCACAAACAACATTGCCAGGGGCCGCGTCTAGCCAAAAAGGAGATACGAAGTTCCATGGATGGCACTGCCGTGCTGTTTGGAACGCTGCCAATCCCAAAGACTTCCGACCTCTTTGCCACAGACGCATCATTCGGTGGCGCTATTTTGTCCACGGACAAGGCTGGTCAAGGAAAGGTGAAGTCAAAGCAGGCGGTCGACGGCCAAAAGGCAACTTGCTGGGTTACAATATCCGCAGCAACCGGCACTGCCTTTGTCACAGATGTCGGTGCACCAAGATTGGTGGAAATGAGTATTACGGATGCAACAATTATTGGTGAAGTTGACGCCTCGTCTACTGGCGCAAGCGGCATGATTGATCTCAAAGCTTCTGGCAACTTTGTTTACGCTCTTGCTCCTGGGACTGCCAATAACAGTCAAATCCTGGTTATGGATGTCAGAGGTGGAAGCAAAACCGCAAAAGTAGCGCAAAAGTTTGATGTGAGCAGCTTTGGAGGTGGCGCGTCTTCGCAGGGAATGGCGATCTTTGAGTGATCTATAGCAACCTGGTGTTGCCAGCATCATGTGTATGCCATCTTGAGTTGTTATTGTATGAGTCATTCTAAAAGCATGAGTCCAGTTTTTGAAAAACCACACAAAAAGCACCTAGAGCAGTGATAATTAGGAGTGAGGTGGTGCTTGTTGGGTAGATCCCACTGACTCACTGAGCACTACGCCACGACCAGTAGCAATACAGCATTTAAGATTACAAGTATTTACTAGACGCAAACTTCCACATTGGCGAGTGTTCAGTATGAAAAGGCTAGAATCTCTTGTACAGTAATGACAGGCTAAATACGGCGCCACAATGGCAGTCGATGGACCCCAGCTCCAGCTAGGATCTTAAAATTTGCAAAGTTATTTATTAAATTACTACGACCGTACTCCGTACTCTAGTCACTTTACTCTAAATTGGCAGCGGGGTTCTGTGAGCGTACGCTCGTTGGCTGGACTCCCAACCTTTATTAAGTCAGAAGCACCATGTGCCTGTAACCCTAGAGTACACTGGAGAATCATTAGCATTGCCAGATACCAATCTGTGCTTCGCGATTGTGCATGAGTGAGGCAGGCAGGTGTACTAGTTTCTTAGTAGGCATAGATCTCGACTGTCGCTCCACCTACAATGGCTGCAATCCAATTGCCGAGAAAGGCTCGGCACGTGGGCGTCTCACGGGCTTCTACATCCCTACGAAAATCTGCCGGAAATTTCTCGATAAGTAGTGGCTGTATACATAATGCAGAGAGTCTGGAACAAATGCGGCTTGATAGGGAGTAGCCATGAGACTTGGTCATTGACGCGGCGTTAGTCGTGCCGCCGCACACCGGGAACAACTGCTGTGTCTTGGCTCTTACCTCCTTTGACGAACGGCATCAGGAATATTGGTTTCCTCCACAGTGCCTTTTAATCCATCTGTAAACACCGCCTCAGGGGAGGCGAGGATCGCGCAAATGCGCGCCCAGGGCCTTTTACAGCTATTAGGAAGCGTAGGGCGTCGCATATCTCTTACCAAAGCTGCCATCACGCTCTTTACTGGGCTTGTTTTCCTACAGCTTCTGCCACGGGATGCCAAGGTCTTTCTCCTGAGTCAACCCATGGCTACATCCTGCACGTCGGAACAGATTGAGGAGCACTACTCTTGTGACGCACACAGTCGAAAATCTGATATTCCAAATATTGTAAACTTTGTTTACATCCTGAAGGATCCAGTCAGCGGCACTTTCCCACTACAGTTCAGCCACTACCTATCGCTCTTCGCTGCCTGGTACCGCTGGCGACCCGATATTATCTACCTTCACACCAATGTCGAGGCCAACAGCAGCGCTGTTCTCCGCGCACAAAGCGGCGCGGCTGGTAAATGGGCGCAGCGCTTCTTTGAGATTCCTGGGCTCGTAATCAACAAGGTGTCCGTGCCCACCCACGCCGGTAACGGCAGAGAATTAACAAAGATGGAGCACAAATCTGATTTCGTGCGCGTCCAGGCCGTCTATCAATTTGGCGGCATTTACATTGACATGGACGTGCATGCGCTGCGAGATATCACGGCGCTGAGAACAGCGGGTTACGGCAGTGTTGCCGGGTGGCAGGGTGATGGATTCATCAATAGCGGCACATTCATGTCGGAAAAGGGAGGACGTATGGCAAAGCTCTGGATGGAGCGCATGAACCAAGTGTACGACGGTGCGTGGACAACGCACAGCAACAGGGCGTTGACAAAGCTTGACAACGAGCTGCGGAAAGAGCCATGCGAGATGTTGGTTGTAAAACCGGCTGTCTTTGCGCCTATGGGCTGGAGGTGGTTCCATAGCGAGAGACTTCTGTCAGAGCATTTTGAGGCATCTGGATTTCACTTTGATGAGGCTGGAAACTTGCCCGAGTTTCCAGACGACTTCACAGAGCCGATCAACGCCATGTCTTGGGCGCGGGATTGGCGATGCACTATTTTACTGCATGCTTTCTCAGCCAAGAAGGAGAGGAACGGTATAAAAGATAATGGCATCTCACCACGATATGTCATAGAACGGACGAGTAATTTTGCTCGCGCCGTGTACCCAATGGTCAGGGTAATGTATGAAAAAGGCTTCATAGATAAACAGGATATTGTGCTCCCTTAGGCACTGTTTGCACTTCACGTCTGTGTAAGAAATATTTTCTTCTTCGACAGTCTTCATTCAGCCATTTTATTGCGTTTATTTTTATGGAACTACCAGAGGTAATGCATCAGGCCGATATAATTTCTTATTATGCCCGCCACGTTCAATCTGTGTTAGGGTCACGTTGTCTACTAGACGGTAATTCCCCTCTGAACATGCCTTTATAACACATTCACCACCAGCTCAACATTTTATTGAAGGAGAGGCTGGGGAGCAACTTGCTGCGCTTGTAAAAACGGCCATCTGACCGGATAATCATGGCAAAGAACTACGCACAGAGAGCAAACAAAGTACGCAACCATGCTTCGCTGGTATCAAACGTCATGCTAGTACAAGGACATCAGACTCTTTCTGTGCTTTCTTTCGGACTTTTTCTCCTCTCGTCTAGTTTGATAAAGACAAATATTTTTCTGGGACTTCAAACATGAGCCATTGACCATGGCGATTCTTCAGAAGCAGCCGAGGCGGCTTTCCGAGGCGGCCGTCCACAGCATTCACTGTACGAAACGAACTAAATATCGTGAATTCCGCCCGTTTTTCACCAACATTCTGGGATAACTTTCAAATCTTTCGCTTACGACACTTGCGTTGCGAGAACTTAGTCGGCGAAACAGAGACCAGGAACGACGCAGGCCATTTGATCCTGAATCACAGGTACTGGTGCTTGCAGATACGGCATAGAGTTTCAGCAACACCTTGAAGACCACAAATTTGCGTGTATGACCATGACTACGAAGCAGATGTACCCTCGCTACATGAGCCTCATAACTTGGATAATATTCAGCAACGCCTAGTCGCCCGAAAAGCATCGCTTTCTATGTCACACTTCCCACACTCGGACTACCATGATCTCAAGCAGAAAAATCGAAGGACAAGATTTAAAAAGGATGTTCTTTCCACCTTTATCGCGATACTCTGCGGGGAGAACAGCATTCCCAACGGGCAAAATGGACTCTTTACGGAGCTTGAACCAATCACATCCGAAGACTGGCTTAATCTAAGGTTATGCTTCTAGATGGTGCCTGTCCGGAAGACCTCGGTCGGGAGCTCAACCTGGGATCAGTTATTGCTCCCACGAAGCAAGCAAATTCCCCTGTAGCAGCAAATTATTTGATCGAAGTCACAGGCCCAGAGGGCAATGCCGCAGTGGCCAAAAGACGAGTCTGCTATCTTGGTGCCAATGGTGATCGTGCAATGCACGCATTGCATAATTTCTGCACCTGCACGTTGAAGTCAAAATATGACAATAAAGCTTACACATTTATTAGCGCTACGTACCTGCCAAGTTCTGCTTCACTTCAACTTTATGCCCATCACGCGACACCACCCGCTACACCAGCAGGTCGGCCGACATACCATACGACAGCGCTGCGATCATTCAGCTTGACTGATATATACGAATAATTTATTGCTGGAATAACGGCATTCAGAAATGCCAGAGACTTGGCAAAGTATCAACGGAGAGCCTTGATTGAAGCTACAAACGTACGAGCAGCGCAAGCAGCGGTGAGATATCGGCTGCTTTCATCCCCGGCTACCAAATTTGACGGGCCGCAGTTGACGCACTTCAGCAAAGTATTGCGGGCTGTTACCACTTTGAGGAGGCAGACCATAATCAACATCAGAGTGCGTGAATACCTAGGTACAACAGTGTATTGGCGAGGCTCTCCAGTCGCCTTTATTTCCTTTATTTTCATGCTTCTCCGCGTAATCTACCGTGTGTATAGACTTTGTTCATTTCGTGTATTTTCGCCTCTTCTTTCTTCAATGAAAACATCGACGCCTGAAAATCAAGTGGCACATTACATCTTAGCCCGATCATGTCGATGTGGAAGGGATATGCAGACAAAGAGGAATCGTTGTAGGATATGGGAATATGTCCTCTTAATATTACAGAGTCTGCTTCTACTAATACTGACATATTTCTTCTAAGAATTGTCCCACGGAAAGCCAGCTCACTATCTTATAACGATTCCGTATTGTGCCGAACCATTTAGCAAAGGACTTGCGGCAGCAGAATGGCAGACGTCAATTAAGTAAACAACCACCGCACCTCTGTAACGATATTGCACGTCTGACAGTAGCGTGAGGCAATCAGCTTCTACCACGAGATGGTCTTGATGTGCCGCCAGACTTCACCGTGCAGAAGACCTTGCGATGGGAAAGGATGGCAGTATAAAATTTGACTTGGAATAAAGAGATGCATCTGAAATATTAGTGATTTGCAATCCGTTTTATACCAGCAAACTCCGTCATCGGCCATATGTCGGATGGGTCCTCCGGCCACGGCGCCGGCGATGGTCCGCCCCGCCACCGGAGAGGCAATGAATGGTTGTTCCCGGAGTTTTGAGATGTCAGAGATATTCGGAGCGTGGGGCGACAGCGAGGTAACCGAGACTCCTAGCAGTTTCTTAATGCTAGCCATATCTTGTTTCGTACACACATATCTTTAACACAAGAAGAACACTGCACACTGACCCTAGCAATCACAATGGCTCCTCCTTGCCCGCCCCGCGGTATCTACGTACCCTGCGTTGCCTTCTTCCACGAAGACGAGACAATCGATTATGACGCCATTCGCGCCCACATTACACGTATCGCCAAGGCTGGTGTCGATGGCCTCGTTATCCAAGGCTCCAACGGCGAGGCTATGCACATGTCGCACGAGGAGCGTATTGAAGTTCTTAAGCTCGCGCGCAGGGTCCTGAATGAGCATGGCAAACCCGGCGCAACCATTATTGCTGGCGCTGGTGCGCAGTCAACCCGGGAGTCTATCCAGCTATGCAAGGAAGCTCACCAAGCCGGCGCTGATTACGTGCTGGTTCTTAGCCCTAGCTACTGGCGTGAGTAAAAAGATATGGTTCTTTTTTGCTAGTTTTCTTTTTCCTTGGACGTATTACTAACGGGGAAAACACGACAGTTCCAGCTATGCAGAAGCCCGTCATTTACAAGTTCTTTGATGATGTTGCCACGGCATCCCCTATTCCGGTCCTACTGTACAACTTCCCCGGAGTTACAGGCGGCATTGACCTCGACTCGGACATGATTATCAATCTAGCGATCAACAACTCCAATGTCGTTGGATGTAAATTTACGTGCGGCAACATGGGCAAGTTACAGCGCGTAGCTCACGAGCCGCGCATAGGCCGCGATTTTGCTGCCTTTGCAGGCAAGACGGATTTTATGCTGCACGGCCTCGTCGGTGGCTCACACGGCGTCATCGCCGCGACCGCCAATCTGGTGCCCAAAGTGCATAGGGTGATGCTCAACCTCTATGACGAGGGTAAGCTCAAGGAGGCGCAAGAGCTGCAGACGCGCTTCAGCAGAGCGGACTGGGCACTCGTGCAGTTAGGTGTTGCGGGCTTGAAGTCTGCTCTTAACAAGTACTACGGATATGGGGCTGGTCGCAGCCGTCGCCCGTTGGGTGCTGTTGACGTAGCGAAGTTTGATGGTGATGCTGGTGCACCGCTCCGTGACCTAGTCGAGTACGAGAACTCTTTGCCCGATCTCGAATAGAAGCTTTAGAAGCTATTACATCTCTTAAACCAGGATAATGAGACAATTGTGAAACAGGGATCAAGAGCGGTAAAGGTCCTATAGAATTGACTTGCCATTGAACAGGGCTGTTTTACGCTGAGTCACAATCAAACTTGCATTTGCTAATACGTGCAAGTGACGCCTTGACCATATGCATGTCTTAAACAAATGCGCCCTTGCGTCAACGCTCCATCCTGCTTTCCCCCGCCTGCCTGGGGTAAACTAATAATCGATGCTTGCAGTGAAGTAGTTAGGCAGCTTACCATTCATTTTACCTCCGCCATTGAAAGCCAGTGCCGACGGGTTCCTGAACGGGTCAGGACGCTCAAATTGTGAGCCCATAAAACAAAGTTTACACTTCTCAGTGATGTGCCCAGGGGTGATTGCTTGGGCCTTGGGTAACTAACCATTGTCCGGAATCATGGAGTTTGCATGTTGAGGATTGCGCTGCCGAGCCAGTGCAACAATACATAGGTAAAGAAAATTGACCTGTCATATGGCGGCGACTGATTAATAAAATTCACATTGGCTGGCTGCGCAACAGATGTGGTGCCTCGCCCTGGATAATAATTTTAGCCCGACCCAGGCAAGCCCACACGTTGGGCTTGAGGTGGGCTGTGGCCAGCCACTTGGATATTTTACCATTGCCAGGCAACTAGTTAACAGAAAAAGAAAATAAAGAAGTCCAAGTGCGGGCTAGTAGGCACCTAGTCTAATGCAAGGAATAACCTACCACCGGTACTGACCAGTCCTCAAGGCCAGTGATACACGATGCCATCTTGCTGATAGGGGTAACTTTCTTGCGTGTTTGCTCTCAGAGTCCGCTGTCATCCATGTAATGCGTTCAATGGACATCTAAACTCTCATCTGGCTGTGGGCAACCGTATGATAATCGGCGCCCCTCTTCCCTTCGCTGATCCCCTTGCACATGTAAATAGGTGGTGGCGGCGTTATCTCAATGGAGAATGGAGGCCAATGCCTTGATTGACGTGCCGATTGGTGGCTGCGAAATGACTTTTTCAGCACCAAGCAGTCCAAGCTTGAGCCACATTCTCCATTCCGTTTCCCACATGCCGCTTCTTCCAGAGTGCTGTGTGTCCCAGTAGCTTGGTAGCACTCGAACAAGTTACCTAGAAATGCTGGTAAAGCACAGACTGGCAATTAATTAATCTGTCCAGGCCCGACCCGCCTGTATCCAGCGTGTCTAGGACAAAGCGCCGAGAGGGACCACACTCCACGTACGACGGGGCAGATTTTCATCTGGGGTGGCTTCGAAAGTCTCGGCTTGGGCACGTCTTGAGCTGAAAGCTCGTTCGTCTTCATTTCTTCCCCCAACACCACCCAAAAATCAGCTTGCATATCGACAATCAAACTGTCGCCAACGACAACGACAATGCGCGGCTCCTTTTCGAACAAGCTCGAGTGCCGGTCTTCTTAGCTTCCCGACAAGATGGACGACATCGAGAACTGGCCATGGCTTGTAGCCCGCCTGGACTTGAACCAGGTAATAACTGCCCGCCCTATCCCCGCGCTCGCGACATTAGCCATGCGTGGCACTGCATTGGAGTGTTCACGGCGCGTGGCCAGCAAGCAGCGAAATGGCGGCACGCCGCATTGTTCTAGCAGCATTCTGACATTATTTTCTTCCTCTGTAGGGCAACGATCCACGCATTAACTCGACACGGAACGACTCAAACGGCCAAGGCACGCTAAGTGCGACGGCGAACAGCAAGAGCCCATCGTTGTCGAAACTCGGCGGCACTTTCATTCCCATCAGCATTATCTTTGGTGTTACTGCGATCGTCTTTCTTTTTCTGCGACCACGACTGAAGCGCGTATACGCACCGAGAACGATTCATGCAATCCGACGGCCACTGTATGTTGTTGTATTTTGCGCCGCCGGCATTGTGACAACGTAGGACTGCGCTGACCTTCAGCTAGACCGCCGAGCCCTGAACTGCCAAATGGCATTTTCAACTGGATTATTCCCTTTTTCAAAATTCCCGACACATTCGTTCTGAACCATGCCACTATTGATGGCTTCTTCTTCCTTCGTTATCTAAAGGTTTTGCGCAACATTTGCTTTGTAGGATGCTTGATTGCGTATCCTATTTTATTTCCTATTAATGCGACTGGTGACAACGGCGGCTACCAACTTGCCCTTCTAACAATCGGCAACGTCAAAAACGCAAGCAAAATGTATGCACATCTATTTGTTGGTTGGCTATTCTTCGGTATGTGTTGCGACGTCATCCGTAAATGGGCAAATATACTAATCTCGTCAGGCTTTGTACTTTTTACCATCTGCCGTGAATGTGTCTACTATGTCAACCTCCGCCAGGCTTATTTATCTTCACCTCACTATGCGCAGCGTATATCCTCGAGGACCATGCTCATCACCTGTCTGCCTGAGAAGTACCAAGATGAGGCGCGCCTTCGAAAGCTCTATGGCGACTCAGCAAAGAAGATCTACCTTCCTCGGTCCAGCAAAGTCCTCGCCAAGCTAGTAAAAGAACGAGAACAGACAGCGAAGCGTCTTGAGGATGCCGAGGTGAGGCTCATCAAGATAACAAACAAGGCTCGCTATGAGTACTTGAAGAAGCACCCAGATCACCCAGTAAACCAACCACCCACGCCACGTGCTGAAGAACAGCAACAATTGGATGTCGAATCGGCAGGCTCCGAACAAGAACAGGCGCCGGCGTCCCCCTCACTATCCAGGTTGTCAAGTGGAGGCTCGAGTCAGCAGCTCCAGGTCGACCTCCCAGGGCCTGATTTGCTCTCTACCGACTCCATTGAAAACTTGCGACACCGACATTCTGACGAGACCAAGGTTGAAGACAATGAGAAGAAGGATGCAAATGTGGCGACGGAAGAGGATCCAGATTATGTTCATCCATATGGATTACATGATACCTTGCCTGACTTGCGTGGCTCCGTGGCAGCTCTGTGGATTCCAACCAAAAAACGCCCTCACCATCGCCCGATTGGCAACTTCTTGCGCCGCGTAGACACGATTCGATGGACGCGAAACCGACTTCGTGAGCTCAACCTGCTCATATTCAAAACACGCCGCGTCGTAAGGAGAGGCGAAGCGGGTACCATGTCTGCTGCGTTTATCGAGTTTGACACACAAGAAAACGCGCAGGCCGCGCAGCAAGTCCTTGCACACCACCGTCCACTGCAAATGTCGACAAGGCTACTTGGTATTCGACCAGATGAAGTCATCTGGAGTTCTCTCAGAATGAAGTGGTGGGAGCTCATCATGAGACGCACTGCGATGCTGGCGCTAGTTCTGGCCGCTGTTGTCTTTTGGTCCGTTCCCGCAGCTTTTGTTGGACTAGTGTCCAACGTCGACTCATTGATCAAGCTGGCGCCGTTTCTAAAATGGATCCATTTGTTGCCCAAAATCATCACGGGTTTCATTCAGGGCTTTTTGCCCGCCCTTGCCCTGTCTCTTCTGATGGCAATTGTACCTTTCCTGCTGCGCTGTAAGTGGAATGACTGACTGTAAAGATGGCGGGGAGGTTCGAAGCTAATTAAATTTACAGTCTGTGGTCGAATATCGGGCTTTCCGTCTACGATTCGAGTAGAATTGTTTACTCAAAACTGCTATTTTGCATTCCAAGTGGTTCAGGTGTTTTTGATCACGACGTTGACATCAGCCGCCTCAGACGCCATTACATCCATTATCTCGAACCCGCTCTCGGCTAAGGACAGGTTGGCTAAGAGCCTGCCGTCCGCATCCGACTTTTATCTATCGTACATCCTAATCCAATGTATCATGAGCGGTTGCAAGGACCTGTTGCAAATTTGGGCGTTTATTCGTCATGTTGTCCTGGCAAAAATTACGGACAACCCGCGCAGTAGATTCCGCACGTGGCGTGATCTGCAGACACCGCTTTGGGGCGGTATTTTCCCTGTCTATTCCAACATGGGCGTCATTGCCCTCAGTTATTCATGCATTGCGCCGCTTGTACTGGTATTTGCAGCTTTTGGATTGTGGTTTATCCAGCTTGTGTGGAAATACAAGCTTATCTATATCTTGGATTCCACCCACGACAGCAAAGGCCTCTTTTATCCGCAGGCGCTGCTGCACCTCATCGTTGGCCTTTATCTAGCAGAGATTTGCATGATTGGACTATTCGCCCTCAATGGGTCTTTTCCACCTGTGGTTTTGATGCTAATTTTCTTGCTTTTTACAATTCTTGTTCACATGTCCGTCAGCGAGGCCATTGCGCCGCTTCTAGTCAGTCTACCCCAGACTATGACACTCGAGGAGGAAATTCGACTGGAGGAAAACGAAAAGGCTGCCGCTGCGGCTGCGGCCGCGGCCGCTGAGAATGCAGATGACGCACCAACAGGCGCCGCGAACAGTTATTATGACGAAACGCAAACGTTTGGTGAGGAGCGACCCGAAAGCGAAGAGGAAGAGGAGGAAGAAAGTGAAGACGAGGCGCCTGTAGTAACCGACCGAGCACTCGAAGGCGCAAGCAGTGTCCGATCAACGGCCATGGAGTGGCTCAAGGGGACCACGAGGAAGAAAATCAAGGATGAGTTGGAGAAGTCCGTTGTCAAGGAGTGGCTGGCTAAGATTGGCATCAACATTGGTAACGATGATCCGGACATGCCCAACTTCTTCAAGCGCTTTCTGCATCCCGAGGTATACGAGGACTTTATCGCCCTGCGAAAGTTGATCCCAGCCGACAGCCCTACCAACATTGTGTACCCGGAAAACAACAAGTACTGCAACTACACGCCACCCGATATGTGGATGCCGAAGCCATCACTATGGATTCCAAAAGACGAGGCTCGTGTAAGTCGGCAAGAGGTTGCGCATACCAAACTCTATACCCACATTTCGGATCGTGGTGCAGAGCTTGACAAGCAAGGAAGAATTACTGTATATTTTGAGCAGGCGCCTTTGGATGAGCCTATACTGTTGCTATAACATGCGCATGACGACAGCGATTTCATTTTGTCTTCAATTTAGCGGTTCCATTATTCATTTAATTTAGCGCTTCACTATCGAGCTTTTGATTCGAAATTCAAATCGCGGATTCCCAACCATGGTGGAATCTCTCTGGCTTACGTCCATGCTGCTCATGTAGACTATGATAATTTGCTTCTCTTTTCGTCAACCCGCTTTCTATTTTTAGGTTGTAGTGTTGGTCTGTTACTGCATCACGAGGACGTTGCGGAATCGTGGCTTGCCGGCGATGAGGCTGTTGACTGCGTTTTGGACATCCGCAAAGGGGTATTTTTCAACCATGCACTTGACACCGTGCGTACTGGCAAAACGGA
This sequence comes from Zarea fungicola, assembly GCA_900169235.1. Classification (NCBI taxonomy): domain Eukaryota; kingdom Fungi; phylum Ascomycota; class Sordariomycetes; order Hypocreales; family Cordycipitaceae; genus Zarea; species Zarea fungicola. Next base: position 332,616 of record FWCC01000328.1, read on the forward strand.
TTGCCTCTTCGCTATCGATGGCGTGTCCGCTCGGCCAGCCGACAACACTGGCGCCCTTTTGAACAAGAGTGGCCGTGTTGACTTCGACTGGCCCGACAGGAGCAAGACTCAGCAGCCTGCCCTGGACAGCGAGGCCCGCGACGAGGGGTCCGATGACCTTCGGGTTGGGGGCCGTCTGGACGATGATGGAGGCACCGCCGAGTTTGGTGAGCTCCTGGGCACCGTCCTGGGTCTTGGTGTTGATGTAGTGGTGCGCACCCAGTTGCTTCGCAAAGGCGGCCTTTTCGTCGCCAGACGATAAGACGGCGACCTCGTAACCCATTTTCGCGGCATACTGCACAGCCAAGTGTCCCAGGCCACCAAGACCTTGCACGGCAACAAGTGCGCCCTGCTCGACGTGGAGTTTGCGGATGCCGTTGAACACAGTGACACCGGCGCACAACAGCGGCGCGACTTCGGCTGGATCCATCTCCGCGGGGACACGGGCGGTAGCCTCGGCGCGCAGCAGCACGTATTCTGCGAAGCCACCGTCCTTGCTGTAACCGTTGATGAGCTCATTGTCGCACATCTGGTACTGGCCGCGCTGGCAGGAGCGGCAAATGCCATCGTGGCCGCCGTGCCACGGCCCGCCGACACGCTCGCCTACGGTGAGGCTCTTTACGCCTTCGCCGACTTGGACAATGTCGCCAACAATCTCATGGCCGGGGACGCGGGGGAATACGTTGCCCATATCGCCGCTGGCAATGGCGACATCACTAAAGCATACACCACATGCCAGCACTTTCACGAGCACTTCTCCTGCTTGGGGGGCCTTCAGGGGTCTCTCAATAATATGGAAGGGACCGTTAGCCCTGTCAATAACAACGGCCTTGTATGTGCTTGGGAGAGAAACCATTATGGCTGTCGTTGTGAGCTAAGTGCAAATTTGATAGATGATAATATAGAGTTGTACCAGGAGATAGTGATAAATGCAAGAGGATGAGAGCCAATTGGGGGTTGCATAAGTTATATAGAAAACAGGGCGGCAGGTAAAAGTGGTCTTGGTAAAGCATACTCAGACACTGTACACTACAACACGGTTGCATGCATTGGCGGCTGCAATAAAAAAGTTTGGTTGTTGGTGGCACTACCACGCACCAGTAGCTGGAAGCTTGTATTGGCAAATAATGACATCAACATCGGCATACTCTTGTCCGATTTAGACGGAACCCGTGTGCCGGCCTGGTTCTAGCTACCCTCATGTGTTCCACTCCAGAAGAAAATGTTGACTAATTATGCATGTTTGATTGCACGAAAAATTTAGAGAATGACCAAGAATCGGTCATTACTTCTTAGGTCGTATTGAAACAAAGTGTGTTGCAAACAAGACGGACGGCTGGTGTAAAACTTAGTTCTGGTTTCGGCGATCCAGAACCGGGGTGGTGAGAGAAAGCCGATGGGATCGACGCCCGGCGGGGCAGATAATCCCGAAACTGCGCTGCAGGGACGGGACTAAATAGAACGGAGAAACATGGACAGCGATGGGTGACGGGCAACGGATGACGGGCGACGGGCTTTAGAGCGGCATTAATTATGGACGATAACATTACACGATGGTTGTCTCATGCCTGGCATCGACGACTTGGTACCAACAGGCACCAGAACGTGCCCCGACCAGTTTCATATCTAGCTGTAAACCATTCATTTAGCGGACCAGGCCATCAGTACCGGCTATTAGTGTCCCAGGGGCAGCGAGTAAATATTCGTGGCACGGTGACCTTGACGGTGTATCGGTATGCCGGGTTAAGTAGAATAACAGGCTCTGAGATAGCCGACTGGGAGTTTTGCTTATAGGTAGCATTTTCCTCACACTGCAGTCCATTTTTTGGACAATAAACAAAGCATGCTAAAAGTTGACTATGTGGCAGCGGTGACTTTACGAAGCCCGATCCGACAGCAAACTAGTCAGCAGATTGCTAGTACCCGTGCTTGGAACCCTTTCGATTGATGTTTACTTCTAGCCAAGCAACTGGTCAATTATTATCTGTGGTTAAGAAACGTCAGTATTTGGCCCAGAAGCATGCTCAATCGTTCTACCACTAATAGAGCTGCTGGACCTAGATTGGCAGCCCGATCCCAAACCCCGCGTCTGAGAGTTCCCTTACAGCGCCAGCTTGATTGCATGAGGGATTACGGGTTCTCTACCCAATTTGGGGGTTTACGTTTCGTGCATAGTTACCGTGATACTGGTCGATACAAACAGTGCTTTGTCACTATTAGTTCGAAAGAACTTCATACACATAGAGCTGGCCCACAGCATCGCTTCCTGGTCGCTTTATCAAGGTATCTGGTGGGAGAACTCGTACTAAAAGTTTACCGTTCAACTTGCATAAAGGACTCCATAATTTTCGGAGTATTCTTCGTTCCTATCCTCCATGTTGATTTCCGACGCAGCCAGCGCATTGAAGCCTCACATATCCATTAAGCTACAACTCAGCAAAGCTTAAGCGCCTCAAGCTACTCATGTCTGCTCCGATGACACGGTACAGCTAAAACTCTATATTAGCATTACTCTTCATATAATTGGTAATAAAGTGAAGTTTCTGTCCCGTGTATGCCAGCAAGTATCTGCTACTTTGAAGGTTGCTGAAATCGCAGTTGCTTAAGAGCCAAACAACACAGGTGAGTGAGTAAGTGACTTGCCACAGACACTAAGTAACATTTGCGCCAGAGTGCCAGATAGACTTGAACTGCATTTAATACCAGATTAAGTTTATAGAAACGCCACGCACGTCCTGTAATTCTCACCTGTTGCCGTCGCGCATTCGATCCTCCAGTATAAGCTGTTTTTGTAGTCCATCCCTTCTCGTCACCAAGATTTTTGACGCTCCGTTTAGGCTGCCATGATATTTTCTTTAACGACCGTCAGATAGAATTTGTCGAGCCTTGCATTTATAGTACTCACACTTATGACGGATGTTAAACCGGTACGGGTGCGGTCTGTCAACCAGCTTGTTGATCGCTCCAACTGGCTCCTAATCGATTTCTACCTCGTCGAATTCTCTTGGACACGGCAGGGGTTCCCGATTTCGGGATGATACTGTGGCCACTGTCTCTGGCCCCTCAATGAGGGCCTCAGTCACGTAATAAACGTCTTTCCTAGTGTAGGGGAGAGTCGCACGACAGCGACCTTGACAACAAGGTCATTGACCAGTAGTAGGCTGCTAAATTAAATAGTGCCTAGGGTATAGGTACAGTGATGATGATGTTCATCTTCTGGTATTAATCGACTGACTCATTACCAGTGATGTCAACATCCGCTCTTAGTGATGGCTTTTTTTCGATTCTTTATTCTGATTCTGGAGGCTTCTTTCTTTCCATTTGACTATGACATCGACTGCAATCCAAGGCAGCTTTAGAACCCATTTGTTATTGTCGGTGTTCACACATGCAACGCACCTTCATCCTGGCAGGACCCCTGAAGTATGGTTAACATAAGCTATTATGTAACTAAATGTAACGAAGAGAGAGAAATTTTCGTCCTTCACCCAGCAAATCGACCGCAAAACGGAAGTACAGCAATAGGAGCACTTTACTGCATCGAGCGAATTGCTACATGACGGAGGATACTTGATCACCCTTCACTCTGATCCCAACCACTTGTTGCTCCTTTAAATGTAACCAAAGTCACGATTTTTGTGCTGGCAGAGCAAATTTTTCTCCTTCTTTCACTCATTCTCCTCTATATTTTCTGGTACTGGTACCCCATAGCTGGCTGGGAAGAATAATGGAATGATACGGCCTTGTGCATGGGTATAGCGGCCAGGTACAAGAGAAGTAGAGGCCCGACAGTCCAGTATACGATAACAGTTACAATTCATAGACAGTCTGGGCGGAATTAGATAAGTCGCAAATGCTTTGCAAGACACGGTCTGGTCAGAAACGATTATCACGTTTTAAGATGCATCGCAAGTTCGGTTATAAACATCTCCCATTACTGGCTAAGCCAACTATATTAAAAGTTTCCTTCTAACCAACATTAAAGCCATCGCCCGAAACTCGTCCATGCAGCCAATCTGTCGTTGCGGAATCAAATATGAAACAGAGGCTTGGGTACTATACAATTTTTCGCGAAACAAAAAACACTCCAGAGAGCAGTGAATCCCATGACAGCCAAATCATCGCGTCGTTTCTCAGAGAGAAAGCCACTTACAGGGCAAGGGCAGCAACGACGGCAGCGAGAACACCAGCGGGGGCGTAGACGGCAGCAGCACCGGTAGGAACAGTGACCTGGGTGCTGGTGGGCTTAACACCGCCGGTGCCAGTAGGACCAGCGGTGGTGGTAGCACTGCCGGTAGAAGTAGGCTTAGCTGTGGAAGTGGCAGAGCCAGTGCTGGAAGCACCAGTGCTGGAAGCGGTGCTGGAGCCGGTGGCAGAGCCGGAGCCGGTGGAAGAAGAACCACCGGAGGCGTTGGTGCAGTCCTTGTAGGAAGACTCAGCCTGCTCGAGGACGGTAGTGAGCTTGGCAGCAAGCTGCTGGGCAATAGGCTGAGCGTCCGTGGGAACCTTTGCAACGACGGCCTTAATCAACGCATTGGAGTTGTCGGTAATGGCAGCAATCTGGTCCTGAACAGTCTTGCACTCGCCGGCCTTCTCGACTGTGTCCTTCTTGTTGGTAAGGGAGGTGGTCAGAGCACTGCCGGAGGCGGCGAGCTTGTTGACAGCGCTAGCCAGTCCGACGGCATCGTCAAGAGTCAGATCGGGGCCGGCAGTGACCTTGGACTGGCCGTCCTTGAGGTCAGAGACGAGCTGGTCGGCCGCGGCGACCAGGGCGGTCTTGTCGCCGTTGTAGGCGCCGACAGCGGTGTTGAGAGAGTCAATGTCCTTGCCAACGGTGTCCATGACACCGTTAACGATGGTAGCGTCGCGAACGACAATGCCAGCCATGGCGGACGAGGCGAAGAGAGCAACGGAGAACTTCATGTTGACGGTTTGTTAAGGCGAGTTCTTGAAAAGATTAATTGCAAGTAAACGAGTGTTGTTTAGACTCAAAGCGAAGGTGAGTGAATGGGGATGGGGAGAAAGGAAAAGAAAAATTTGGGAAGGGCGAGATAGCTACGATTATATAGGGAAAACAAACACGCCATCGGGCTGAAGAGCCAAGGAGGATGGTGCCAGGCAGGACAGATGGCTGGGAGCACCAGGCAACCCAGTATCTTTCGGATACTGAGCTGAGCATCATCTCCGTCCACAACCATGTACCTGTACATCACTCAACCAAGGTGCTGCATAGAGTGCACTACACCCAAATAAAATGGAGGGGAGGCGTGTGGCCTGTGAAAGGGATTATTACCGAGGCAGCCATTCAGTAGGCCAAGGAACCAGCGGGCAGTGGAGAAGGCATTGCCATGTACGGAGTACATACAGAGAGATTGAGCGACGAAATGGGAGGCCAGGAAGCTGTAGGATGCTTTGGCTGCCTCTATTGGGAGAGGGTGCCGACAGGGGTGGTTGGCTTTTTGTCAACCTCCAAGTACCTGTACACATGCAGCCAAGTAAGTGAGCCTGCACACCACACCATGCGAAGTCGTAGATCTATTAGTATGCAGTGCGTGTGGGGACCGCCGGCCGACAATGCTTCACACTTCCGCCTCTGGTGTGGCCGCCGAGCATGGGCTTGACGCCACACCAAGTTCTTTTGCCCAGGTCGCCAGTCAACAAGCGTTGTCGTGTGGAGGCGTGGGAAAGGGCCATAACAAGGCTCTGCCTTTGCATTGGATCCAATTTAGCCTGTAGAGCGGCCAGTGGTTTGTGCGTTGGGGTTCCCACGAGTCGCTGATGTAAATTCTGCGAGCTCATTTTAATCATCGTTTATACCTTTCACATGAGGCTAGTCAACCGGGAGTGTTTGTACTCGCTGATGGATGGTTCCTGGGTTTGTTAAGCTTTTGCTCGGAACTAGGGACCGATTGCCCTCCACTCCGTATTTTCAATGGCAATGATCTATGACAATCACCAGAAAACTACGGAGTAGCACCAGGCTATTCTCCGCAAAAGCTGTCGAGATGGCTGGCCCACCTCCACGGTTGCCCTTGCACAAATGCTATTGTACCCATTCTCCCCCACACATTTGCTCTTGCTAGCGTAGTTTTGTTTGGAGAGTTTATGTTTGAGCATAGATGATATAATCGTCGACAGACTCTTCGTTGTGCGGTCGATTCACAGGCCCAGCGCTGCTGGCTGGGCAATGACTGTATCCGTTGCAATAACAACGAAATTAGGTACAACGGTTGCCGCGGCGAATCAAGGCAACCCAGCCGCCACTACCTGCATCCTTTATGCAGCCACTGGGCGCTTGGTGAACAGGGACCAGAACAGGGTGAGATTGAGCTGAGTTTAGGAGAGCACTATCAGAAAAGATGGTGTGAGGCTGGTGGATAAAAAGAGGCGGGGTTCACATTTTGGACTTGTAACCATAACAATGGCCGGCCGGCTGGTTTTCTAATACAGGCTGCAAAGATGGATATCCACCTGCACAAATACGGAGAAGCTCATTTGAGTATGTGTCGTACCTGTCCGTTCTCGTGCCGTTGCCACACCCCGACTCTACTACATCGAGGCAGAGCTCCGGGAGAGACGGGGCTTCTGGACGTGACAACCAGGGGGTAATGTTAGCTGCGGAAAGGCAGGTGCCCACCGCGGCTGGCTTTTTGGCGAATGGTGAATGGTGGATGGTGGATGAGAATCCGGGGAGGCCAGGTCATACTTCTTCAACAGCCTATGCTACGCAGAGCACCCTGCAGCGCTGCTGCAGTGCAAATATTTTGCCAAATTGGTATGCCCTCATAGAGCCGTCAATAAAATAATGGCGCACTCTGGTTGCAGCAAATTTCGAAATCGAAAAGTGCGGTGCGACGCTGCGCTCCTGTCTATGAAGAATAGCCCTTGGAACTATTGGGTGTATACTCCACGTTATTACCCACCTCGGCCTTGGCAGGTTTCCCAATAGCCAAGCTCACAGTCCACTGGCCTGGGTAAGAGATCGAATAAACACATGTCTCTGTTCTGCCCCCCATCCATCCGCTCCGCCGCCAGCACGCAACGGCCGGAAGATGTGGATGCTGCCGTGGGTTGGCCATTTTGAGCCAGTTTCCACTGAAAATAAGAGCAAGGTGCCTATCGTCTAATGAGCCCACGGGCGGTTCTAGAGGCATACGTGCTCGTATCCAGCTATTACGCACCATCTAGAGCTCGACAGCGGGTTCTTGTTATTGCTGTGAGCAAGTCTACGTTAGTCGCCTGCAGCAAAAAGCTCTCAATTACCTCACTCACACCGCGGTCTACACTTTGTTTTAGCTCCAGCCCATATGAGCAATAAAACAGGATCGTCCATGAGCAGGTACTTAATTTCCCTGCTTGTCGAGTTGTGAGCAACTCTGACGATGACTGGTAGGTCATCACACAACGGAGCACTTCAGATGCAGCAACATATGGGCCAGTTACAAGGTCTGCTGGCGAAATGGTTGGTTACCTTTTCACCTGCAGCCCATACGATGTTGCAAAAGTCTCCGCCGGCGTGCGCGAGAAGCACCACATTGATGAGTCCTCGGCGAATGCCATGGCACCATTGGTGCGCCAGCTGCAGAGCTAACAAAAGAGTGTGTGGGGAGGCGTCCTGCTAATAAGTAACCTAGATTCCATGGCAACGCAAAGTCCCTTACTGCGCCCCCTGTTGGTGGTACTGGTAATAGCAAAGTAGATGTACTCGTACAAGTGCAGCCACGGTGGGCGCCTCATGACGAGACTATGAGCCTGTTGATGGTTATGAGGACTTGTGTGCCTACTGCCCATACCCCTCGCAAACATAAGGATGCTATTTTTATACACTGGAAACATGTGCGCCTCGGTACGGTCGCACATCAGCCACTAGTAGTGATTACCCCGCACAAAGGATCGTGGAAATTGAGGCAATGGGGGTTCTCAAAGAGGAGAGTGAATCGGCAATCTCTCTGAGATCAATTGACTAGAGAGAGTGTTGCGACAACGAGTTCTCAGCATCATTTGCAAGTCTCTGTATCTCAGGCACAGGCACCGTCCTTTTTGCGTCACTAACTTGAGTTGGAGAAGGGGGCTGGGATTCTTTCTCGATGCAACCTTCTCTGTGCGTGGCAAACAATAATGCCAACTTTGCATGCATGACCTTCAGTCCGGAGGCTCGTCTCTTTGGGCTAGTCTCCGCCACAAGCAAGCCACATCCATACAACGCAAAGCTTTTGCTTCACCCGCCCAACACCACATAGCTAGCGCAGCCAGTCTGTCAGTGGCGTGGAATGGAATGCGAAAACTATATTTACAAGTGACGCATCAAATAGTTGCAACGAAGAAACCAGATGTGGCCTTTCTCGGTCTTTGAAACCTGGTCTTCTTGACCCTCCGTGTGAGATGCGCCGCTCGGCATGGATTATCTACTCTCATAAGATGCCTTGCACGCCATCCAAGCTACTAAGTTCCCAGTGGGGAAGAAAATGAGAATACATTGCTGGAGACATCCGCTGTAGTTCCGGGCCAATCAGCCGGCGACACTGACCTTACAGAGCGCTGTTGAAGCTGTAACGGTCAGTTCTGTGGAGATTAAACCTCCGTTCATGGAGGGTTGCTAATTTTACTTGACCGTGGCGGAACGAACATGCAACTGGGGAGTGTGCCCCTTGCAGGCCTTGGCAGAGGCATCCTCATTTTGTGTGAGTCCGAAGGCAATCGATTTGTTCCCCTGAGACTTTATTTGTCTGCAATGTGGAAATTGCCTTCAAGCCATTATTCAATCTGCATGTCGTGTGCCTTGTTCTCTAGGCCCATCCCGGGCCGGTCGGTGCTAACTGACGCCCCTCCCGCGATGAAGATCTTGCTTTGCGTCTGTGCAAGGCAGACGAACCACATTAGAAGATGAATGCACCACCTGGAATGTCTTGCACAGCCAAGACAGCTTATTGAGCATTGCTTATTTCTTCGCTCGACTGTACGGTTAAAGGCGAGAGAGAAGAGCATGAGGATGCATTTGGGCCAATGTGCGATCGTGTCGTCTCTATTTCACAGGCCGGCAGGCTAACTAACAAAAGGTGATTCAGGCTGATGATCCGGAATCCACCCTAACCACATGGAAAACGGTGAATTGAATAAACAGGCCGTCTTTTCCAGGAGCCTGGCGCGCTACTTTCCTTTTCGTTGCATGATACTCTGTAGTGTCGTCTTTGTCCTGCCTTTACTAATAATAGACTAATCAATATCGACCAGTCTAATCAACCTACCGGCAGCTTCAAAGACCAAATGCACATTTTACACTGGATTGGGCAGGAAACCAGCAAGTATACAGATCTTGTACGCTTCACGAGACCCCTGGCAGATGTTCTTAGGCGCCATTATGCACTTGGGACAGGTTCATCTATGGAGGGAGGCGGCCTGGAACCCATCAAAGATTCAATCCGTTTCCTGCACGCCACTATGACCGATCCCCTTCCAGCTCAAGGCACGTACGAGTCACGGTTAGCTTTATCATCTTTTTGCTTTGCCCCGAAATGAAAGATTCAGAATGAATTACAAAAATGCAAGGCCCGTGACAGTCACGCCACAAACCTGGTTTTTAGCTGCAGCTTGTGCATTTTGGAAACAGGCCCGGATGGGGCCTGTTTCGCTCCATTTAAAGTGCGTGAGGCTCTCGGCGAATTCACTTTTCGTCTTCGAACACTCCCCCTTAACTGATAATGACAACAAGTAAACCCCCTCCCTGGTCAGTCTAATAAGCTCCTGCAGGTGAGAACCCATCCGCAACCACTACGGACACAGTTTCCGAAAGCCTTAATCCGCCGGCGGCGTCGTGATGGCGACAGGACAAGCCTAGTTGATATTTTACGCAGCAAGGTCGTGCGATGGAGCTTTTAGCCTGATTTACTTTGCTAATTTGGTTCGTACGAACTAACCTTAGCTCAATTTGTTACACATCGTTATGTTTTGGGCCAGGCCAGACTCTTTCTCGCCAGCCCATCGCATTAAATAGCTGCACCACTAATAACCCGCGCTACTGTAAGCCACCTGCAACGCAATACGAAATGGCACTCCAACAAAATCCTTCGACACAAGGGGGTTGCTACAAGTTACATTGCTGCAAAAAAAAAAGTTAGTGTGGCACGATTTTTGAAGGATTCGGACTCCGCACCAACCTCAGCCAGTAGTCCAGGTACAAGCTCTTTCCCTCAGCTGTGGCGCACGGCCAGTGCAGTTGGTCAGTCGGGATCACAGACGAGTGAAGCATCCAGACTCCGGCCTAGTATTCCGCCTCCGCGCCGACGTGAAATTACAGTTTTCCATGACAAGCGGGACAGTCGTCAGTAGATTCCGCCTCTTTTGTTCTCAGCTGATAATCTTTTTCCTTTCCATTCCTAAAAGATTGGGTGTGGCTTCGGTCCATGTGGCCCGAGAGGCTTCGAGGCAAAGGCGCTGCTGGCGTGACAGAAGAGGAATTATCTACGGACAAAGAGGTGGCAAAGTGGAATTCATGGTCTCCATTTTGTTTGCACCTACGTAATACTCAATCTGGACTTCCAGTGAAAATGCTACACTTGTTAGCTGTTGATTCTCGAGTCGATTTTCCTCTTGTTCCGTGGGGGCCAGGAGGGAAGAACCGAATCTCTGAGCTACGAGCAAGTTCTTGAAGCTTTTTTAATCCTGTTTCGAAATTTAACTGGCTCTGAGACGTGAAAGTGGCAGAGAGACGGCGATCTACGTCCTTGAGACAGTCAATCTGTATTCGTTGAATCACTGTCCCAAACAAGCAGCATGCTGTACTGGTTATATGACTGAAATCGCTCAAATATATTAGTGTCTACGTTCGCATCATTTCCGTTATTTAATTGATCAACGTGCAAGTGGTCTGCATGGCTTCCTTGAAATAGCCAGCCACTTCCACATTGATGATGGTCTGTTGTTATACTTGTCCAAGATATTGAATTTCCCCCACCAGCCGCCCATATTGCGGGATTGAGTATATACAAATGGCCCTGTCGAATCGGACATCTATAACACGTTAGTTAGCATAAGTCAGTCTTGAGCCTAAATGAGACTTATCGTACTCCGTACCAATGTAGCAGACGTCACGAGTCCGAGCCGCTATGTCTATAGGGTAGGTAGCACGTCGCGAAATTCGAAATGAGTTCATTCACCATATAAAAAGAAACTTTACTATCCGCACGATTTACGGTGTACTGGGAAGACTTTTTTTGCTTACGTATTTATTTGAGCTTGATCATATCTACCTGAAGCGTATAAGTGCATGCCATGCCTAATCAGGCGGCAGACACTATAGCCTCCTCCACCATGAAGCTGCGGATGAACTCAGGCGAACAAATCAGAGCTATAGGCAGCCAAACCTGGGCAAAGTATTTCCTCGGAACAGGATATCAATCTATTTTGGCCATATATCGACTACTACGGATAATGGCCTGTAAGACAGCTGCCTGTTGCGAACAGGGTAGCTATTCCACGTGATGGCCAATTTGACGTCAGCCCCTCCTCGTCCCGCCAAGCAATGACAACTTACCTTTGGACAAGCTCTCCGGGGTTGCAAACACACCATCGCCCTCTATAACTTCCGACTATCCTATATCGAGACTTCACGAGGCAAGAACAAATTCGCTACTATAAAGCTTTTTTTTTAACACAAAAAAAAACCGGACAAGCGGCGCCATGGCTGAGCCTCTCCCCACTGCGCTCAAGATCCCCGAGATCAGCCGCTTTGTGAACCGTGCCAACCAGCTCCGCGCCGTTAAGCCCGCCGTCGCCTACTGGTGCGAGTACCATGCCGTGAACCAGATTGTTGGCAAAGCCCTGCACACGACCGACGACGAGTGCTTCAACTATACACGCACGCTGCTCGAGCGCCTCGAGGCGACCAAGACGGAGAGGGCAGACGACGATGCCATCACGGACAACGCGGCCGGCCAGGCGTACGTTGAGATGTTTGCGCAAGAGACATTTGATCGCGCGGAGCGTACCATGCGCGCCAATAAAGTGACAAGGTAAGAAAGGAGGAAAACAGCTTGTTTGGTCACCTGTAAAGGACAAACGATGTCGGGGGAAAGTAGGCTAATTCCAGAGCCAAAACTCGGCAGACAAACGGCAGATACGTTTGACGCGGCGGCCACCTTTTTCGATCTCACCCGCGAATGGGGCACCCCCGAGCCAGATATTCTGCAAAAGATTAAGTTCGCCAAGTGGAACGCCGCGCGCATCCTCAAGGCCATCCGCCAGGGCGAGGACCCCAACGAGACCAACCCCAAGGCACCAGAGCCCGAACCCGAGGCCCTCCTCCCTGTAGATCCAACCGAGCTCGAGCTCGAGCTCGACCCCGCGACGCAAGAACCCCCCAGTAATTTATCTCCGCCACCCCGTCACGTCTCAGTGGAAGAGGTCCCCGACGCAGGCGAGCCTTTCCCGTCGGTACCAAACGATTCCGCGACGGCGACGGACGGCGCTGGCTTCCCGCCGCCACCGCCAGGTCCGGCAGTGACAACACCGCCATTCGTTCCTTCTCCCATCAGCACGCCGCCGCCGCCACCTGCCGCGAATCTGCAGCCAACACCACCGAGCGCGCCGTGGCCACCACAGGTATTACCTCCTCAGCCGTCGCCTCAGATACCAACAAAGATCATACCTGACTTTATCCCTCCCCCCGAGCCTCTCCCCATTCCATCCAACACGCCGCCTGCACCGGTTGCGCCTGCGCCGAGGGCAGCTCCGGTGCCGGTTCCGACCCCGGTACCAGCGCCAACCGCGAGTATATCGCACAAGGACCTCAATCAGGCCCAGAAGCATGCAAAATTTGCCATTTCGGCCTTGAACTTTGAGGATGTTCCTACAGCGATTCAAGAGCTGCGAAATGCGCTGGCCATGCTGGGGGCTCGGTAGTTGCAGCTGTGTTGCCGACAGAAACAAACAAATTTTAGGCCGGATGGCTTGAGGAGATGGCAATGGTAGTGAATAGAAAGGGTTTGTTATTGATAGCCCTTGCCTCCATGTAAATATTTTTTTTATGAAAATGAAGAAAATCCCTAGTTTCAAAACAATTATACGCCGCAAAGGTCTTGGTGCATTGTTTTGCCCAGGCCTAGTCTTCCTATACTTCGTAAATCGTCCATCATTTGCAAGCCCCAAAAAGAGGGGGGGAAAACATAAGCCTCGTAGTAATCAATTCCAAGCACCATAAAGGTTCAAGTGGTTAAACAGGTTATGCAACAGTAACGACGCTATGTGGTGAGAATCCTGTAATGGGAATACTATCGAGATATCGGTTGGGAACGCCATTCCTCTTAGGCGGCTCATCATCTTCAGGGGCACCAAACCATCCTCGGTCTGGGCCCCAGGTTATTGCGCATTCCGAGGTGGTGGCGATACTCATGAGGGAGCGCATCATGGCTCCCTTCTTCTGCACGCTTTCATATGCGTCAAATTCAATAGTACGAACAGACGGTAGGCCTTTCAGTGTGTTTGCCAAAAGATTGCGGCTGAATTCTTCGTAGAAGCCGTCTGCACGGCGAAAGTTGTTAAAGATATTGTCGCTCGGGTCCACCTCAACATAGACCCTGAGAGTATGGACATTGCTGCAGTCCTTCAACCCCAGGCCGGCATTGACAACCCATCCAGCAGGTGGTGCGCTCCAGCCTGGTCCAAGGCGCATCTCAATCTTAGTAAGGCATTGTCTCTGCCTGGCAGAGAGACGCGCCAAAAGAGGCTTCTTGGTTTTGAAGAATCGGCCTGGTGTGGTGGGGAAGAGTCGGAATATCCGTGTGCTATAGAAGCAGTGTGTCGCCTCGTTGCTAATCAGCCTACATGTTCGCATAAGGGCCAGTTTCTTGTGGATTCGTTTGTGGTTTTCTCGGTTCAGGTCCAAGACCTCAGTAATTTCGGCAAAGAAAAATTCGTATATCTTGATGCGGAGTTCGGATGGCAGGGAAAGGAGCGGAAAAGGGTTTTCGGGAACTCGCGGCTTTCGCTTCTCGAATGGGTGGAGAGGTATATCAAGAGTCAAGGAAGCAATCGATGCCGCAATTTCTTCTGTTTCCGTGGCAGGGGCGGACGCAGAAGGCTCTATAGTCTCTAGTTGGGTCGATGCCGGCGTCTGCATTGTCCGGCTGCTCTTTTGCGCGGGAGCAGCGCGCTTAACTGGTCGTCGAGCCATGTCGCAAAAGACAATTATTTATGCGCTCCGCAAAAGTGTGTCTATTAAAGAGGGAGAGCACGGCGGTGCTGATGTTGTAGCAGCGTAGCCGGTGGCGAACTTGGAGTGGCAGTGGGTATCCGAGAGAGCAACAAGATGGGCTCGATTTGTAGTCGGTTCGCAATCGTAGGCAATCTGAGTCTGTCTCTAAATAGGAATTTCAAAGTCCAGACATACAGCAGGAAATATTTCCGGAAATAGTGTGGTGGTTCACAGAGGGTGGTGCCATTGCGATGTCGCAGACGAAGCTCATCCGGAACCACCCTCTAAAATGCGACGGTGGCCATGGCGCTGGATCAAATGGGTAACTGGAGAGACTGAGAGACGTGCTGAAGGATGCAACTGCCACGTAATACTAGGATACTATGGCAAGAGATGTAAAGGATATGTCAGCGCCGACCCGGAGAGCATCTCTCGTGTCGTTATTGTGAGGGGAAAGAAAGGTAAACTGCCCAAGAGTCAGCGGACGACGAACTGGAGATAGAAAGTAAAGTGCCACCAGTGATGACCGTAGTTCTAGTGTAGCGCGTGATGTGCTGTAGCAGCGCTAAAATACAGGTTGCTACAGGTGAGTGCTCATCCTGTATCGCCCTAAGAATGCGCCACAAGTAGTTCACAGCCAGGCAAGCCGTCTGGCGGGCGGCAGGATACCTTGGTACTCCGGACGTCGGTGAAACGAAATTTCCGATTCAATCTACCTTGTGCTTGTCAACTTGCCCGCAGCGTTTTTATTAGTGTGCGCCGCCGCACTAACTAAAACCTCTGGCCAACTTGAAGCTCGTCCCACTGGATGAGGTCAGCTGGGAAATTTTTAGTGGTGCGTGGATAGTCAAGGAGGCAGAGCCGTTCGACGACAACGCATTTTTGATCCCAACCCAGTCAATACAACTCATCCACGAAAACGACTGTACTTAGGGACAGCTCGTACAGAGGCACAAAATTGCATCACGGATTTACCAAATCTCTGCCCTCTGTGCGCTGTGCCGCAATTGATTTGCAAAACCATGCTGTCAAGGCTCGTCCTGGCGCCTCGCGTGGGCATGGCCAGTTTGGCCAGACACGCTATTGCCGCCCCCAGCTTGCGCAACTGCACCGCACTTGTTGCGCCTACGAATCATCTCTTTACTCGAGCCTATTCCCAGAAGAACGAAAAGGCCGCTGCCAGTGATTCCAAAGCCAAGGATTCTGCTGCCGCCGGAACGAAAACAGACGCTGCGCCAGCTGCCTCCAGCCAGGAGGCTCCTGCATCGTCGATGCCGGCCGAGCCCGAACCCAAGGAGCCTGAGCACGAGCAAATACCGTTCCACAAGCTGCCCGATCTGACACAGGGCATCCCCTCGACCTTTGCGCAAGAAATGGCCGAGAAGAGAAGCGGCCAGAAGCCATCCTCGTATCTACAGACCATCGAGCAGGACGAGTCCTCCGCCTCACGCCAGAGGCGCGACCCATACGACTCGTACGAGTCAACGCACCAGCTCAACCGCCGAAAGTATACACGGATGGCCATGATGCTCGCCGCCGCCGGTGGTGCCGCGACCTTGGTCTACCTGGGTCGCAACTGGGAGGACGAGATTGAGGAGCAACGCCATCCCGACGTGCCCAACGGCTGGGGCATAGGCCTCTGGTGGGCCAGGGTCAAGGCCCGCGCGACCGAGTCTGTCACATACTACCAGGAGCCCGCCTTTGACAAGTTGCTTCCGGACCCCCAGCCCGTCTTCTCCCGACCGTATACCCTGTGCCTGAGCTTTGAAGATCTCCTCGTCCACAGCGAGTGGTCGCGCGAGCACGGCTGGCGCGTTGCCAAGCGGCCGGGTCTCGACTACTTCCTCCTGTACCTCTCGCAATACTATGAGTTGGTCCTCTTCAGCTCCACTTCCATTGCTATGGCCGAGAATGTTGCCCAGAAACTAGACCCTCACCACATTATCATATGGAAACTCTTCCGCGAGGCTACCAAGTTTGAGGATGGAGAAATCGTCAAGGTATGCATTCTACAACAATCCTTTTCTTCAAGCAAGGCAAAGTTTGGCTAAATATGAAATAAATCTAGGATCTCTCATACCTAAACCGCGACTTGTCCAAGGTCATCATCATCGACACCGACCCCAAAATGGTCCGCAAGCAGCCTGAAAACGCCATTGTCCTTCCCCCCTTCAAGGGCGACCCCAACGACCGCGGCCTCATCAACATGATTCCTTTCCTCGAGTACATCTACACCATGGAGTACGACGACGTCCGCCGCGTCCTCAAGTCCTTTGAGGGAAAGGATATTCCCGAGGAGTTTGCCCGCCGCGAGGCCATCATGCGCCGCGAGTTCGAGAAGCGCAACATGTCGGAGCGCAAACCGAAGGTGTCTGGCATGGGTATGCTCAGCAACGCCCTCGGTCTCAAGTCGAGCAACATGAGCATGACCCAGGCTGAGGGCGAGCAGAGCGCCAGCGAGGCCTTTGCCCAGGGCAAGATGCTGCAAGACATTGCCCGCGAGCGCGGCCAGCGCAACTACGAGGCAATGGCCAAGAACATCAGCGAGAATGGCGAGCAGTGGCTCCGCGAGGAGAAGGAGTACGTCGAGAAAATGCAGCAAGAGGCCATGACCAATGCTCTCGGCTCCTTTGGCGGCTGGTTCGGGGTCGGCAAACAGCCCACCGCTGCCGGCGCTGAGGGCTCCGCGGCAGACGCAACCACCGCCCCGGAGGATGCCAAGAAATAAAAAGACGAAAAAAGAAAACCGAACCCCCCTTCTCCCTTTTCTGAGCGATATGCCGATGGTACCTTATAACCCCTTGGGCTCTTCTCGTTTTTCGTCTCTGCTGGCACGCATGGAATGAGAGAATCAACGCCGATCACATCGCTCCTTTCGCTACGACTGCGGCTATCAAACCCAACATGGCCGCTCTTTTTGTAATTTTATTAGTACAACACCACACACACCAAATAGAAAAAAGGGGGGCCGACTATGACGCAACAGTAGTGTCCCAGTATCACGCGAGGGTTGCATGGGCAGGGCAGGATAAGCTCTTGTATAGATTTTGCATATTTTTTGGTTTCATGTTGGAGATTTAATCTTCTTACAACACAGTGCCAGTCCAGTTGAGTCGGGACAAAAAAGAAACATCACTGCATGATTGCAGTAGGGTTTTTTATTGTATAGTAAAGGTGTATTAAGAAATGACTCTTCAAGACAGTTATCTAGGATCGCCCAGCTCTGTGAAAAGCACGCCGTCGAGTAGGTTCGACGGATAGCCATCTTCTACCTGCGGACTACCCGCGTGGCAAATCGTCCATTCCCAAGCATACAGTGCTCACAGTTTGGATTCGTGATGCATTGAAAGTAGCTGCGTAGAGCAATTAGTGTCGGAATTTTCCTGGGCGCATGCGGCATCTAGACTCACTCTTCACTATTCTTATCCACAATCCGGGAGCAATCACATACCGCACCACATGATGGAGTTGGGCTAGTCCATGTGGGTGCCGTTGTCGTCGAATTTTGCCAGGATGTCGTGGTAGGTCCCTCGGTAGTGTTGGGCAACGGAGGGAACTGAATACCACAGCCAGCGCACTCTGGTTGAGAAATGCACTCTTCGTACCTAGTGTACGTTAGTAACAATTCATTATATGGGTCCTTGGTCTCAGCTTACTCTTCAGGATTTCCGTACTTCGGCTCACAGTCGCAGTACGACGGGCACGTCGGAGACGCTGTTGAGGTGGGACCGGCTGTACGAGTCGTGTTCGCTGTCGTTTGTGTTACTGAAGCTGGGATTGTTGTCCGGGCTGTCGGGTACTCTGTGTTTGTTACTGTCACAGTGGACATCCAAGTAGTTGTGATTAACTCGGTTTCGGTTGCTGTTGGTGAAGGCACTACCACAGCCTTCGTGGTTCCATCATAAATGAATGTGTAAGTGCCTGCAGACAGAGTCTCGGTTGTCGGAGTAGCTGTAAGAACGGGAGTGGTGCATGTCGCGCAATCGGGGTTTGAAATACACTGGAAATATCTTTCTGTTGTTAGGTATACATTTTTTAAATGTTTCATCTTATTTGATTGCGTACTCATCACTGTCACAGTCCTTGAACCGAGAGCAATCGCATTTACCGTATGAGACGCATGTCGCAGAGGTGGGATCTTTCTGGGTTTCTTGGGGGGAGTGTCGACAAGCAATCTGTCTGACACATTCTGCGGATCTGAAATTTGTTAAAGGAAGCTCTCTGGTATGAAAATATACACTGCTCGTAAATCACTTTGAGTCAGCAACTTACCCTCCCGCTGCTGCGGGATGATCCAAACACCACCTGATGGCAAGCTGGCTATAGTCCGCAGCCAGGGCTCCACTGGTAGAAAAGAGCAGCTGGACAAGTAATAAAAACTGGTAGTGATGCATTTTAACACTCTTATAGGTAAACAAGGTATTTGAGTCTAGGATGTGTTGCGAAGGGTTGTCTTGTCCATTGAAAGCCAGTGGCAGGCTGACGGTGCCGGACAAATGGCTTGGGATATTTGATGATTTATATATGCAAGATAGAAGATACGTAATGTCAGTTCCTACATTCTCAGCTTTGTAAAACACACCTGAGCTGCCACCAGCGGCTTCCGTGCTCGACAGCATGCGCCTTCCTCGCATGATTGTAGCAGCGGCAGAGCTGGATGAAAAACCGGCGGCTTGTTCCTACTCAAACATGCTCGTAACAGATTTCTTTATAAATATCCACCCATTCTAAGAAGAAGCAAACTTGTTCCCCGAGGGGGATACGGAAATAACACCGAGTATATAGTAAACTCGCAAAGGAGCCAGGAATACAATCAACGAGGTTACACGCCGGAAGCCAAGACTTATGCTGACATAAGTCTCACGGTCAAACTGTTGATTTTGTGAGTTGAATGCTAAATGTAGCTTGGCAGTGCGTGTATCGGAGCAAATTCATCCGGCGTACTATCAAACTTTGCCTTGGAATTGATTGTTGAGCAATCCACTGCTTGCCTCAGCTTGTCAGACCTATTTGACTTGCTTTTTAATGCAGGACGAAAATGGTACCTGGCTGGCTTCCTTGCCGTACTTGCATGAAGCAGTCTCGTGATCCTGCTTTCCATTCTAAATCAGGACGGCCAAGGCCACTCGTTTGCTAGCTTGAACAAAACGCTCAATCTTCTAAGTATATAGCATCGAATTGAGTTTGCTCAATGCAGCATCATGACGAATATGTTTGCCTTCTTAACTTCGAACTTGCTCCATTGAGCAAATACAAACTTGTGCGTGTAAATCTTCATCTAGCGAGCTCTACGCTCGACGCTTGAAGCAGTTTCGCAGACACTCTCGCTACAGAACCAGCTCGTGTGTAACCGTACATCTCCTTTTTTTAATTATTGTATATACTTGGTATGTGTAACTTTCCTAATACAACTCATTGGCTCGGCTTTGACCTGCGCTTCTCCTCCTGTGTCTGTGTCCTGTCATCGTGTTTCGTCTTGCCATGAACTTTAGCCATGGCCTTAGCACAAAGTGCAATGATTTGATTACGCGTCCACTTCTCTGCAATTGCATAATAGCCATCAACGTCTACGCCTGCTGCGCTCATGAGAATGACCGCCATGTACGAAATGATGCAGGCCATAGTTCCAAAGATGAGGAAATGAGTCAGCCACCAAAAGTGCTGTGAACCGAGAGGGCAATCGAGATACTCGTGCTCCCATTCCCAGGTTTCAAAGTTGAACCACATGCTCAAGAGGCCAGCATTGCCTCCAAAGTCGCCCATCATGGAGCGCACGGTAATCTCTCGTCGACCTTGAAGACCAAGACGGGCAGGGTAGCCCATCATTTTGGCATCCCTCCAAAGGACTGTCTCCCAAGACCTCTCAAATGAGTTGGTACCGTTTGTTTGGTTGATGAAGTGATACGTGTCGCAGCCTTCGTGATCGTGTCCGTTCATAACTAGGCCTTTGCGTCCCACGCCATTGCCGGCTGCATTCGTGTCGGCGTTGATACCAAAAATGCCCTCCAATAAGCCTTTACTGGCGTCACCGCTCAGCAAATATTGCTCTTTGAGGCCTCCGCCATCATCATGACTGTGAAAGTCGAAGAAGGGGGCGTCAACACAGATGCCGGCGGGCTTGTACATTGGAATGTGTGTGAGGATCAGTGTAAAGTGACCCGCAAACTCTACAGCAGCAGATGTGCCAATAACCGAGTTGATAAAATGGTAAGTGGCATCCTGCAGCGGCACAGACTTGGCCGGCGTGTCTAGGTTCATATCATTGAGGACAACAATCCGAAGCTCAGGAGCCAACCGCTTCGAATCGGGGTTCGTTTCTTCGTTAATAATGGTCGCGTTATATTCAGGGTCGGTGACGGGAAGTTCGAATCGTAGCTCATAGTTGGCCTTGCCAAAGTGGCGCTCGAATCTCTCGAGCCGCTCTTCGGTCAAGTCACCGGCATAACCAATATCATGATTGCCTGCAACGTTGATGATGCGCTTCTTCCAAATGTCTTCCTCGGGCGAACCGTTAAGAAAGCCAGTCAGGTTGTATTCTTGCGCCGGAAACACGGCGACATCATCCGGGACGCGTTCTCCGCCTTTGAATGTTCTATTCCAGAACCTGCGGCCGCGTCGCTCAAACTCGTTGTCGTCGATCCATTGGCTACCGAGAAGGTCACCCAGGACGGTGACATGCGACGGCTGTGTCCACCAATGCAGGGTTCTGTAGATGTGGGCGAGGTAAAAGTCGTTGCCGAAAAGGTCAAAGAGCTTGCGCGCTGACTCGAATATGTTAGGGACGTCGTCGAAAAATATGTCGACGAGATCGTGCATGGACCATCGAATACGCTCCTTGAGTGACTGGTGATGCGTTTGAAAAGTCAACTGTTTAAGGAATTGGGGAATGTGCGGCATGAAGCCTGCGTAGGCGAGAGGAATGGACGTGTCGCCCTCCAGCTGCGGGTCGCCTAAAGCAAGCAGTCGAAAGGGAGCCTGCTTCGTGGGTATACTCCTCAGGGACTCTTCGTCGGCAAATGGCCAATGAAGTTTCTTTGTCCCTTCAAACGCCTCGGTGGCGTTTCGTGAGGGTAAAGGGAACGCGCATTGTCGGAAGAAGGGATAAAAATACAGGTAGACGGAACAAGCCACCGTCAAAGGCACCAGGAGGCCCAGGCCATTGCGCAACCTCGACGCGACTAACATGTAGCCGGCTGCATGTATGGACAGGTAAGAGGATGACCAGCTCAGCTGTCCTGTAGTGAGAAGCAAAAAAGGCGAGTTGTATAAGGAAAGTCGAAAGTTGGCTGTGGAATTGTCCTAGAAAGGGGCTTTGCATGTGAGGGCATCGCCGCTATCGATTGCCCAAAATTTGGCTTAGTCAGGCAGCGCGACCTCGGCAACGCCGCGACATACAAGCAACTACCTCGAGAGTAAAAATTTTTGCTAGATTTGGTATTTGATGAGGGCACTGCGTATTTTCATCTTGAGGTCGCACTTACGGCATCGTATATGAATATCGATGTCTCTGTTACGGAAAGATTGTGGTCTCGCCTTGCTTGGCCTCGTCATACTGTCGGAGATTCAGTGTCAGAATAGTTACCTACCCTACATTCAAATTTGCATTGACTTCTAGCGATTCCGCGTGGATATATTCGTATATGAAGGTGTACCAGTTGCTCGATGAGCTTTTTCTGTGTTTTCTGTTGGATTTAATTGTGTTGTCGAGCCGGGTGCGTCTCAAATATGGACCCAAGTGTTGGTCTACAAGGATGCTCTGACAATTCTAGTGCAGAAAATAAAATAAAAAATCAATTAAAACACATAGTCAGTTCAAGTTCAACATGGGCAGGAGACAAAACATGGCACACTTTTCTGTTTCATCGCAGTCCCTGCACATAGTCGATAGCGAATACAAACAACGCCACAACATTTACTGTAGCCAAGCTGGGTCCTCGGACAAAAGCCGCCGCATTCACAGCTACAATGGCGCATTTCGCTGATAAAGCAGACCCTGCTCCAGAAAACCCCAACGTTCGGACCATGCACCGGCGACCGCATGATTTAGGCGTTGCTATGCGATGCTTGCTGAGTGGCAAGCTTGACAAATGCATTTTGTTGACAAAACAGGTTGTGAAGCAGGTGACCAAAAAGGCCATCACCCACGTCAGGGAAAAGCCGTCATCGGAGAATTCGTCCGCGGGCATGGGAATTTGGCACCAAAACAGGTAATGAGTCAAAGTACTCACGGTTCGCAACAAGTCATCAATTGGGATTGATTTATTTTAAAGTCTTTGGGGTTATTTCCGTTCCTCCAGGTGGCGCTATGGTTCATCATCGTACATTGCCTCGTCATCTTCCGCCGGCCACTCTACCTGGAAAACGACGTCATCACTTTCGTCCTCGTCGGATACCAGCATAAAGGCGACTAGACTGTTATCCTTTAGACCGCATTTTTGGGGCGTAAAGTTTTCGTCGTCCCCGACGTTTATGCGCCTCCAGCCCTGTGATGGATCGTCATGCTTGTTCAAAACTCCGTAGACAAACTTGGGCTCCGCTGGAATGTCAGTCCTTGTGGGTGGCTCAAGACTTGTAGTAAGGCCGTCAGGGTAACGATCTTGTAGAATCTTGGCAAGCTCCTTGGTAATATCCGAGAAGGGAGCCTGTGCTTCAACGTAGAGGTAAATTGTGTGCACCCCGTGTCTGAAGCGCACGGAGAGATGTGAGTCGCCGCCTATTTCAGCCTTTTTTTTGTCATCACATTAGTAGGCTATTGGCGGAAGGGGTTGTAAGCGTCAAAGCCAGGAGCGCTCCATACCATGTCTTGTAAAAAAAAAAAAAAGCTGTCAGTGCAGATGAATGAAATTCAAGATCTGCGAGAGGAAAACGAGAATGTTTCCAATGCCAATATCCGACAAGTCGCGTCGTACTTGAAGCGATTGTGCTTTAGGAGCGTTTGGCTCGCGTTAACTACGACACGACATCACGTGCGCCCGCGCAAAGCTGTCTTGAACATAGCAAGCTGTCGGCTCAAGCGACAATCAACACAGTTGATCGGTACGACGAAAAAAAGGCCACAAAATTCCTCCTGCGCGGGTAACGCCCATTTAACGAAACAAAGCTTAACTTGTGTGACGGCACAGGTAGCTCAATCATTAGCGTTGTTGTGAAGCTGACTATTTGCTGCTTCATGTTGAGCTAAGCCTGACTGGCGTGTCCTACTCACTGCCGCAGACTTTTCACGGCCAAGGTATTCTACTTCAGATATCCAGCAAGGAAACAAGGATATCGGAAATACCACCCGTACTGTTTTTTAGGCAGGGAGGGCCACACGGCGCGGCACAGGGGTCATATCACGCACAGCGTTGAAAAGGAGAGACCAGAGTGCGACCACATTGGCAACGGGAAGCAGCAACTGGGAGAAGAAACCATGGAAACGAACATGTCACCTAACAAAGACTCATTCTCGTCGCTTTCTCGAGATGGACAGCAACCATATCAAGTGGCAGCGGCCACAACACCAGGGCCGCCCCTGGAACTGTTGCCAGCATCGTCAGACGCCATGCGCCTGTCCATGCTGGCACCGGCGCGGTTGTTCATGGGGACGCTTGCCTCGAGTATGATTGGCTTTATGCTGGGAGGGTTCCAGGGAGGGCAAATGGCCCAATTACGGTTCCGAGCGGAGCACGCGCACAAGATGCCCGACACGACGACGGGATGGTACTTCTACCACAAATCCAAAAACTACCACGCTATGCAGGGCGGCATCCGTGAAGGTTTCCGGATGGGAGCTAAGACGGGATTCTGGAGCTGCGCTGCCCTGAGCCTGGAGACAACAGTTGATCGTATGCGCGGCAGCAGCGACATGCTGTCAACGATAGTAGCGACAGTGTCTGTGGCTGGCATGTTTTCATTAACACGTAAGTCATTATTATCTCTTGGAGGCATCGTGAATGGCCACCATATTCCCCGTTTCCTGTCCTGCTATCTCATCTGGTCACATTTTGTTTAACCCTGTTACGTTACGGCAACCCCTGCCTGATCTCTGCCAACATGCCTAGTGTGTCATGTGTTGGCACCGGGAACATGACGGTGGTGAGTGGCGGAACAGGCATCCGGGTTACAGACGGTGAAGGACCTTCTGGGGTTGGCATCATTCTTCAACGTGACAATGCAGACTTTGTGATCTGGGAATATGACGAATGGAAAACATATGCTGACGGGCACTTTCTTCTTTGGCACTAGATCGCTTCTCACTGTCAGCAGCAGCATGCACGGCACGGTACGGGCTTCTCTTTGGAATTGTATACGGGGGTGTGCAAGACTTGTCGGCACTAGCCCGGGGGCGGCCGGTGGGCTATGTCGAAGCCATCCGACGTCGGGTCTCTACGAAGTAGTGCGTAGGGTGCGCAAGGGTGGCGAGAAAGGGTCTTGGGATGCCCACTGTCGGACGAGTCCTCCGACCGCACTAAGAGTGCCAGCGACGCCGAGTTTCTCTTCCGAGACAGTTCCGAGATGGCCAGGCCCCATTGCTCCCACAGGTACCGTGAGACAGACCCCGGTTCACCCAACCACGGCCAGCCACGGGGACGCGGCTGGGCTGGAGTTGGCTCAATCAGCTGAGGATCCTTTAGCGGCGTCTTCCATCCGAGATCCCTCATCGCCTACATCGGCGCACCAAGCTCCCAAAGCGGATGCTTCCTGGCACCTGCTGCATGTTTTTTGCCTAGTGAGCCCCGCTCTCCAGTCACCTGGCCCAGGGCGCCGGAAAGCAGAGGCAAAAAGGTGCAAAACTCCAAAAGCCGAAACTCACGATAACTTGTTTTTTGAGATTTGGGCTGTGGACTGATCCCTGCGCTCTGCCACCCCCTTCGCTCTTTCGTATATTTTTTCCCACCTTCAGTTTTGAAGATTGCAGGTTTTCCCCATGAATATTTACATTTTCCTTTTCAATGCAAGTTTACACATTCGCATGTTGTTTGGCTTGCATCAGAACATATCTTGGCTGTAGTTTCTATGAGCAGGAAAATATACCTTGTTTCACATCGTACAAGTTTGTGTTGGAGAAAGTAGCGATTACCTAGCTCGTACAGACGCAATGCTGTTCGAGGGACCGAAATAGTCCCTGCAGCCTGCAGCCTGCAGCTAACTGCCTTGTCTGGCCACACAGTGTAGGAGTGAAGAAAAAACACACCCCAGCCGCCGGAAAAAAAAATAAAAATCATCGCTGCTGGAATCTCTTAGGTAATACAACGGAAAGAAAATAATTCTGACCGGAAAGCTACTTCCCCCACCATTTCCTTCCTTCCTCTTTTTTTTTTTTTTGCTCCTGCCTAGTATGCTCTGGCTCACGATAGTTACACGTTGTTTTATTAGTGGCGCGTGCTAAGACAAGTGCCATAACAAGTGTAGCGCATGAAAAACGGAGTAAGATGGCTGAAAGGAGGAGACAGACGAGGAGGGGGCCACACCACAGTATTTTATCAGAAGGGATAAAAAACTTAGAAGAAGAGAAGAAAGTGTACAAAGGTGAAACTTGTCTCTGTCGTCTTCGTTCCATTGCGATTGAGATTGAAACTTCTCCTTTAGAGCCATCTTTAAATTGACAGCAAGCAATGGAACATTTGGGGAACCCCTGCGAGACTATGATTTTTACTGGCTATTTTGGAGCTGTCGTGAGGAAAGAAGGCTACTGAAAACGGGGTAGTAATGTAACGCTGGCACACAAACGGGGGCTGCAGGTGGTGGCGGTCGTGGGTTGGGGAAATGAAGAAAAAATGTGTGCCAAGCTATTTAAAAAGCGACCACTGTTGCCACAAGCCCGTGGATTTCGGATTCGGTATACTACCTAGGTAGGTAATTAATCGTGATGATAGCGACCCTGCATAACGGCAGGCGTGTGTTGCAATGAATCACTGGCCCCAAAGCATATCCAATACTTCTGCCTGTCATGCACCAATATAATGCAGCCAAACTTGTATGTTCAGATTGTCCCGTCGGCCAAAAATCCCCAATCAGTCCCAATCAATCGTTGGGTGGCGTAGGGTGACATGGGGCAACGAAAGGGATATTTATTTAGATACCAAGTTAGACGGGTGGAAGGGAGGGACATGACCAACAAGAAGAGGAATGATTCCCTTTCTGCCAAGAAATTCGCCGAGTACAAAAATGTCTTGATAACTGCGAGTCCAGGCACACACTGCCAAGCCCACGATGGGCTTGGCTCTGCTGCGTGCGCGAATGTCCCGAAAACAACGTATCGGAGCCATTCCAGTATCATTGCAAAAAGCTTTTACTTCTTCGTCCTCCGGCGACAAAAATAAGTCGGGGACCCATGGCGACGACGGTTACACGCGGTGTGGTCATTGTGTTGGCCCCCAATGGAGCCTTCTCCGCTCGCTCCGGCTCGCGCCAGGAAAAAGTACCGTAATTTCAATTACGCCCATTTGGTGTTGTGACACAATAAAAGTCCGTCAGGAAAACGCTACTGGCCATCAAAAAACCATACGAAGCAGCCGCCCATTTCAAAAACTGTCCACGTGATGGATACACAGGCGTTCCAGGCGTCTTCTAGCCCACATTTTGGCTCCGTCGGCACGCCCCCCTAGTCAACAATACTCACACCACCCACATATTCTGCATCTTCTCCTCCGGCCACATGAAGGACGCGGTGCAAAAGGACCAGAACAGGGCTGATTGGGAACATTTCTTCTGGCACAGTCCTCCGTAGTACCCCTACGCCGAGCTAGGAGGCGTTGTGCCTACGGCGGCGAAATCCTGGGGTGTGCGAGTCGTTCAATTCTAGTAGAGATAAGAGTCAGAGCCTAGATAGTCTTTGTTATCATCTTGCGGAGGTACAAGAGTTCCTTTGCTGTGATTCGCTCCTTTGTCGATATGCCCGTTGCATTTCCTTGGTGCTGATCAATGATAACAAAGATAAAGTATTTCGAGGGGCGTGTGGTGTGTCAGTTGTAAATACTGGAGTAGTTGGGTTCCGTAATAGTCAGTGGTCACGGAGCATGTTTTCGCTGGGTCGATAATGGGGCATTGGCTTTCATGTCCGTCTTCTCCGGCCGGGTCGCCCGTCCGCGCCTCGCTCACTCGGCGCCTACTCAACCAAGAAAAATGCCCACCCCCCAGGTATCGTGAGTCGTACACCACGACCAAAGAATAAAAGAAACAAATAGCCCTCCCGCCTCCCACATTGCTCCCGTCCCTCCCCTTTTCCTTTCCATTGAAAACTTTATTCTCATCATAGTCGCGTGCCTGGGCCAAGATCTCACTTCAAGCTCACTTTCTCGATTTGCCACTTACCCTTCTAGAATCACCATCGCCCGACCTCCAAAAAAGGTTATAAAGCGCCTTCGGATAAGCCCTCCGCCACCGAAGCAGCAACGCAACCACTTTCACACAACACCACCAGAAATTGTTCACTTGAACACATCACCTCGTTTTCACTGTTCAAGTTACCCAAGTTTTCAGGACAAACAAAGAGTGCAATGCCCTCCGCCCCTGCACGTGGGCTTGTTCACCTGCCCGTGCACCGTGCACTTCCCGCCATCATCTCCTCTGTGCGGCTTTCGTCCACAGCATGCCTCGGCCTCAACGAGAAGAGCCGTCTGAGGGCCGCTGTTCAGCGCCGGTCTATCCACAACTCTGCGCGAATGGCCATCAGCTCCTCGGACCGCCGCACCAACACTCTTGCTGAGCTGCCAGCTGTCGACCCTACCACTCAGCCGCCCAGCTCCGAGCCCAAGAGCGCTCCTCTCTCCGTCCTGCCGATGACCATGATCATCCGCTCTCTTCTCACCACCGTCGTCTCCTCTTCTCCCATCCTCCTACCTCCTTCTCTCCGTGTCATGTCCGTCCTCGCAAACACCCACAACCCGATTCTCAACCCTGACAGGAACCCGATTCTTCGCTTCTTCCTCAAGAAGACCTTCTACGCCCAGTTCTGCGCCGGCGAGAACCCCACCGAGGTCCGCGCCACTATCGCCCGTCTCAAGAACATCGGCTTCAGCGGTGTCATTCTTGGATACGCCAAGGAGGTTGTTCTCAGCGAAGATCAGGCCAAGGCTGTCGCGGCCGAGGACCAAGGAGTTGAGACTGCTAGCGATATCGACAACGAGATCGAGCCCTGGGCCCATGGTACTCTGGAGACTGTTGCACTTGCTGAGCCCGGTGACTATGTCGCTCTCAAGTTCACCGGCGCCGGTCGACTCGCTCTCTATCAGCTTTCTCAGAACAGCGAGCCCTCTCCCTACCTCTACAAGTCGATTGATGCCATCTGCGCCCTCGCCCAGCAGCGTGGCGTTCGTCTCCTCTTCGATGCTGAACAGGATGCTCTCCAGGATGGAATTGACAGCTGGACCATGACCTTTGCCCGCAAGTACAACACGTCGCCCGAAACTGCCACCGTCTATGGCACCTACCAGGCCTACAAGAAGGCCACACCCGCTGTTGTGTCTCGACATCTCGCCGAGGCCCAGGAGGGTGGTTTCAGCCTCGGCGTCAAGCTCGTCCGTGGTGCCTACCTCGGATCTGACCCTCGCCACGTCTTTTTCGACACCAAGGAAGACACTGACGCTTGCTACAATGGCATCTCCGCTGCTGTCCTTACCCGCCAGTGGAGCCCCATGGTCGAGGGCAAGGGTGACTTCCCTAATGCCCATGTAGTTCTTGCTACACATAACGTTGAGTCTGTCCGTCGTGCCCGCGCCATCTGCGATGCTGGTGTGGCCAAGTCTGGTATTGCCTTTGCTCAGCTCCAGGGCATGGCGGATGAGGTCAGCTGCGAGCTTGTTGAGGCTAGCCATGCTAACAAGTCTGCTGATCTGCCCGTCTTCAAGTACCTCGTCTGGGGTACCACTGGCGAGTGCATGAAGTACCTTTTGCGACGCGCGCACGAGAACAAGGATGCTGTCCAGCGTACACGCAGTGGTCGTGATGCCATGTGGGCTGAACTTGTTCGCCGATGCAAGTCTGTTGTTGGTCTTGCTTAATAATATCAAAGGGGACGTCTTTTGGGTTTTGCTTTGAAAAACTTGCATATACTCTGCGCATTAATTTCTAGTGCTGCAATCATAGCGTTGATTTTTTATGATTTTACTATGTTTTTCTGGAGTTTGGCTACCGGGGTTTATCTGGAAAGAAAATAGATAGGTTAGCCCATATACATCCACGGATATGATTAATGAATAAAAGGAATAATAATTACTTGGACCACTGCTTAGAATTTGCTGTGAAAAGACCTGCCTTTTATACCCCCCGTAGTGCCATGGACCCGAGCACCAGGCTTTCTACCTGATGCCCTTTCGATGGTGAGTATTCCTCCATGGCGTCTAACCAGCTAATACCGTTTAGTTTGTAGTATTTCCGCACCTTGGCCATGTCTGTAGCCGAGGCTATGTTTTCATCAGTGACTGGGAGGGCATTCCCTTCCACATGTTCATGTAGGTGGGCTGCGATTGATTCACTGGTTGCCGGGCGTGGCTGGCTCTTGGTAGGAAATGTGACCTTGGCGATAAGAAGGTGCTTGGTGCTAGGCGAAACACCAAATCGACGGTAGGACTCCGAAATCTAGTGAATGTTAGTTGGCGCCGTAGAATTCTGGAAAATCAATGCCAAAATTGGTAACACAGGCAGGAAGTATATGTACATTTTTGGAAGAGCTCAAATACGCGACAATCTCGGAGTGGACGTTGGGTGTCTGCAGTGCGTCATTAACAGCAGCGTTGGTGGCTTTGAAGACGGCTGAGAGAAGCTGCATTCGGGAGACGACCTGGAGGTGGTAGAGAGGGCTGGTGAGAAAATGGTTCTGGCATAGAGCAGTTTCAAAATCCTAGAAGGATGGGCCTTACAACGGAAGCATCGATAAAGGCGTATTCAAAGTCTGCGTTGCGACCTAAAAGCTGTTCATGGAGAAATGCGGCGTTTTTCACATCTTGAAACAGAGCAACGTGGACGGTATAAGTCTCGGGGATATGCTCGAGTTTGACGATTTCAAGATCCATAATGAAAGAGATTTCGCCAAGAGGTCTTAAATAATATAGTTGGACTTTGTGCAGAGGTAGTATAGATTTCGAAGGGGAAAGTATATATACACGTCAAGTTGAGATGCTACAGCTAGTAACCGCCAGAACTGTTATCGATAGCGGGTGAGGGGCATAGTGTTTTCGTGCTAACCATTCGCTTGTCTAGCACCTGTGGCTGGCCTTTTCTCCAATCTCTCCACCGGCATCGATTGTCTGCTCCTCTCTCTGTTCTTCGACATGTAACGATTAGCTATGATAATAACTGCACTGAGAACTCCACCGTTTAAAGTCGCGCAAAGTATCATCACTTCAGGTCAAGCTGCCAGGGGGCTTCTTGCATGCAGCCCAAACAAGCGCGACGGTTGCTGGACCGAAATTGAAACGGCTGGCTATGTTGCTACACCCGAACAGTGCAATATGCGTCAGAAGGACAATCAGCCTGGATAATAGAGAGCGACCCTCTATTGACATAACAGTGTACCACGGCGTAATTATCAACTGCACTGAATAGCCTCAAGGAGAGCAAAAAATTACAGCGAAATTGTCTTACGCATCAACGAAACACAATTAAAAATTACGAACTTGTAGTTGGTATCAATTCTACTAACCAGAATCAATCCTGCGTGCTTCCATCCATACCAGCGAGGAACAGCTCCAGCGCAAACGAGTCGGGGAATTCCTCCATCATTAGCTCGTCCAGATGCAAATCAGTATCATTTTGTCGAGGAGAATAACTGACTGCCTTGGTGGAGACAGATTCGCGTTCAGAACCCAACGTAGCGTGCCCGTCCGTTATGCTCTCCCAGGGAGTGGTTTCGGCAAGAGGTGCTGGAGGCGGTGGTCGCAGTGTAAATGATTCGGCGTCTGGTTTCGAAGGATTAACAGCATCCTTGATCAAGGACTCCCTCTGTTTAAAAAGACGTAGGATGTTCTCGGCAAACTGCCAGTAGCGCGATAGAAACTTGAGCGCATCCATCAGAGTATCAAAGATGATCTGCGATCTGGCCACTAACATAGGGTTTGGCGAGCCCAGCTCATTTGACACCTGTATCAGTGCAGTAAACATGGCATGAACTGAATAGAGCCAAAGAGCAGAGGCGTCGCAATGATGGCAGATGGTTTCGAATATGGAAGACATGGCGGCAGTGGCAGCTCCGCACAACGTGGAATCCTGACATGCAACTGCAACTTCATCCATGGCAAGCGGCGGAGGTCGGTGAAGCAGCAGGACAAAGTTATTATACGTCAAGTGCAGTGTTGCCGACCATGGGCTAAGGCGACTGAAGGAGAGCTTGAGTGACGGCGGCAGGTTGATAATAAACTCGGCGAGTGCCTCGTCAGCTTGTCGCGAAGCCTGTATTCGCTCTTGGGTGGAAGACCGAAGTGCCCAGCGCTTCTTCATGACTTCAGCAAAAATTATGCAGAGTTTGGCGTGATGCATAGCAAAATCCACTTGGGCTTTGGGAATACCTTGGAAATGTGCCGGCTCAAGGTCAGGCACGTCGGACTCGTCCAAGTTTCTGCATAAACTCAGTCAGCAATGGGGCACGCTATTCCTTGGCCAAGATCATGGCAGTACATACAGGGTTTGTGGCCGGCCATAAGCAGCGGAAACAGTCGTGTCAAACTGGTAAAGTATCCACCAGAGTCTCGTCCATGACCTCCTGTGGACAGGAAGCAATTTCGAATGCGTCACATCGCGATGCATGCCGTGACCAATGGCAATGCGAATGGCGAAGCCGATCCAATGCCACGCGTTGGCGACGATTTCTTCGTGACCATCAGAGTACCAAGTCAAAAGAAGCGCTACCTGAACATACATGGTACGATCCTGTTCGAACCGACAGTCTATCAAGGTCTTTGCTCGCCGAAAAAAGGTGGCCTGCAGCTGAGCTACGGATTTGTCGCCGCCCCCGAGGACATGTGCACCAACAAGAAGAATAGCGTTGAGAAGAGGAAGCATGAGCGGATTCTGCACGTCCTTGCCTTGATATTGTGCCATGAAGTGCTCTTCGTCCACAATTGGCCAACCTAGGTTCACCCGATCAAAGTAAGCGCGCAGCAGCCTCAACTCAAGTCCTGTCTCACATCTTTCCAAGGCGTCTTGTGGTACGCGCTGCAGTTCGTGAGCTGTGTGCTTGCGGTGAAACTGTCTGCTTCCAAAGTGAAACGCACTTCTGCTTTGGGGCTGCGATACCTGACGGACAAGATAGTTGAAGTTTGATACGTCGCTGCCAATAAAGCACATACGCCCGAGATGGCCAAGCTCAGCGTCTCTTACGTCCTGCCTGTATATGAGCTCCGCCAGGTTTCCGGGTTCATGTCCCTCATCTTGCGTAGCTGATGGCAGTTTTGGAACAAGGGGCGCATTGGTAGTTATTCTCGCAGATCTTGTCTTCTTTTTCTGATATACCTGGCAGTTGAGCTGGCCATGTACATCGCATTCGGTGCAGGGCGATCCCTTGTCGACAATATCGCAACGAACTTTACGAAAGTGACAAGAGACACAGGCCCGACCGTCTATGGTTTGTCAGACTGTATGCTGTGCAGCGATGAGAAAGGAAGGGCAAAGGAGAGTGGTGGGGGGTTAGGAGAGTGCGGGGAGTCCATACTTGGGGTTTTCCTTTGCGCCATCAGCTGCCTCCGATGTGTCTCCGAGCGCCTTTCCATTGACAGGCACCGAGGTTTTGAAGGATGTAGAACGTATAGTCGTATGCTAAGATATGTAGCTGGAGATTTGTTACAGACAAGGGCTAACCGGCGGTCGGCTGAGGTATCGGCGTCTGCTTCGGGAATTGCGGGTCTGCAGCGGCACCGGATCATCGGCGATTATGGCCAATCACGGCGACGCATGGCTGTGAGTCGAAAGCAGGAACCGCATTGTGTGAGTGTGGTTAGCATTTGCGATTTCTACCAGATTGTCGAAAAAAAAGAGAATATAAATGGTGTACCTGGTGACCTGTAGTAATGCATCTACCAACACATCCCGCGTGACAACAATGACGACCATACAAAGCGGTCAAATTGACAACCGGGATTCATCCACTGCTGAGACAAGCGCAATGAAGACTCTAATAAGCCCCACGGATCTATCATGGGTAAGTTGGAATTTGGGTCTCTGAAGTATTGAAATTAATATCAAATGTCAGCCCAGAAAGACGCACATCATCATTGCGGGCTTTGTATGCACCTTCAACTGCAACCTCGGGTCGTCCATCCCTTCCGGAGCCCTTGATGCCATCTCCGAACGCTTTTCAGTGACAAACCGAGTACACTTAACTCTTCTCAACTCGCTGTATATGTGCGGATTTGTGGTTGGCCCACTGTTATTTGGGCCGCTGAGCGAGTACATTGGTCGAAGGCCTGTTCTCATAGGTACATTTCTTGGTTACCTGCTCTTCATGCTGCTCTGCTCTGTAGCACCAACGTTCCCAGCCTTGCTGTTGTTTAGACTGTTAGGTGGTATAAATGCAGCCGCCCCGACTGCCGTCATCAGTGGTCTATACTCGGACATTCTGGATGAACCATCACAGCGAGGCACTGCCATTGCCATATACATGTGCATCACCAGTGTTGGGCCCTGCATGGCTCCCATAATATCCGGATTTTCGTCCCAAATCTCATGGAGATGGCCGTTTTGGGCTGCCGCTCTCATCGCAACTCCAAGCTTGCCAGTTGTGCTGACACTCCCAGAAACTTTTGCGCCTGTACTCAACCACGACACTATTCGCGCGAGAATCGACGCAGAAGCAAAGGGACATGAAGGCATGGCTGAAAATAACCCGTTCGGTGCTCGAAGAGTCTTCCTGCGCCCATTCACACTAATGGCTACAGAGCCTATACTCCTTTTCACCTCTCTTTATCTAGCTTTGATTTATGCAGTCGCGTACTTAATGTACCAAGCATACCCGATAGTATTCCAGGGTAGGTTTTCACCCTTTACACCACCCGCTACTTTTGCTAATGATGATAGGATATTACAAACTATCGTCCGGACATGCATCGCTCGCATACACTCCAAGTATGTTCAGCCTGATGTTGTTCAATGCCACGCTGACCAAACAAGTGATTTTTGGTATTTTCCTGTCCCTACCAACATTCTATGCATTTAATCTCTGGTATGACAAGGCATCCAGAGCTGGTAAGCCATGGGCACAACGTGAGATTTACCGCCGTCTCCCTCTTGCATGTATTGCCTCTCCATGGTAGGTGTCCTCTCCCACATGATAGGAACTCGTCTAACATTTTCAGCATGGTTATTGCACTATTTTGGTTAGGTTGGACGGTTTCGCACAGGATTTCCCCTATAGTTCCTGCAATGAGTGGGTTTTTGTTCTACCTTGGCTTCCAGCTTGTGTTTATGGGCATGGGAAATTACCTGACCGATGTCTTTCGCCAGCATTCGGCTTCAGCAAATGCAGCAGCGGGAATGACACGGTCAATTGGCGCGGTTTTACTACCATTGGCAGCGGGTCCCATGTATGGTAGCCTTGGAATTCACTGGGCACCGTCGCTTCTGGGATTTCTTGCTTTACTAATGGGTCTGATTCCCTTTGTTTTCATAAAATACGGCGATGTCCTGCAGCGGAAGAGTCGAGCTGCCAATGCGAACTTTATACAACGGCTTGGGTAGGGCATCGTCTATAGTGATGACAATGCTTTTATTGCGTACAATTATTCTTACCCGGGCAAGTAATTATAAGCAGAATACTCCAACTTCATATTTTGCGTCCACGTCCATCATGCTGCAATCTATTGCGAGGAGCCTCCGATAGGATATCTAAGAGAAGAAGAATTTATTGTCCTTGGCTCACTGTTAGAAAATCATCGCCAGTTGTTTCGAGTACTTTTCAACTGTTTTTATGACTTCGGCGCAAAGCCGCATAATGACACTTCCTGGCCACGGTTCTTGAGGACAAGTTTATTGAGCAAATACTTAGCCATAACAGGAGGTAGTTGGAATCAAGGAAAACGCCCGAATTCTAATGCAACCAGGCCCAATAATTTTGAAACTATTGAAACTAGGAATATACTTTCTTAGCAGGGAGGCTTCCTCGAATTTCCGGTACGAGTCATCAATTTAAACAGGAGAAGGCGTTTTCCGATCCCTCCGGCACTACCATTTCCTCGGAATGCCACCATATGCACTTGACTCCTAACGAACAGAAACTGGGTTTCCCTTTCTTTCTCTCTTTCTTTCCCTCGTTCTCTCTTTTTAATCTCATGCATTTCAATAAATTCAGCACGACGCGTCAAGGAAGCATCTCGGAACCAGGCTTTTTGTAGGCAATAAATAGTAGAATACAACACAGGCGGAGAAAGGCGGAAGTAGATCGAGAGTTCGGGTAATAGAGAAGAGCCACATAACCCTGATAGCGGCAAAGGATTTAGTAGAATTAGATAGCATTGTCCACTTGGTTCTCTGCAATTGATGATTCCGTGATACATGGCCAGTAATGCCCCATTTGGCTAGCCTGGGTCATCAACCGTGTAAGTGCGGCAACGACAGAGCCGTTAATCGCGGTTCCTTCGGGGTAGCAAAGTTCTAAATGGGGTTTTTGTTTGGACTGGAATAATGAATTAAAACGTATGATTCGAGAATTCTGTTTTTACCTACAGGGTGGGGCGCCCGAATGTAAAATCTCGCCACTGCATCCTCTCCGTTGGGCAGGTGTCAGATGCATTTGGGCGGCCGTATTACTCTGTCTGGCTAGCCGGTGTCAGCAACTGGACTTTTGCGAAGCGCATGGAGTCGGCATTGGTAATTTTCTAAGAAGTCATTTTATCTAAGTACTACATTCGACTAAGAAATGGACAATTTCGATGCGGAGTTTGAACGGCATAGAGCGGGCAGGCTAATTCTCTAGATAGATAAATGTATATATAAGCAGCTTTACCATCTCGAATTGATATCTGCAAAACTGGTTGCTGCACATATCCCTTTGAATTCACTCAACATGTCCATAAAACACAACCAAACATACACTATTCTCGTCACAGGTGGCACTGGTTATGTTGCATCACATCTCATCGTACAACTACTTGAAGCTGGGCATGTCGTCCGCACCACTATCCGCAAAGCTTCTCGTGAGCATGACATTCGCAAAACGCTACGTCCGCATCTGTCTGGTGACAGCTTAGAGCGACTATCATTCTACGTGGCTGATCTCTCCCACGATGACGGCTGGGAAGATTCAATCAGAGGATGTGACTATGTACACCATGTTGCCTCACCATTTCCAGCCTCCATACCAAAGAACGACGACGAAATAATTCGGCCCGCCCGTGAAGGTACACTGCGTGTGCTACGATTTAGCCGCGACGTCGATGTCAAGCGCGTCATTCTCACATCGTCCTTTGCAGCCATCGGGTATGGGTACAAGACCCTGCCACCTACCTTTACCGAGGAGCACTGGTCAATCCTGGACTCTGAGGTTGCGGTGCCAGGGTATCAGAAAAGCAAGACTCTGGCAGAGAGAGCAGCATGGGATTTTATAGAGAGGGAAAGAGGCCAGCTCGAGCTCAGTGTGATTAATCCGACGGGCATCTTTGGACCATTGCTAGGACCCGATGTTGGCGCTTCAGTCGGGCTGATCAAAACCATGATGGATGGCCAGATGGCTGCCTGCCCGAAACTCTGTGTTGCCGCCGTGGACGTGCGGGATGTGGCAGATCTTCACGTCAGAGCAATGACAGCGCCGGAGGCCAAGGGCAAGCGGTTTTTGGCGACCAGTACCGCCACGACGGTGCATTTGCTGGACATGGCGAGTTTCATCCGCAAGAGCCACCCACAATTTTCTGGTAAACTTCCTTCGCGAGAGCTTCCCAACATTGTCGTACGGATAGGAGCGCTATTTAGTGCGAAGTTGGCTACTCTTCTTCCCGGCCTGGGCTCGCCCAAGAATTTGGACAATTCAAGGGCAAGGGAGTTGCTCGGCTGGACGCCGCGGTCTGTCGAGGAGTCTGTTGTCGACACCGCACAAAGCTTGGTGGCGCAGGGGCTGGTGAAGGCTTAGAATTGGTGATTACGAATCATGTAGCTTATAGAGTGAGGAGAGTTTTCCTTGTTGATTATCT
Source organism: Zarea fungicola (assembly GCA_900169235.1). Classification (NCBI taxonomy): domain Eukaryota; kingdom Fungi; phylum Ascomycota; class Sordariomycetes; order Hypocreales; family Cordycipitaceae; genus Zarea; species Zarea fungicola. The sequence goes on from FWCC01000328.1 coordinate 369,933, forward strand.
TTTCCAATATAACAGAGTTTGCGGACGAGTTATCGAGCCAATCGGTGGACGACGCCGATGATGATGACTGAAACTAACTGGATGGAGGCTAGTGCAATCGCTACCGGTCATGCCGACTGGCTTTGGGTCAACTTTTGTCGTCATTGACCACGCTTTTACCACAGCTTCTAAAAATTCACATTACCAAAATTCAAGAAGGAAACAAAAACAATCAGTGATTGCAATTAGATGTCCAATGGATATGGAGTCTGCAATGGTGCCGCGCAATGCTAGCACGTCGGCATCGCCAGATTGTCAACCACTATCAACCTTCAGTCCTGTGGAGCGACGAAAGCTACAGAACCGCATCAACAAGCGCAATAGTCGTATGAGATTTTTTTTTTCTTTCAAAATATTTGAAGTAGCTTTTTGAAAAGATTCTAATAACGCCATAGGATTACGCCAGAACGGCTCGCGCCCGAAAAAGAACGAGATATGGACCATATACACCACCTCTTCCAGGCGTAAAACGGATGCTGTTGTGCACACGCCGTGGTCTTTCTGCCAGTTACAAACTACAGAGAGAAACATCTATGTGGGTGTGCTTCGTGATGCTGCTTTGGGAGGTGTGCGAGCGCGTATACTACAGCCGGAACGACTGCTCTGTGTATCGCAGTATAACCTCATTCTCGCCATGGCATCAAACGCAGCAGCGCTGGCCATTGCCATGGAGGACCTGCGGCACGACATTCTATCACCATTCAACACGGGGTGCAGCTCCTCACAGCGAGAGCTTCCAGCGTCACTACAGCCAACCGCTGCGCAGCGGGATGTTAATCACCATCCATGGATTGACCTATGTCCGTCACCAGCCTTTAGAGATGTGTTACTACACCGGAGCGCCGAGTACGATGATGAAGAGCTCTGCACGGCCATGTTTGGCGGCTTGCACCAACGGCCGGGGGTGATTGTCTGGGGAGATGCTTGGGATCCAGCGGCGTACGACGGAGGATTTTCTACAACGATATGGATGGCTGGTTTGGGCCTGCACTGATTGGGTAAGATCAACCAATATTTGGCGACGGCGGCGGGGTGAGCGGGCTTTATCATTGCCAGCGGCAAGGGTCAACGAGATTAGTTAGTTGAAAGTGATAGACCGCATACTGGAGCTCATCCAATATTTTAGGCGGCTGTTGGCTGAAGCCAGTTGCCGGTGCCAACAACAGAACATACCTGGTGCTTGAACAACTCCATGGTACTGCCTCTGGCAATGACATCGTTGTCTTTACCCACTTCGCCTGTGACGATGTATCCTCAGTTACGGCAAAGGAGCAATTGCTTACCAGGTCAAAGTGCCAATGCGTCAAGGGGCAAAAGTACCGCGCTAGTCGAGATAGCACAAAGTGAACCTTCGTGCGGCCCTGCTTGGTAACGATGACGCGGTATAACCACAAAAGATAACGCATGGTCCCCTCTAACACCAGAAACTATTCCTCAGGGACCAAAAAAAACTCAAAAATGACGCTTGAGCAAGCCGCTGCCGTCAACGACCTACTGTGTTGGCCGGCCCGTCCGATTTCTGCTGAGACTAATTCAGCGTCTGGCGGTTTACAACGTGCGAATAATACCAAACCCCCATATACATCGATTTGCGCAAAGACAATCCTGCTAAGTCCATAATAACCAATGGCCAGATAGTCAGAGGTAGCAATCTGGCGTGTCGTATTTGGAAATACAGTGCAAGCAACCGGGGGAACGCCGTGTCTGCTCCTGCGTTGTAGCCGGCGATGCCGCAGGCAGCGGGTGCATCAATTCTGGGGCAACAAGAAGAGAAAGAGGAAGCAAAAGGAAAGAGTAAGGGAAAAGCCAACAACGGCAAGGTTACTCTACGAAAGGAAGCGCCGACGCCATTCGTCATAAGGCGACCAACGGGAACGATCGTTAGAAGACCATTGACGCCACAGGGGTCCCCGGCTACGTTAATCGAGACTATTATCACAAGGCCCCCTGGACTAATAAACAAGAATACAGCCACCAGCGGCCACCAGGGTACCAGGCTATTCTTCAAAACTGGCCGGCCAGCACCGAAATAGCATCGCCGGTGTACGCGTTTGGGAGAAGGAAATCAAGGCATCATGGCATGGCCCAAGCTACCAAGGTTGGCAAGGAACTACTACCTTTGCTTTCGCCCCAAACCAACAAGATGGCTGGCAGTGCTTTCACAAAGAAGCCCGCGTAAGGGTCGCAGCCAAGTTGGAGCATGTATTTAAAGCAGTGAAAGGACGGAATTATTGGGCAAAGGTTGTCTAGAGCAGAAACTCGAGCATTTTCTAGAGTGTCTGTTTTACCCAGCCCCCATCTGTTTTGACAAGGTAAGCCTCGGTGAGGAAAGCATAGGTAGTGTGCGCCATTGTTGACGAAACAATAAGCTAACCTTTTGAGAAGCAGAAGCTACAAACCAATTGTCACGCAGCCTTATGCCATTAAGAGGCGCAGCAGACCTGCGAGATATGAATCGTGTGCCGTCCTTGATTGCCACCAAGACCGTCCCTCCTTTGGGATACATTGTCGATTGCTGGAACCCTCGACCGAAACGTTTTATTATTAGCAACAGGGAGGAGAAGGAGTAGCAGTTGTTGAAAAGCCTCATTCGCAAATCGTCCGACTTGTTACCCGCTCCTGAAGCCACAGTCCTTGATTCATCCACACCACCCACACCATTTCTCCCGTATTCGAAATTTACATGCTGGGGTGCTGCTGCACTGCTGGAGCACTCACTGCACTGCTGCACGCTACACGCTACACGCCTTCAGTTTTAGCTGTCGTTTGTTTTATTAGGGGGCCATGGTTAGCGCTGTCTTAGTGCCAGTTCGGTCCCCTAAAATACCGACAGTCTTGTTCCACCGCCGGCACTAGATCAATTTTTAGCGTTTCTAGCGCTCAACGCTATACCCAGGCAGGGCGGGTTTCAACCTCTCGTCTCCAGAGAAGGCCCCTGCGAATCTACACTTACAGCGGCCACTGCGGCCACTCTTCAGGTGGGTGGGTGACAGCTGCCCCTGTACGGAGTACGGGTCCCGGACAACTAGAATGAATCCTGCGGCGCCCATGGATTTAGACGTCGGCGCTGGCCTGGACCTTGTTGAGGCTGGTCCAGGCGTAGGCCTAGGCACTTCGTGCTTCCCGCCGCCGCCTTCAACGACAACGACTCAGCCAAACGGTTACCAAAGCCTGGCCATCGGCGACAACGCTCCCAAGACGTCGCTTTCTGAGGATTCTTCGCTTTTCCCACAGCTTGTTTGGCCTGCCGGATTGAATCCCTTTGCCAACCCGAACCAGTCGATTGACCCATCCGTCCGTTCGCCTGTGTCACGAGCGTGTCCACCTGGTCTCACCATCGACGTCAGCGCCGCTGCGCTCTTGTCGTCGTCCTCTCGGGAGTCGCTCTCCTCCTCGACCGCCGGTGCCAGCGCCAGCGCCAGTGCTGCATCGTCACGCTTCAGCATCGGGCCCTGCTTCAGTGCGACTGGCTCCGTGAGCTCTGCGTTTGCCTCTCCCGTCTCTGCTGGCAGCGGTGTCTCGCCACGCTCCGGCGCCCGACCCAAAAAGCCCTCCATGTCTGGTCGGGTCTCCGCTAAGCGGCCGGTCGAGCGCGGGGAAAGCAGTGGCGACGACAGCCCGGCGCAGTCTGCCTCGGGCAGCCAAAATGGCACCAAATCAAAGCTCGCTCGTGTAGAACGAGGCACAGAAGACTTTTCGTCAGTTGTCAAAAACCGATTGCAGTCTTACACGCGCACAGGCCAAGCTTGTGACCGTTGCAAGGTACGTTTATTGTAGAGGCAATGCCACAGCATTGCATCTTGCGCCGCCTTACCTTCTTCCTACTTTCTGCTAAGTTGGAGACCAAAAAAACCATCCGATAGGTTCGGAAAATTCGATGCGATGCCCTCCCTGAGGGCTGCTCCCACTGTATTAACCTGAATCTCGAATGCTTCGTTACCGACAGGGTCTCTGGGCGCACCGAACGTCGCGGCTACATGCAGGAGCTCGAGCGTGACAAGAATGGCATGGTATCCCATATTCGACAACTCGAGAAGCTCTTGCTACAAAATGGCGTTCAAGTTAAGCCTTGGCAAGAAGAAAGCGAAGCGCCTGAATCGCCGGCAAATGAGCCCCCGCAAGTGACAGAATGGGCCCAAGTCGGCTCTTTATGGGTCAAGAACTACACTCAGAAATCTTCATATTCGCCTCGATTCCCACGCAGCAAACTTGAATCTCGCTCAAAATCTAGAGGCACAGCTGCAGGCCGCACTGTGGCGCCCTTGAATTCCATGCGCGGCACCAAATTTACCGTCCTGGGCTCCACGGTCGACACGAGCTCATTTCCTGTCCCAGACGTCGACGAGCCAGAGGACCCGACCGATACTACGCCTCTCTACAATAAGTCTTGCTATGCCTTTTATCAGACCACATCAAATGTCAACCGGCCTGTTGAAGTGGAACTGCCGCCTCGCGAAGAAGCCTTCAAATATGCCCATTGGTACTTTATGACAGTCAGCGTTTTCGTTCCCGTTGTGCATCAGCCGACATTCATGACATTGCTCGAGAAAGTGTACGATGATCCCGAATTCCAGCCGACTGCCGCACAATTAGTACAGGTCCACATGATCATTTCAACCATGCTCTTTCAGTACGCCGTCCGCAATTGGCAGCAAGCAGACCAGAGGTATCATCTTAACGATCTCTCCAACAAACATTTTCACTTTGCTCTCTCTAAATGGAATCAACTACTACTATCGAGAGAACTCGAGGCCGTCCAAGCCCTGGCTTTGATTGCGTCGCATGTGCGCCAGTTTCCTAAAGTGGGCTGTGGAGCAATCGTTATACATGCCGTGCTACAGCGTGCCATTGAATTCAACTTGCATCGCAATCTCCTAAAGGACGGTGAAAAGACAAACCTCACCAATGAAATGCGCAAAAGAATTTGGTGGTCCATTTTGATGGCTGCTATTTCTCTTACTGGTCGTCGCGGTTATCCAGTGCCCATTGCAGTCGATGAAATGGACGCCGAGTTCCCGGAGCCCGTTGCAGATGAGCTGCTTACCGATGAAGGCATCGATACTTCTCGAACCTTACCTTGTCCATTCGAAGCTGCCATTGCAGGTTTTAAAATCACGCCCATCTTCATGGAACTCTTTTCCAACATTCACAGCGTTCGGGGCGACCCCTCAAATTATGTCACGATTGTCAAAGCGCTAGAGGAACAGGTAAAACAATGGGAATCTGAGCTGCCGGATTCTCTGCGGTTATCAGACGATGCGACGCAGGATATACAGATGGCTCCTCTGTTCATGCGAACGTTTGTGCTGGAATGTCGCCTGTCAATGCGCCATCCAGGTCTGGCCATGACGATGGATAAGAAGATGACGGCAGACAATACTAGAATCTGCGCCGAGACTGGGCGAGAATTTCTTCACGTCTCACAGAAACTTCAAAAAATCAAGTGCCTAGACACCACATGGTTTACAGTCTCATTCTCCTTTGCATGCATCTTCTGTATGCTTGTTGCCCAGTGGGAAAAGAGGTTCGACACCACAGAGGAAGAGTTTACTACTTTACAACAAGAAATGGCTAGCTGGATGTCGATTCTGGAGGATACCGGAGCCATTCTCGGTGAGTACATTGCGCTACCAGTGGGATGACAAGCCGCTAACAAACTGTTTCGCAGATACTCGAACCTCCATTACGGAAGAGATCAGGCGGATCATGGAGAGGACTCTTGCTTGGATACGACACGACATGGATCATAAAGAGGATGACAAGAAAAAGAGTACCAAATCGACTTCTGGAAAGGGTACTTCGCTACCCAAATCGCAACCGAGAGGCAGAAAACGCGCTGAATCGCTTCCACGGAAGCAGGCACAAAAGCCAACCTCGCAACATATTGATGAGAAACCAAGAGCTCTTTCTCATGCTGTCCCCGCGACGAAAACACAACCACAACCACCAGCCCCAGCCCAGCCACAACAAGTAGCTCAAGCACCAGTTCCTGAAATGATGGTGCCTGACCCTGCTGATACAGCTAACAAAGGCTATTACTCCGATCAGCCCCTGGCAGCGCAGCAGACTTATCAATCCATGGCATATGATACAACTCATCATCAAAACATGGACCAGACAGGCTACCAGACCGAGGCGTCCATGCTCTACAATAACCCAGCGAACAACACCATCCCAATGACTGAGCCTACACCCAATAATCCGCTGGTGGTGTTTGCATCACAGGCAACGCAACATATGCCGCCGCACTCCGAGGCTGAATACATGTGGCATGCTCGTGGTAACACCTGGCAAGACTGGACGACCGCAGTTGCGGACACAAACGATCGCTATAGTGCAAATGCTCTATTGACTTTGGGAGGTGGTGCGATGCAGCATCAGAGCAATCCTCACATTGATTCATCGTTTATCGTCGCAAACGGCCACTCGTTGGGGCAACCAGGCGGCGGAGTTCATCATCCGTCGCAGTCTGGACAGCAGTGGCCCATGATGATTTTCGACCATAATAATAACTCGGCCACATCGGGGTAGCCTGCCCCATAAACGCTACTGACGTGCAGAAAGCAACGACGGGCAACAGGACGTTGCTGCAATAATTGCAAGCCTTAGTGATGAAGGGGGGTGGCCTGAGATATTTCAACTGTCAGACATCGCCCAAGCATTGCCTATGGCTATTTCTTGGAGGGGACACAGCGCCTTCCTGTGATATATTTCACGTGGAAAATATTAATTTTGGGGGGGATGCAGCTCGATTTTTGCGGTGATGGCACACGGGAGTTGGGAGCGTATGATGAAAATGGTAGTTCGGATACCCTGCGATGTTGTATGACACGTTGTTGGAAAATTGTATGGCGCATTGGACACTTGTAGAGCATCGATTATGTGTATACGCTCTGGAGTACATTTTGGGTCAGATATACAAATGAAACGATTATAACTATTTCTGATATTAATAGTGGAGTGCTACATTTTGAAAGGTGGACCGGACCGGTTGGAATAGCTAACAAAAAAGGAAAAAAACGATGCATTTCATAAAAGAAACAAAAAAGAAAAAGCAAAGCCGGCATTTGTATGTACTTCGTCCAAGACGGGGACCCTGTGACCAGCATCAAGCCTGTCTTGTATTCTGAAAAGTTGCAGGGATATTGTCTATATCCCAAGCTAATTGTCTTGGGGACCCGGTACGTATCGTCATCCGCTCTCCTCGTCACCCAATGAAACCGCAGCTTTTGATAATGCAAATCTAACAACCACACCAGGTTCCGCAGCTCAGCTCGGATTTTGCGAAAGTGGCGTCCGCACTACGTGGCACCTGGACAGACCAATTGGCCCGCGTCAAGTGTTTACCAGCCGATGATCGTGACGGGTACCGGGAGGGGCCGTCCCAAGCTTGCTGCCCGGCCTTGTTTGGTTTGCTGCTGTGATACCTTGTCTCCAGTTTGGTCCTGCGCACTAATGCAAGCATACTCCAACAAGAATGTCCTGTGGCGGGCGTGGTAAAGTACAGGGCGCTCTCTTCTGCATATCAGCAGGGGAGGGGAGAAGAGAAGAGGGGAGGGGACGGAGAGCGACGAGGTGATGTTACAGTACAACAGTGGCACTGTCTCAGGCTTGCTGCATGAAAAGGTGGCAATTCCCTGGGTCGCTGTAACTACGCAATTAGGTCATGTATATAAGTAGCTGTGGCGGCACGGGCGGCACAGGATGAAAATCACATTTTTTTTGTTTTACGAGGGAGATTGCCAGCACGGCTCAAGCACGATCATCACAAGCTCTCATAATTTGACGAGAGACAAAGAACAATATCATGTCGCAACCAATCCCGCAGCCCAAGGGTCTGCCATTGCTGGGCAACATCTTCGACGTAAAGCCGGGCAACACCTGGACATCCCTCAAGAAGCTGGCCGAAGAGCATGGCGAGATTTTCCAGATCAAGGTGTTTGGGCAGACGATTGTCTTTGTGGCGAGTGCTGCGCTGGCCGGGGAGATTTGCGACGAGAAGCGCTTCCGCAAGTACGTCGGCGGTCCCATTGTCGAGATCCGCGCCGCCGTCCACGATGCGCTCTTTACGGCGTACGACAACGAGGCCAGCTGGGGTATTGCGCACCGCATCATTGCGCCGCACCTCTCGACGGCCTCTCTGGCGCAGTGGCACGTGGAGCTGCGCGACACGGCACAGGAGATGATTGACGGATGGAAGAAGGCACTCAGCGACAGCGATGGCAGAACCTCCACCACAATCGTGCCGTTTGAGCAGCTGGGTCGGTTGGATCTCGAGTCGACGACGCTGGCGCTGTTCGGCATGAAGCTCGGCGGCCTGACGGGGCCGCCGCACCCGATGCTGCAGGCCATGGAGGACGCGACGGCCGAGGCGGTGATGCGGCCCACGCGGCTGTCCATCCTCAACACGCTCCTCTACGGTCGCAAGTTCAGCCGGGCTATTGCCGCGATGCGCGCGTACGCCGCCGACGTGGTGCGGCACCGCCAGGAGAACCCGGCGCCGGACCGCCAGGACGTGCTCGCCGCGATGCTCGTCGCCAAGGACCCGGAGACGGGCGTGGGCCTCACCGAGTCCCAGGTCATCGACGAGGTGGTCTCGATGCCCATTGGCAGCAGCACGGCGCCATGCCTACTCACCATGGCCATTTACCTGCTCCTCCAGCACCCCGAGGTCGTCGCCAAGGCCCGCGCCGAGATTGAGGCCGTCGTCAGCAGCGGCCCGCTCGAGCACGAGCACATAGCCCAGCTCCCGTACATTGGCGCCATCCTCCATGAGTCGCTCCGCCTCTCGTTCGCCGCACCTGGCTTCAACATTGAGCCCATCCCCTCGTCGGACAAGGCGCCCGTGCTGCTCGCAGGCGGCAAGTACCAGGTCGCGCACAACCAGGCCATGATTATTGTCATGGCGGGAGTGAACCGCGACCCGGCCGTGTTCGAGGAGCCGCTGGAATTCAAACCCGAGCGCATGCTGGGTGACGCTTTTGCGGCACTGCCTGCTGGTGCTAAGAAGTGGTTTGGTAACGGCAAGAGGGAGTGCATTGGCAAGCAGCACGCCTGGCAGTGGAGTATGCTGGTGCTGACGATGATGCTGCGCGAGGTGGACTTTGAGGCTGCGGACAAGGGGTATGTGCTGGAGAGAGATGGGTGGTTTAACTATAGGCCGATGGCATTTAAGGTCAATGTCAAGTCAAGAGTTTGATACTCAGATTGAGTTTAGGGGCTTACAAGCACCTTGTTAGTTTATGTATGCTACACTCATCGTGTACTAAAAATGAGTTCTAATTACGGCATTTATGCATCATAATTCAATTTAACGTCGATTTAATTACAATAATTTAACGAGACATTATTTTCAAATAAATATACAGAGGTTTAGGAACATTTTTTACAGTCTATCAGAAAGTTCCTTTGGAGTCGGCAGTGTGCCAGCCCATTAAATGCAGTTCAGCCGACGTTCTTCCGTGCATCGCTCAGTAGCCTAAATTATCCGGTCGCGCATCGAGGCAAACGTTCAAGCAAATCATCGCCAAAAGCCACGCGGAAACCTAGGCCTACAACTTTTGCTTTGATAGATTTGATTTCGCAAGGCATACAAATTCTCTATTTTAATCCATCGCACCGTCATCCAGTGATAATGGGCAAGAAGAGACGCGGCCACACCGACGTGGAGGAGCTCCTCGGCAGACCCTGGTGCTACTACTGTATGTTGTGCCTGGCCCGACAATTTGACTCCAGGCGCCATGAAGAATCTGTTTTGCTAATCAAAGGGCTTTGGGACTATAGGTGAACGAGACTTTGAGGATTTGAAGCTCCTCATATCCCACCAAAAAGCCAAGCATTTCAAATGCGAGCGATGTGGTCGTCGATTAAATACAGCCGGAGGTTAGTCAACCCTTTTTATTGCTATACCCTTCCCTTTCTTCCAATGGCAAGAAAAGAGACATGAAAAAGGAAGATCAAGAAATGTGCTAACATTTGCTCGTTGAACACAGGTCTCTCCGTCCACATGAACCAAGTCCACAAGGAAACTGTCAGCCAGGTCGAGAACGCACTGCCTAACCGCCAAGGCCTCGACGTCGAAATCTTTGGCATGGAGGGCGTACCCCAGGATATCCTCGAGCAGCACCGCACGCGTATCATCCAAAACTTCTACCAGGCCCAGGAGAATCGGCGCCTGGCGACGGGCAACCCGCTGCCCGGCCAATCGCTCAATAATGCCCGCAAGAAGCTCAAGTTTGAGACGGCCGAGGAACTGCTCCAGCGCCTTGCCGAGTGGCGGGCGCACAAAAAGGCCGGTACGTTGCCGCCTGTGAATTCATCTGCCATGGATGGTGTGGTGATGACGAACCAATACGTAAGTTCTTGCTATTTTCCTTTTCTTTTCTTCTTTAGGCCTGCCTATACTGGTTGTTGTGTTCTGCAACACCTTGATGGTATCACTTGATTCAAAGCACTGACGATATATTATCCTCGCATAATAGGGGCAAAACGATGGTTCAGCTCAACGCCCTGGTGGCGATGACATTGACCAGTTGATTCGCTCCGCCGAGGCGAGCGCGCGACCGGCCGAGCCCAAGAAGGAAAAGGACGGCAAGAAATCGAGATTAGTATACGACGACGCAGAGGTCAGCCCTGAGGAAAGAATGGCACAGTTGCCACGATACGCCTATCTACCTGGCGTGGCAGCGTGAGGAGGGCCTGGAGAAGTTTACGCAAAGACAGCAAGAGGACCTAGAAATGCGATGAATTTCAAACGAAAAGAAAGGCTGAAATGGGGATTTTGGACGCGGAGTTTTATCTTTTTTCCCTGGGAATATACCGGGCTCTTTAGTTAAAGGGCTATATGTACTATAAAAAAATAAGACAAAAAACATGTCTTACATTTGACTTTGGAACGGACGGATTTCTCTACCATGCCGCCAGCATATGCATATTGTACGTGGTGCCACGAATCGGCCCCACGATAGCGAAGCTGCATACAAACCCAATTTCACACAGGCATAATGTGCTACAATCAAGCGTCTTCTTATTCACTGATCCATATGTTTGCAAAGACGTCCAGACTGGCCGAGTATCCCACAGCCTTGACAGCTACCGTACAAGACAAAATTGTGTAACATATTTAGACAGGGTCTAATCATCCGAGTATTCTACATGAAAAAGCGCCATGGACCAAAATACCCTGAATAATTCATTACTTTTCGCCATACAAAGTGCTGCGTAGCTTGTTTCCGTCCCGTTAGCTGGTCTTTTCTAGTTGCTGCTGTCCTCTACACTATAATTAATGGACAGTTTCCTTTTTTTCGTTTCGGGTCGTGGATTCGTAGTCGCTAGTGTGCTGTATACAAAACACAAACTTCCGGCAAGCCAACCTCCCTTTGTGAGTTGAATGTGCTGGGTTCCCGTATCTGAATAGGGGCAAGCTCGCCATTCAACCGCATTTCTGCTCAGCTTGGCAGTGTTTATTTGCCAAGAGAGTTCTTTCCGGCAGCCTTGCTCTTGGCAAGAGCGCCAGAGAGTCCAAACTGCGAGCCAACACCGTTGATACGATGGTTGGCGTTGAGGTTCTTAGTGACCAGGATCTGGAAGCAAGTGGCGCTACCCTGTCGGGAGGCAATGACGGACCAGGCTAGGAAGAGTTCCCAGATCTATGAAAATTAGCAACATTTCGTAGGTCCAATGACGAGGGAGAGGCATACTCTGTACCAGCGCTGGCCATACTTGCCATCAATCTCGGCGCGGTTGCTGAGCCAGTTGCGGTACCATCTCCAGAGGGTGGCAGAGTAGTGAACACCGACAGTATCAACGCTTTGGAGTGTTAGCTTCTTCATGCATTAGGGAATTTTAAGATGCAAAATGATCGCATACCTCTTGATTTCAAAACCGGCTCTTTCCAGCGATCGGGCGTAATTCCAGAGAGGAGTAGAGGCATCGGCACCACGGAAGATGTACTTGTTCAAGTAGAGACCCCAGATAAGGTCTTCGTACTGCCAAGCCTGGCGAAGACCGGAAAGCTGAACATACATGAGACCGTCATCCTCGAGCATGTCGTAGCACTGACGGAAGAAGCCAGTGAGTTTGCGAATACCGACGTGCTCGCCCATCTCGAGCTGGGAAATCTTGTTGTACTTGACCTTGGGGGCATCGCGGTAGTCCATGCAGAGAATACGAGACTGCTCCTCAGGGATACCGGCCTTGCGCAGAACATCGTTACCCCAAGCGGCGCCGTTCTCAGCAATAGTGATACCAGTGACCTTGGCGCCGTAGTTAAGACTGGCGAACTTGGCGAGGGTACCCCAACCAGAGCCAATGTCGAGCATGGTCTCGCCTTTCTTCAACTCAAGCTTCTCACAGACAACGGCCAACTTGTTATCCTGGAGCTCCTCAAGGGTCTCCTCGCGCGTAGGATCGGAGATAACACCAGAAGTGTAGATCATGCGAGGGCCAAGGAACCAGGCGTAGTGATCGTTGCCGTTGTCGTAGTTGGGGCGAATCTGCTCCATGTCCTGGTCCTTGGTATGGAAAAGCACATCAGGGCCAAAGGTGCCGAGAATGAACTTAAAGAGATCCCAGGTAAAGCTAAAGTTGGACCAGTCATGGCGGTACTCGAGGATATCAAGGACATCGCCGTTGACATCAACCTGGCCGGAAATGTACATCTCGGAAAAGGTCTGGATAGGGATCTTGGAGCGACCGCTCCACTTGGACTTGTCGGCGGCATTCTTGAAGGTGAGATAGGCCTCAATGGGACGGCCAGGGAGCTTGGCGTTCTCATTGGTGCGAGGGCTAAAGGTGGACTTGAAAGCCCAGTAGCCGACGAGGATGGGCAAGAAGGTAATCAAGCCGAAGAAAACCTTTGTCTTGAGGCCACCACCGATAAGACGAGCGAGGAACCAGGGAATACCAACGAATAGGCCAAGGAGGATAGTGTTTGAGAAGCTCTCGTTTCCAGGACCTTCAGCAGGCAGCGGGGCATTGTTAATCGTGGGGAACTAGAGGGAGAAGTCAGAGTTAGTCGAGGTCGTGATTGCAATTGAATTAAATTCTTGGGGACTGGATTGAAGCTCCCACAAGACCACTGTAGCAGTCTTTACAGACATTGGACCTAGGTGGCGGAGGCAAGCAGTTCGGGAGGGAGGAGGGAGGGGGAAATGGCGGCGCAGGCAACGAGCTCACATCGGTAATAGGAACACCACAGTCCTCGACTTCGAAAGACGAGGCAGGCTGCTTTGGAGTCTTGATGTACTTGATATTCTCCTCGAGATGAGGAGTTTTGGACGCCATAGTTGCAAATTTCACGATGGTTGAAGCAAGCGAAGGCAGAAACGTCTGGGCGAGAAGAAAAAGAGAGTAGTCCAAGACTGATTTATTACGTACCGGAGCAGACAGCTGTTAGCCGTGGCTGAGTGCTGCCAGCCATTAGCTTAGCAGCTCCTGGTAGAGAGAAGCTTGCGGTGCGATACCTAACGATGGATCCCAGCCCACGCATGCCCCGAGCAGCCAGTAGGTACACATTGGCTGCGACGTCGCCAAAAGGTTACCTCCTAGCGTTGTTCAGTCAGGCCCACTCCCACCCAACTGAAGAGCTTCTGCATTGGCAAGATTCGCTCCAGCACCACCTTGGGCGCTATCTGAACGGCCTCGGGGCCCATTCCAGGTCCTCAACCCCTGGCTAGGAGCGGCTAGCGGAATACGTCCCAGGAAAATCCAGGGAGACAAGAGCCAGACAGATGCTTGGGTTTGAGCTCCAGTTACTCCACCGCTGGAGGCGGCTCTACCAGCCACAGTAAACCGGCAGATGGATACCGCAAGTAAAAGGAGTAAACGGGGACACACCGCTGGCCTTTACTGGTATTAATAGGCTCAATCTACCCCTGGAATCTCGCTGGCCCAGTTATTAGGTTCCAGTGACCGAGCGGTGGCTGTTCAGAAAGATCGGAGTCGGAGGCTCATGATTTATGTATTCCAGCTGCTCATCTCCCTTCCTACTATGCATGCACACACATAATATCAACTTGGAAGTACCTGTGCGCGAGATGAAGACACCGGCCTGATACGATGCGTGTCTTGCAAAGTATTTGACAGCAATTGGAGCCTGCATGAAAGTCTGGCCATACTGTCGACATCTCCCTTGATGACCTGCTGCCTAACAATGCCATGCCTCCCTACGAACACTTATCTCCTTTTTTTTTAATAAAAAAAATCAAGAATAAAAATATCCAGATCAGTGCATTAATACAGCCGCCAGCATCATGCCAACTTAATTGCACATGTCACACTCACATTCGTTTTACCAGGTATTGCAGCGTCCTGCCTGGACCACCCTCTCATTGCAGTGAGCTTACCCTAGTCGTGCATGTTACGATACCTGGCTGTTATCATTTCAACCATCGTGACGACGATTTACCATGGATATGGATATGGATATGTAAAATGGAGCATTCCCCATGAGAAAAAAAGGAGCCTCACTCTGATTTTTAGTCCTTCCTCGCTCCTGTGATGCCTGATTTAACCTTCCTTGTCGAACCATGCGCATCTATGCCGGATGTTCGAGCTTGAAGATCCTCATTGGCGATTCTTTCTAGTGTTAGCCAATAAAAGGTAGCAACTAGGTAGGTAGTTAACAAAACAAACTTTTACGGGACAAGGACAGCGATGGTCTTTGGCTAAACTGCTCTTTCCTTCCTTCGAGGCACTTTGCAGTACGCCAAGAAGCCAACATCCACGCCACGATATAAAGTGTGGTTGGCTTTGGCACTTCAAGAGGATTCATGTGCATTCAAACAGGGCAGGCAAGAGTTAGATCACATGTGTTGACCACAGTTGTACAGACAGACCTTAAAGTTGACAGTGGGAGTGAGTGATGTACAATCCATGTAAGCTGGAAGGACTGAGACAATGGAAAATGAACCAAATATGAGTTCCTTTGCCATACAGTAAATAGTGGTATGTTTTTAATAATAAACTACGGTACATACTACATACTAAAATCAACAAAGCTTGCAGCCGGCGCCTCACGCAGCTCTTTTGGGGCAAGGTCTTACCGGCTTGTAGGGGACTGTCGCAGATGAGGCCGTTATAACAGCGCTATCGAGCAAGCATCATGTGGTATTTCTACTACGGTCTCTGGCCCTTTAATTTCCCAATTGGACAACAGAAAAGGATCATCAACTGAATGCTTGAACATACTGGGTTAGGTTCTAGCACAAATAAATGACTGGTGCAAGGGCCACTATGTGAGTTGGCAGTCTGGTGGGGCATGACCCTGGCCACATTGTTGTCGGGGCAACTGCCTCCAATCTGAAAACAAAGACAATGGACGTCACTGTGAACTGACGTGCATGAATATGAATTGCAATGCGCATCTAACTTCAACACGACAACGCGAAATTCTTGCTCCTTGCCCCTCCATTGCACGATCCTTTTGCTTCCTTTCGTTTTTTTCTCCCGCGGGGCAGGCTGCTTTTGTTGTTGCTACATACATTTCTCCGGCTATATTTTTGTCTTTTTTTCGATTAGCAAACACCTCCTCTCCCAGCGGATTGCCGTGCGCGTTCTCCTTGATCTCATCGCTATTGTGTGATTCAGTTTCAAATATCACCGACTCTGGGAGCCACTTAACATCGCAAAATCCTTGGAACCCCCGGATACGGTGGATCGCTGCGTGGAATTACCAGACACCGTATCATTCTGATAAATAATTCATCACAATGGCTGACTCACAGTCATCTATTACTGTCGCGAGTATGCTGTGGATATCCAATTAATTTGCTACATTCCTTCTCTAACGTTTCTCTAGTTCGTGTTCGGCCGTTCACAATCCGAGAAGCAGCACAAATGTAGGTTTAACCCTACCGCGATCGTTACGCCAGTACTAACTCATGTTTCCAGTCATCGAGCGGAAGATAACACTCTATTTCTTGGCGATGGATCTCTAGCAGGAGCACCAGCACCGAAGCTCCACCAACGCGGCATCCGCAATGTCATCAAAGTTATGGATGAACGCTGCCTGTGAGTCCTGCGACTTCTCGCTGGAGACGGTGACTAACATTATTGAAAGTGTATTTGATCCCCCTGAAGATAGCCCTGTGCATAGGTTCTCCCGCTCAGTAGTTCCTGCCTCGAAAAAAGTGAAGGATCAGATCTTCGCATTTGACCGCGTTTTTGACGAAAACACCACACAATCCGACGTTTATGAAGGCACAACAAAAAATCTCCTTGATAGCGTTTTGGACGGCTACAACGCTACTGTTTTTGCCTATGGTGCTACAGGCTGTGGAAAGACGCATACTATAACCGGTACTCCGCAATCGCCAGGCATCATTTTTCTTACCATGCAGGAGCTCTTCGAAAAGATTGACGAGCGCAGTCAGGATAAGTCGACTGAGGTTAGCCTCAGCTATTTGGAAATATACAACGAAACGATACGCGACTTGCTAGTTCCCGGCGGTAGCAAAGCTGGACTGACTCTACGGGAGGACAGCAATCAGGCGGTGACTGTCGCCGGCCTGACAAGCCACCATCCAAAAGACGTGCAGGAAGTCATGGACATAATTGTACAGGGAAATGAATATCGAACAGTGTCCCCAACCATGGCTAACGCTACTTCATCCCGATCACACGCCGTTTTGCAAGTCAACATTGCTCAGAGAGACCGAAATGCAGACATCAACGAGCCGCACACCATGGCAACACTGAGTATTATCGACCTTGCTGGCTCTGAACGCGCTTCTGTCACAAAGAACCGCGGCGAGCGCCTCACAGAGGGTGCAAACATCAACAAATCGTTGCTTGCCTTGGGTAGTTGTATCAATGCACTCTGCGACCGTCGACAGCGGGCACACGTTCCATATCGTAACAGCAAACTCACACGTCTTTTGAAATTTTCGCTAGGTGGCAATTGCAAAACAGTCATGATTGTCTGCGTGTCTCCCTCTAGCGCACACTTCGATGAGACACAAAATACGCTTCGCTATGCGAACCGAGCCAAGAATATCCAAACCAAGGTTACGCGAAACGTTTTCAATGTTAATCGTCATGTCAAAGACTTCTTGGTCAAGATCGATGAGCAAATGGCACTGATCAATGAGCTGAAAGCTCAACAAAAGGAAGCTGAAAAGACTTTCTTTACAAAATTCCGCAAGCAATACGACAAGAGAGACTCCGTGGCGAGAGAAGGAGTGCAACGTCTCCGTACAGCCTACGATAACGCCGCTGCTGATAGACAAGAGCGTATCCAGAACATGAAGAGGCTGAAAGGATTCGAGCGACGGATTTCTCTCTTGAATGGCTGGGTTGACGCGTTCGACGCAGTTTGTGCCCAGAGAGCGGACATTCGACATATGCCTGACAACCTGTGCTCTATTCGCAAAACTGCGAAGGGTATATTGATTGAATTGGAACATAGCCGTCATCATATTCACCAAAAGCTGGAACATTCAACTTGGGAGCGTCATATTGATACTGCACTAGCCCACAGCATTCAGCAGCTTCAGGCCACTGAAGGCTCCGACACCGGGGAGATTAATGATCTCAACCGTGAAGCAGAGCTAATCAAGGCAAACTTTAGCCGCGAAGCTTATCGTGAGGTATTGGAGCAGGAGAAAGTTGGTGATGCGGCGATGCTCCAAATGCTACTTACCTCTCAGTTTGAGATTTTGACGTCACTCTCGGACATTCTTGATATGGACGAGGAGACCGCTGTCGCGCATGCCAAGGGGGTCTTTGGGAAGCTACTGCAGAGTGGCTTTGCCTCCGCATCACAAGTCGTCAAGCCTGACGGATCAATTCAACTACGGGATTCGATTTCCTTCCTGCATAAAGCATCCCCCAGGAAGAATTCGATACTTGCACCACCGAAATCACTGGGCGCATCAGTCTTGGCCGTGGGAGAGAAGGAGCATAGTATTTCTAGTCCATTGAAATCTTCTCCGAAAAGGCGTAAGGTGCTCTCTTCGGCCAAGAAGACAGTTACGTTTACACCTGTGAAGAAGAACAAGAAGAGTGGTGTGAGGTGGCGGGATGATGAGACTGAGGAGGGCACTCTTGAGGATTTCGAGAAGACGCCTAAGAATCTACAGGACCCCTCGCTTGGAAAGCTTCTCGAGCCTGCCGAAATCGTTGAGCAGTCTAATCAAGAGGCGTCCACCATGGCGCAAGATCAACCCCAACTTGATGAGGAAGATTCAAACTCAAGCTTGATGATTCCTGAATTAACTGGCCTTTCTGGTGCAAAGCCTAGTCGCTTTCAGGCAGGATTCCTCAGCAAATCCTCCAGATCCTCCATACTTACAACAGGATCACCACTTCCTCAGCCTCCTACGTTGAGTCTCAGTCTTTCATCTAGCTCACCAGAAACAGAGATGCTGTCTCCCCTTCGGTCACTGGACGTCACTAAGAGTGGCAACATGTCGCCACCTCCCGTCTCACAGGCAGCCCGAAATAGCTCCCAACTCTCGCTCCAAACCATTGTCGATGAAAACTGCCCACCGTCAAATGGGACTTCAGGATCTGATTCGGAGTCTAGTCTGCTTGATCCCCGCAAGCTACGCAACGCTATGCACTCAGCCAAGAAGGAGCTGCCTCGTAGGGCGAGTGCTCTTACGCCAACAACTGCATCTAGCGCACGTCGTATTTCCTCAGTTGGCTCTGCCATCGCAGAACGCAATGCACCCCGCCCTAGTGTGCCGGGATCTCTGGCCAGCTCGACCAATGGCATCTCACGACACCGACGAGGAAGCTTGGAGCGGAAGCGGAACCCCCCGATGTCATGTTCGCCATCAGAGTGGAAGGAGCGTAGCCTTACAGCTTCCCAGGCTAGGCGAATGAATCTCGGTGGCAGTGTTCGCGCTGAAAACACCAGCCCGAAAGACCAAATGGGAAACCAAACCCGCCGAGTCACTATCAGTGTCGGAGCACCCTCTTCGGCTCTGCGACGACAAGAGAGTAAGACGAATATGGCTCTGCGATGAAGTAAATATTATGAATTGGCGTTCTGATTTCTATTCCGGGCGGAAAACTGGCTTTTACAATTGAACTGGAATTAAATAATAACGGCAGGCGTTTGGAGACCCCATTTGAAAGAGCAAGGCCTTTTGAACCGGCAATTTTACGCTTCACCATTGTATAATTTGTATAAACGAGACTGTTACGAGAATATTAAGAATATTACATATGAGCATTGTTTGAAAGTTCTGCTTCGTTATGGGAAAAACATTTGCAGCAGTATTCTTACTACCCGTCTTGGGTTGCTACCCACTTACAGTGCTACCGAATTCAATTCACACTGTCTTCGGATGTGCCCCCACCGCGATTTTGTATGTAGAGGCCAGCACCAGAACAGTGCTTCCGAAGCCAAAACAACACCAACAGCCAATACAGGCAAAACCGGAACCAGCTTCCAGGCTTGTACGCATGAACGACAACACAGCTGGCGGCTCACCACGCTATGTACGCAGCCGCATTAGCAATGCATGCGACGGATGTAAGGCTCGAAAAGTAAAATGTGACGGCAAGCATCCCTGTGGCTACTGTGCAGGGCGGCAGCGTGGCGATACATGCCACTATTCAGCGCAAAGGCGTCGAAGGAATGTGGTCATGACGGAGCGTGACGCGCAGAGGATCACAACGCCGCCCGGGACAATTGGAACAGCCACGGCATCACCGACGCCAGATGCCCTTCAGCGACCACTCCCTGCTTCTGGCGAGGGACATTTGTATCGCGAAGGGCAGCAGCAAGAGCAGAGTGCCACTAGACCGGCAAGAGCTGTGGCTGTGGCGAGCAATGGCAACACCCCTAGGACAAGACGCCGGGTGAAGAATCCAACAGCTTCAAAAAATGCGGGCAACTATGGCGATGGGAAGAGACACCGCAACTCAGCGCACCGGCCGTCTGCAGAGACGGCAGAGGATGATACGGATGTTCCGCGCGAGGCTCGACTTTTACGGGACGCGCACGGCAAGCTGATATTTATCGGAGACTGTGCGCCTCTTTCATTCTTTCAGTCAGTTAGGCAAGTCGTAACCAGCCGAGTGAGCCAGCATGCCTTTGCACCGCAGACGAGTCGATATTCCGTCCTTGAGAATGCCCCAGCTCATCCGCCCAGACGTAATGGTGCTTCGGACTTCTCACCTGGTGGCATGCCAGCAGTGCGCGCTGGGGAAATGGCCACTGCCGTATCCGCATACCTATCGGCGACCGCTGGTATAATTGACTTGTTTGATAACTCGACTCTGTTGGATGACTTCCTGCTGTGGGCGGACCAGCAACACAGGCGACGGGATGGGGCGTCGACAATCAAGTACCTTGTACTAGCAATTGGTAGGTTGATGGACGACGAGGCGCTGGCGCAGGAATACTTCGAGTATGCAAGGAGCCAGGCATACATTGATATGAGTGGCGATTTGAGCGCCGAAACTGTGCAGACATTCCTCCTCATCACCGTTTACATGCTCTGTTCCTGCCAGATAAACGGCGCATTCCTATTTTTTGGCATTGCCGCACGTGCGGCGTACTCCATCGGTGTGCATCGCACCGAGGTCAACTCGCGCTTTGGCCAGGCAGTCCACCGACAGCGAGATAATCTATGGAAGAGTCTGCGTGTAGTGGACTTGTTCCTCAGCACTTCGATGGGCCGCCCTCCTGCGACGTCTGACATTGACTGCACTGTTTCTTACCGCTCGCTGGATGATGACGGCAATGAGGTGCTCGACCTACTCAATGCCTCGGTTCAGATTCTCATTATTGCAGAAACTATTGTCGTGGAAATTTATTCGCGGCGAAAAATCTCTCTCCAACTCACGGAGGGGATCTCACTACAACTACGTTGCTGGTCAGACCGCTGGCTGCAGCAGCTCAAGGATCTAATAACGCAGTCGGCGGCCACTGAGAGTGAGGCTCAGGTTAGTGGGGCATGCCAGGTGCTATCAACGTACTATTACTCAGTAATGCTGGTATCACGGCCCTTTCTCATGTACGAACTCTACAGGCGGCTATCGGATCCGCCAGACGGGGGAGCTGCTGGACGAGCAGTCATACCTCCTTCGGCAAAGACGAAGCTGGCGGATGCCTGCATTGATGCGGCAAGCTTGATGATCGACCCGGTATTAGACCTCATCGAACAAAATGTGCTCGATCACCGTGCGCCAATGTTGGTATCATGGCTGTTTGCCGCATCACTAGTCCTTGGTGTGGGCCTACTGGGCGGATTCGGCAGGATACTGGAAAAGTATGCCCGCATGTCTATACAGACACTGGACCATTTTGCGCAAACCGACGGGCACGCCGCTCAGTACAGTCTTATCGCCCAATCGCTGCTCACAACTGCACTAGAGGACCTGGAGCAGCGCGAGATGCAGGAGCGCATGAGACGAACGGAGAGCTCTAGCCAGCTGTTTGGCCTCGTCCCGCACGACAGCCGCGTGTCATTAGGAGGCGGCGGTGGGAATGGCAGCGCAATTAATGCCAATTCGCCGCGAGAAACTCCCAGCCATCGAACAGGCATGCTGCAAACGCAAGCAGAAGGACCTCCGGCAACTGCGCTTGGAGCGGCGGCGGCGGCAGTAATAACATCGGCCAATACGAATGACGGAGGAACACCTCGAGGTGGCCATCAAGGTGCTATACCAGTGGCATGGCAAGCCCGGCGCACCATGGATCGCGACCTCGAACGAGATAGCAGGTTTAGCACCATGGCGGCTGTGCCATCGCCTCGCGTCGGAGACATTGAGTCGGCATTTTTGGGTCTATCAGAGTCTATGCTACACACTCCCGACGGCGACTACTGGAGTAACTCATTTGGGGTCAATGAAGGCGATGCAGGCGCCGGCGCAGCAGTGAATTTATTCCCGTTAATGGATGCCGGTGGAGGCATTGACCTGGCGCACTATTTCTGAATCAGTGTGCTGTGTATTTTACGTCGTGCTGTTGTGTGTCTACAAACTGGGTACGGCCCCGACACGACCTAGGGAAAGATGCGGTTAACATCGGATGGGAAATTAATCAACACTCTGCCTCTTTTACTGTTACGTATTATTTCTCCTGACTGACGTCAAGATATACGGTCATGTGGACACGAAAGATGAAATCCCACCAGGGTCATCCGTATCCGAACTTCCGAAACAATGTTCTGACATCCGAAATGTGGGCCCCCAAGGGCTGCGACGAAGGTATGTGTTCGGAAACAACAGGGAATGGAAGTGACCCTCTCTGCTCGACTTGTAAGCTGTTGGCAGCCTGGTCGAAAGCTTGTATGCATCTCTTTATGAAGCAAATCAAACCTCGCAATTGAGTTGAAGGGTCTTAATTCAAAGACGGTGGCTTGATGTATTCGGCGCCTGCAGAAACGTATTTTCATCGTCAGCTGAGCAGGCAGATGCGTTCCAACCCGTGAGTTTACGCTTAAAAACTTCAAAGCAGTTCAAATAAGAATAAAATAGACTCGTATGATGTAAAAACTCATCATTTGATTGAGCCATGGCTGGAGGCACGTCCTCAAATTACGACAAGGAAATTGATAACTGTATAATAGAACATGTCTTCATACCTACTCTTGTAATCATTAAGATGGGCTCTATCTAATGCTATAGAATTGTGATTCATTATTTTTAATTTGTTTTACAAACCTAGTGCACTACGCAGAATCTGCATAAACTTCCATACGTCCTCAAATCTCGAGTATAGAGGCACAGGTGCCACACGGATGACACCCGGTTTGCGCTTGTCACATAAAACACCATTGACTTCCAGGGCGGCGTTGATGCTATCCAGGAGACCGTCGCGCAGCATGACGCTCAGCTGCGTGCCACGCTGTAGCGGGTCGCGGGGCGTCAGGATACGGAACAGCGTCTCGTCCTTGGCGTCGGCGAGAATGCCATCGAGCAGGTGCTCCGCATAGGCCGTCAGCACGAGGGCCTTGGAGCGCAGATCCTTCATGGAGGTCTTGTTGAAAACGGAGAGCGTGCCCGCCAGGCTGGCCAGCTCGAGGGCCGAGGGGTTGGAGGCCTGGTACCCCGCGGCGCCCGGCGTGGGCACAAACTTGTTGTCCATGTTGAAGCGGACCGACTTGTCGCCGCCGTACCAGCCCGTCAGGCGCGGGCGATACGTGGGCGGGCTGTCCGGGCCGTCGCGCCACTCGACGGCGCCGTGGCGCTCGTGGACAAAGGCGCCGGCAATGGCACCGGGTCCGCCGTTGATGTACTTGTAGGTGCACCAGCAGGCGAAATCCACATCCCAGTCGTGCATCTTAAGCTCGACATTGCCGGCGGCGTGGGCCAGGTCCCAGCCGACGACGATGCCCCGCGCGCGCGCGTAGGCGGTGATGGTGGGCATGTCGAGCAGCTGGCCCGAGTAGTACTGGATGCCGGGGAGCAGCAGGAGCGCCGTCTCGTCGGCATGCTCGTCAATGGTGGCGAGGATCTTTTCCGTGGGCATGTAGCAGTCCTCATTGGGCTCAATCTTGACCATGCTCTTGGCCGGGTCGAGGCCGTGCCATGTGACTTGGCTCTCGATGGCGTAGTAGTCGCTGGGAAAGGGCCGCCACTCGAGGATGATCTTGTGGCGCTTGGCATCGGGCTTGTAGAAGCTGGCCATCATCATGTGCAGGTTGACGGTGAGGGTATTCATGATGACAATCTCGCTCGGAGAGGCGCCGACGAGGTCCGCGGACTGCCGGGCGCACTGCTCAGCCATATCCTGCCATTGCGTGAGGGGCGAGTTGGCCATGTTCTTGAAGTGGCCATTGACGCCGATCGAGGCCCAGGTCTCGAGCTGCGCGTCAATGTACCGGCGGATAGCTTTGGGCTGCGCGCCGAGAGAGTTGCCGACAAAGTAAATGCCGACTTCGGAGTCGTCGCTCCCTGTGGTACCATTTGTAGTGTGTGCTACACCATTTGTCTTGGCTGAAGCTGCATGCATGAGAAGAGGGGTTAGCGGGCTGAAGTGAGTCGAAAGGTTATAAGACGCAGCAAAAGAAAACAATCGAGCAAGGGTAAGCCCCCAAGAGAAGACAGACCACTTGATGAACTGGAATGAGCAGAAAAATACATACATGGTAGGGTGCCATCCAGAGCAGTCTTCTTGATAGATGCCTTGGTCGGGAGAATGAATTCATCACGAAGATGGCTCAGTGAGTCTTGAGAGTCCAGCGTCCGGGCAAATTCAACAGAGTTGGCATTGGCTGGGAACTTGGCAGCGGCGCCGCCACGTAGGCGCTCAACGTAAGCGGCAAGATCCATGGGGGGACGACAAGGTGCAGGGCTGTTAGTATTAGAGAGCGAGCACGAGGCGCAAATGAACGAATGAAACGTTGTCTTTTTTGGTTGGGCGCCAAAAGGGAATGAGGGGATTCGAGTATGCAGACAGGGATAACGAATGCTTTATGACAAAGTGGTGCAGGCAATGGCGTATTCGCATGTAAAGAGTACCAGCAGGCTATGGATCAGAAGCGGGAAAAGCGGGAAGAAAGGAAACTTGGACGACTTCGCAAACCACTTTATGTTCCGAGCCGTCGAGCCCCTCGCGCGCCAAAGGTGGGGGAGGAAATCACCAAAAGGCGGGAGCGTGAGCGACAGCGTTTTTCACTAACTGATTAGAGTCGTTGGTGCAACTAGGGCGACTCCGAACTTCCGGGATCCGAACAGCCGCGAAAGTCTCTGCCCAGTTGCGATGGGCTTGGCCCCAACAACAACGCTGCAAGTGAAAACCATAAAGGAATCAAGCATAAGGCATGTTGGAGATAATGGAAAGCTGCCGAGACAGAAACATCGAATGTACCGAGTCTCGCTCAAAGTAGTAACTGCCAGTGTATTAAGACAGTTGCACAAACCACCACCACCACCCGTCTGTGGTAGGTTTCCACTTCTGCACGTAGCTAGGACTGTCCTTGTACTGTACTGTTTGCATGCAACTAGTGGAGACAAGGCCAATGTCCGAGGGGGGCGTAGAAGAGTTCAAAGTGATCAACTAGTAATACAAGAAGCAGAAACGGCGTCTTACGTGCAAAGCTGAGTGGCTGCTGCACTTTGCCTGGCCGATGCAATGCAATGCAACCCTGCAAGGATAACTACATGTTCGTCACAAAATGTAACCCACTCGCATCTTCAAAACAATTGCTTACTGGCTGATCATGGGCCTTAAATGGCTCGAGTTTGAGGTCGCCTCATGGTCAGAAATGCGTAAAGCAAAAGCCAGCAAGCCAAGGGCGCGTAGTTATCCTGCCCAGTCTATTGGGGGCCGTTTTATTGATAGTATTAGTAGAATTAGTAGCTTCGGGCTAATAGATTATGCACCTTCGTCTCACTTTTTCGACTGTGCCTCTCGGGTGCACTACTTAGCGGATGACGGATCTTCGCAATCTCGGTGGAATTCCAAACTCAGCGATGTAACGCCATCCGAACACCCGGTAACCTTGTAAGCTTCCTCAATCTCGAACACGGAAACTGACGCTTTGTTTGCCCCCCCCCCCCCAAATCTGGTTGTATTTCTTATCCCCGTACTCCGTATTTTTCTTCATTTTTAATGCGTATCAATCCCTTCTGCTAAATATTTGTCTTCGTCTCATCCAAAAACTAAGCGCGACACCCCCTATAGAACGGCCGCCTTGATCTGTCTTACATGCCACTGATCTCAAGCTAATTGATTTTACTTCCTACACAAACTACAACATTCCACAAGGCCTCTTTACCCCAGGCCACCATGTCACCGCATGCTGTGCAACCAGTACCAGGGTCACCGCGCCTCGGCCTCAATTTCAATGATTTTGCTGTTACCAAGAATGCTTTCCTTCCTGAAAAGACACCCGTCCATATCCTGTCCGACCAGTACTATGCACCTTGGGAGATAGTGGCACAGAATCTCGCCGGGTTAATTGACGAGGGGACAATTCGCACGGCCATTCGACGCATACCGATTCTCTCCGTCGATAGACTGGCATCTGAGGCGGAATGGCGCAGAGCATATGTCATTCTTGGATTCATGACACACGCCTACGTCTGGGGCGGGGACAAGCCCGAAGAAGTATGTCTTTTTTTACTACGTCATTCTCTCTCTCTCTTCAAGAAGATACGGCCAAAATAACATTATTCTAACATTTTATTCTCGAAAAACTAGATTCTCCCTCCGCAAATAGCAGTTCCCTTCCTCAAAGTCGCAGACCATCTTGAGCTGCCACCCGTTCTCACCTATGCCGGCTGCAACCTGTGGAATTTTACCTGCCAAGGCGACGACTTCTCCGACCTCGCCAAGCTCAAAATCTGCGTCAGCTTCACTGGTACTGAGTCCGAGTCGTGGTTTTTCCTCATTAGCGTTGCCATGGAGGCCAAGGCCGCCGGCATCCTGCAAAGCATGGCCACGGCCCTCGAGTGCGTCAAAGCCCGCGACTACGCCGGCGTCATCCACGGCCTCGAGCAGCTGCACCACTGCATCGACGGCGTCGCCCAGCTTCTCGAGCGCATGCACGAGAAATGCGACCCCATGATCTTCTACCACCGCATCCGGCCCTTTCTCGCGGGCAGCCGCAACATGGCCGCCGCCGGCCTGCCCCGGGGCGTCTTCTACGACGAGGGCCGCAACGGTGCCGGCGATTGGCGCCAGCTCTCCGGCGGCAGCAACGGGCAGAGCTCCCTGATCCAGTTCTTTGACGTCGTCCTCGGCGTCGAGCACACGGGACACGGCGGGAAGACGAGCACGAGCTTCCACGAGGAGGTCCGCGAGTACATGCCCGGCCCGCATCGGCGCTTCCTCGTGCAAATGGCCCGCATGGGCAGCATCCGCGAGCTCGCCATGGTGCCGCCGCAGACGGATGAGCAGCGGGCGCTCCGCGCGGCCTACACGGCGGCGACGGCGGCGCTTGCCGCGTTTCGCCAGAAGCACATTTCGATCGTGACGCGGTACATCATCATTCCGTCCAAGCAGCCGTGGCAGGGCAAGAAGGGCACGCGGAACCTGGCCAGCGCGTCGACCGAGGCCAAGGAGGACGGGCAGCTGACGGGCACTGGTGGCACATCGCTGGTGCCGTTCTTGAAAGAGGCCCGCGATGAAACGACGCAGGCGGGGAAACTGGAACGACGACAATAGTAGACAAAGATGAAAAGAAGTGGGCAGGGGAGTTCAACGAACTCGCATATTGTATATAGACATTTACAACGACACGCAGCGATGTTTTTCTATAGATGGCATTTGAAAGCCTTTCCAATGCAAATTTATCCTGAATCAGGACATCTATTTCTCATATATCCTATGCTATTCATAATACCATGCTCCTTTAACTTCTATTGTTACAAAGCCATGATTTTTCAATGTTTGTACAAATGCCATCATCTTTTTTCGTATTTACAAGACCATGGCGACGACGGCAATGAGTGCAACTGTCATACCAAAGGTTGCAATGTCGGAGCCAGAGGCGGCAGCATTCTTGGGGGGAGGGGTGCTGGTAGCACTGGCGCTGGGGTTGGCAGTGGCCGTACCGTTGCTGCCGCCGGAAGAAGGACCAGAGCCGGGCGACTTCTTATCCGTCGTGACAACGCGCTTCTCGAGCGCATTGGTGAGAGGTGTATTGGCCTTGACATAGGCTTCAAACACATCAGAGTCGGAGTCGAGAGCAGCAAAGCCAGTTGTGGGCTCAAGAAGGTTGTCGCCACCCTTGGCCACGAAGTCGAGAGTGACGACGCGGTAATCCTGGCGGCTCTCATCAAGGGGCTTGCCGCCAATGGTGACGCTAATGAGCTTCTTGCCCGAGTCATTGTCGGGGTTATACTCAATCTTGATGTCCTTGGAAATCTGGAACCAAGAAGAAGTCTTCTTCTTGCTAAACTGGTTCTCGCGGGAGACCCAGCCCTCAATGCTCTTGCGTAGATCCTTACCCGAGTAGGGAAGCTCGACAACAGTGTTGCCAAAAGGGAAGGAGGTGAGGACCTGGCCGCGAGTAATGTTGCCGGCAGCAATAGTGGCGCGGATACCGCCAGCATTCATGAAAGCAAAGTCGGCGGGCTCCTCGCCAGCGTTCTTGGAGAGGTTGCGGCGGTAGTCGAGCATGGCGTCAACCATGGCCTGGCCGAGGAGACAATCGGTCTTCTGGCAGGTGGTTTGGTCGAGCTCATTCTTGGTGGTTCCGATGACCTGGCTAGCAAACTCTTCAAAGGGCTTGCGCCAAGCAAGAATCCTGTCCTGGAGGGACTTTTCGGGCTTGGTCGAGTTTGTCATCTGGATGGGGGCACCATGGTAGCTGAGCGCACGACCCTCCCTGTCAAAGGTAAGATCAATGGAGCCCAGGTACTCGCCCCAGCGATATGAGGTAACAATGAAGACTTCCTTGCCGGACTGATCCTTGATAATGGTGGGGTATTTCCCGGCGGCATTGGGCATGTCACCGATCAGGGTGTGGCTATGGCCACCGATGATAAGGGAGAGACCCTCGGTGTTTTGAGCCAACTTCTGGTCCTCATCGTAACCAATGTGGGTGAGAGCAATGATGCGGCGAATGTCGGTCGTGTTGCGAATTTCCCAGATTGCCTTTTGAACCTCGGTCGTGGGGTCGAGGAAGGTGGTACCCTTGCCGACATTGGAGATGCCCTTGGTGGTCTCTGTGGTGACACCAATGACGGCAAGCTTGTGCTGGTCAAAGATGTGGTAGTTTTTGACAGTCTTGTTGAGAGCCTCGTACTCGGATTTGACATTGCAAGACACGACGGGAAAGGTCAGGTTCTTGAGGAACTTGCCGAGCTCCTCATCGCCATTGTCCCACTCGTGGTTGCCAAGGGTCATGACGTCAAACTTGAGGTCATTGATGGTCTGCGCAATCTTCTCGCCACCGTAGTAGGAGAAAAAGAGCGTGCCCTGGAACTCGTCACCGGCGTTGAGCAGTAGGTGGTCGGGGTAGGTCTTGCGCAGCTCCTCGACCTTGGTCTTGATGCGAGCGTAGCCACCAAAGCAGCCCTTGGAAGGGTCTGTACAATCGGCACCAGACTTGGCAAACTCATCAATATGGGAGTGAACATCGTTGACATGAATAAAAGCTGTTGAAAGGCGGGTTAGTTGATGACTCCCAGGTTGCCTGGGGCGAGCGGCCACGACGTACTCATGTTGTAGTTGCCAGCACTGTCGATGAAGCGCTTGGAAAGCTGACGCTTGCTGTAGAGGACGTCATCGGCAGCGACACAAGAAGCGACGCTGAGCGCCGCAAGCAGAGCAGTCGTCTTCATGATGGGCGGCACTGGGGATGTCTTGCTACAGGTCGTGGTCGGAGCAGGTGAGTCGCACGAGGAGCTGCGACAAGTGAATTGGGGCAACCCGCCCGCTCTTAAATACAATTCCCGCAATTAAGCAAAAGTACCGACAACCAAAAAAGAAGCATAAAAATAACGACTGGGGTTGTTCGGACGCGACGGGGAAAAAAAAGCTTGGCAGTGGAGAGGGACGGGGTTGAAAGAGGCAGGTGTTGATGCTGGTGGTGGATTGAGACGTTTTGGTAGGGGCAAGTCTTGCAAGCGAGGTTTAGTGTGTGTCTGCTGATGGTGCTGTCGCCAAGCTGCACGTGGGCAATACCAGAGGGTCTCATATGCAGGCAGCCATGCTGGTGAATAAGAAAAAGATGCACGTGTAGGGCATATTGAGTATGATGAAGGCAGGAGAACTGATAAACAATAAAAAGTTGTAAATTTTGGTACATGCTGGTGGCATCTGTGCTCAATAGCCTGTGCTGTGCCCAATGAGCGACTGATGCACTTACTTGCCTATGTGGGCTGGTACTTACGGCGAGCCGGTAGAGCTCGTTCACCAGCGGCAGGCAGAGCAGCACCCACAACCTCAACTGTGCAGAGTACTCGAAACCAACGTACATATATTTCTACAAATCCCATCCTGTTACCGAGAATCCGGCCTAGCCCTAGTTCCTCAGTGACCGCTTCAATGTCCTCCGTGACGGACTTGACCGAGCCAAGCCTCAAAGCTCTTGGCGGTCCCCAAGGCTGACAATTAACTGGGTCTCAAGTTATGGTTATATTACTCCGTTCTGGCCACCCTACAAGGCCGAAATATCAATCTTCAAAGGAGCATGGACTCACATACACGGCCGTCATAAAGCCCAAGCTCCACCCTCGCTTATAGTGGATAATGCGTCCATCCTGACAACTTGACAAGCGTCTTTGGAGGCCAGGCCAGAGCTGTTTAAAGTTCAGATTTGATTAGAACTTAAAAAAAAAACAGTATCACAGAAACCTTTGGCTGCCTATCAGACACTGGAGGTATTGACTTGTTCGAAGATACGGTTCATGGGCAATGGCATACACTGGGTCCGGTTTAACTATTCATCACCAGAATCATAAAAACTGACTTAATTACCCGGATTTCTAGAGTTTTGTGCAACAAAAATACCCACTGTGGCCCATGTCGTTACTATTGGACAGAGACATCGAAATTTAGTTTGCCAAAGACTCCCGTCCGACTTCACTAATTAGATCTAGAAATTTGTCCGCGGGGCAATTATAGAACTCGTTGCTTATGTGGATTGGTGTGAGGTTTACGTGCTGCAGCGTCTCCCTGAAAACCATGGAGCAAATTTGTGATGTTGGACAGGGAGTATTCTGCAATGGGACCAGGTCCAGGATGGCATATTTGGCTTAAAACAAAGTGTTTGGGACTTTCAATGGATGAATGATCTGAAATGTGTTTGAACGAAAAACGAAAAAAAAGAAAGAAAAAAAAGGACACATCGTCCCAAAAGAGGTTCGGCAAGTACTATCAAGGCCATAAGGAGAGTGGCATATAAAATTTAGTACCACTGTTGTTGGCAAGCACCAAAGGACACCGCTGATTATCATCGCTTGGACAAGCCACGAAGATTTATAGCATCAATATCAGGAGTAATATCTTCGCCCCTTCTCCCTTGTTGTTTCCTGTAGAACATGCTTCCTCACCACCGGACTTCTTGCAACCGATGCAACTAGGAGTAGTCGCCGCACAGAGCGATGCACTGCGCTTGCCTAACAAGCCGGCCTTGTTACAACGTCACCTCCATCCCTACTGGGGAAAGGGAAAGACTTTTTGAAAGAAACACTAAATCGCCTGCTTTCCAATTCAAAAACTGTTACCCTATAATTTAAGACTCTACACACTGTGCATATACTTTCATTGCGCGAGAAATATGCCCACGAACGAAGTCGTAGCCAATCTCACACCAGACAAGCTCGTACCAGGCACTGGTCCAATTCGTAATGGACAAAACAGTACGCGCCAAAGGACACTTGGAAAGATAAAATTGACAATGCTGACAGTCCAATAACCTCAGCTCCTCCTCCGCAAAGTCTCGTTCACAAGCAGCAGAACCTTTCCGCCGTCGCACGCAAGCAAATGGTCTCGGAGCCCGCCATCTCCAACGCGCCGACACGCACTGTACAGAATGCTACTACACCAACTGCCCTGAAACAAAACGCTGACAAGATCCCAAGCATCGAGTTCACAGCACCGGCGCCCGTACACCTGGCTCGCTGGCGCCGGAGATACAAGCTCAGATTGAACAGAACGCGGCGCCATGTCCGCATGTCCCACATTCCAGCTTACAGGCGAAGGGCAAAGAAACAAATGACGGAAAAGATTCTCTCAGCAAATGATGAAAAGCTGTCAAATTTGGTTCAGTATTGAACAATCACATTTGCGCTAACGTGGCGAGCCTTGTACTGTATCTCATGCCTTGCTGACTTTCGATCGCTGGGTGAACTTGAAGAAGATACCGCCACTTGGTGGTTGGATACTTGGCTTGTTTATGTCAGGATTCGGAATTCGTTCTTTACGAGGCTGTCCATTTTTGTAAACCAGAGCAAAGTCATTACGTGCAAAAAGGAGTACTGTTGCGACAGATATTTCGAGTTTTGCAAACTGTATCCTATTAGCATCAATCAAAACCAGTTTTCTCACCTGCAAAATACCTTGATGCCCACTGTTTGAACTGTCAGCATATCCTACGTCATATCAAACTAGGTGACGGTTGGGAAACTCACGGCAACGATGTAAGCCAGCGCCCCATCCCAGGAATGCGTTTGGCTTATCCGCATCCTTTTCCTTACCATGAAGATGTCGACCCGGGTCCCAACGAAGTGCGTCGGGATAGATTTCATCGTCTAAGTGAGTATCTTCCATTGCATAGAACTAAACACAATGTAGTCGCCACGTGTTAGACATTGGGTTTGCACCGACAAGCACACACCACGTCGCCAAAGACGGAGAACCTACTGCAAATGCACCTGCGGGGACGACCTGATTTGTTCCCGGAATTGGCAAATCCTGATCCGATAAATTTTTACGAAGTGCCGGTCCTGCCACAGTCAGTCGCAGCGTCTCATGAAGGCAGAGGTCGATTGTGGGCAGCTGTTCGTCCCAGGCCTCGTACGGCACGCGCTGTAAAACTTCCAGCAAATTTTCGTCCTCGTGTCTCCTGTTTTTGGCAGTGAACTTGTCCACTTCAGCCTGTACCTTTTCGTACCACTCCCGGTCTTGGGTGAGGTAACAGAGCAACCACGCAGAGACGACACCCGTGTTGAGTAGGCCAGTGATCAACATTGTAATAGCACACTGCAACACAGAAGAATACCCGTCAGCAGCTTAGGGGGAGAGGAGGAAGAAAACACGGTCAAAGAAAAGTGCGAAATAGTCCAGCTCACCATGACAATGCTGAGATCTGTTTCATCGGTATCCATTAGCAATTGCAGCACATCCGTCTCCCTTCGTCCTGTCCGGCGCCGCTCATTCATGATACACACAATAACTTGATGCAAGTTGAAACCGGCCCACAGCTTCAGTAGCATTGCCGGCAGTGGTATTCCCGAAAACATGATTTGCAGAGGCGAACAACACTCGAGCCGCTCTATATCATTCATCGTGCTGTCCAGCAGGTGCTCGCTCTCGGCTATGTCATGAACACCCACTGTTCGGTGGGTGAATTTGTAAACGAGGCGGTTCATGAGCGGGAAAATGGCCACCGCCGTATCGTTGCCGGCGTTTAAGGCACTGAATGACTCGTAGGCATCCAAAAGCAGAGCCGGCAGGGAGTTGACCAAACGATCGCGGCTGATTATTTTTCTGATGAGGTGGATTTGGCTCTCGGCCGGGTTGTCCATATTAGGCTGCCCAACTGGATTGGCAGCAAGAAGGTGGCCGAAGCTAAAACCGCATCAGTCAGATATGGAGGAAGCATAGACTCAAACTTTCTCACTGGCAGAGAGAATTTTAAAGACATTATAAAGAAATGTAAAAGAAATGTAAAAGGTGAAATCAATACTTACCCTGCCCGGAGGTCCAAAGGACGCGCAGAGTATAGCAACGCTTTGCCTGCTTCACCTGCCAGACTTACGATCTGGTACTTGCCATAGTAAAAAGTAAACGATTGCCCTCCACTTTCCTTTTGCTCACTGGAAAGGAACTTGCGTCTCTTGCGATAAAAGTCAATGGAACCCAGTATCGGCCATCCTTTGACAAGTCTAGGCGCATCCTTGTGTGGCGCCGGCCGCTGCAGGATAATGTTTGCGACGCCGAGTACAACAACAGACAAGGCCAATACGACACTAGCAGTGAAAATTTGCGATAGGGGCCCCCATAAACCAGCATGAAACGAGATTCTGTGTACTAGAAAACCCATTCTCAAGGAACTTGATGGGTGCAGGTGTAAGTGGTATCCTGACGAGGAAACGGTCAGCGTTGATGGGAAGGTTGAATCAACTGTACAGAAACGGTAGAAAGAATTCTTTCTTTGATTATTTTAATTAATTAATATGATTTGTCGCGTATTTGACTGTCATTTGTCGAACTATTTTTCCTGGCATCCGACCTTGCATCCCTCTCCGCGGAGACACGTGCTCTGCGCTCAAGCCACTTGCGCAAAAGATCCTGTATAATATTGACACTACTGCAGCGACAAATGAAAGCAACATTTCAAGAATTTATTTTTCACATATGCAGATGCGGAATTAGCGTTGACTTTTTTTGGGGGGCAGTCACACCTTATGTGACGTCTCGTTCCTCCAGTATGACAGCGTACACCCACACTTGTAGGTGGGTACTCGGCCCAAACAATGCAAAGAAGTAGTTGAAGATAATAAATGAATCAGTTATCGTTACCTCTGCCATAAATGGCAAGGGTTAAATTGGGTTCTGGGCTAGACCGTCACAAGATATGACGTGGGCAAATTGCGGCACGCTTTGATGGTGGGTAGGTATGATTGAGAATTGTTATTACGGATAGGCTAGTTTACGCTTTAGATTCCGCTTACCAAACTAGCATTTCTTCCTCTAGCTGTTCACAGTCCAACTTATATACCCGGTTTTAGCCCCCAAGCCTTACAGACGATATTCTTCCGTCGGTTTGGTGCTATTTGTGCGACTGGGTTCTTTGTTAGTAAGCCCATAATCGAGATAGCAGAACGATGATTTTACTCACGAAACTCTATGAATGTCGTCGCTATCAGTAGCTTCTATCGAGGTAGGCCTCTTCTGGTAGTGTCGCGCAGCCAACCAAGGGCCTGTGAACAACTCATCCATCTCCTCCACTGAGAGGCCTGACATTTCTGGAACCAGCAGGTATACATAAAGCAAGGAGACGAAGCACCATGCGGAGAAAAAAATGAATGCGCCCCAGTTATTCGTGTTTTTGAGCAGCGATGGAAGAGCAAAGCCCATGACGTAAACGAAGAGTCGGTGGAACGTCTGCGCGAGAGCCGTACCAAAGGAGCGAATGCGATTTGGCCAAAGTTCTCCCGAAATTACAAACGGTAGATTCAAAAGACCTAAGGAAGGACTAATTAGCAACATGCTCGATTTTTCTTTTTTAACGTCTTCCCTCCCTCTGTTTTCTTTGGGCTCCTTTCACAACATACCAACAGAGTATCCGAATGCCTGGATAAAAATAGCAGCAATAGCAGCCTGTGATGCGGCCGTGGAGACCGGACCTTCCTGCGAATATTTGACGTATATGCCGACATACAAGTCTGCAAGCATCTGGCAGGTAACTCCGACAAAGAGCGATCTGCGACGACCAAGAGCGTCCACGAAGAGGAACGACGCAATAAGGGCGAAGAAAAATTTGGACATTGTATACATGGCGCTGAGGAACAAATTCTGCTTCGTTCCGTGTGCAACGCCGACAACCTTTAGGATGGGAATGAGGTAGGCTGAGATAGATGAGGCGCCGGAGAGCTGGGGCAACGAATATAGGATAAAGCACTGCTGGACGCGGCGCAGATTGGCCGGCACCAGGAATGTCTCACGAAGGATGCTCTTCAAGTTGGCGTTACGCTTACCGCCGGCGTAAAAGGCCCGCTCGTGGTAGATGGCCTCCCTGATCTCAGCCAGTTCTTTGGTAACACGTGGATGATTGAGCGGCAGGCCGCGGATGCGGACGAGCATGTCCGCTGCCTCTTGCTGGCGGTCCACGAGCAGCAGCCAGCGCGGTGACTCGCAGAGGAAGAAGCTGGCGCCGAGGCAAAGAGTCATGAAGATGATGGGAGCGATCCAGACGATCTGATATTGCATCTTTCTTCCATCCAGCCGCTCGTCCAAGTACACGCCATAGACGCAGAATGTGGACACGCCGTGGGCCAGACCCATCATGACGGTGTACCAGGAGGTCAAGAGACCGCGAATCTCGGCGGGCGCAATCTCAACCAGAGTGACGGGGGCATTCACGAGCAGGGCACCGATGCCACAGCCGCAGATGAT
Organism: Zarea fungicola; assembly: GCA_900169235.1. Taxonomy (NCBI): domain Eukaryota; kingdom Fungi; phylum Ascomycota; class Sordariomycetes; order Hypocreales; family Cordycipitaceae; genus Zarea; species Zarea fungicola. Next base: position 405,670 of record FWCC01000328.1, read on the forward strand.
GCGCGCTGCATACAGGGCACCAACGTTGGGCGCGGCAATCTGAAGAATCTGACCAACCACCCAGATGGCGATGTAAAGCCGGTAGGACCATAGACGGCCAATTCGATCATTAATAAAGAATGACCCGGCGGCGCCGATTGTATCTCCAATGCCGATGAGAGATACAAAATTTCTGATTGCGCCTGCATCAGTACCAGACTTGATGTTGAAGTGTTTCTGGAAGCTCGGCAGCGTCGCGATAGTAGCCGAAGAACCCTGGTCCCACGCTGGTTTCCCCAGAACAAAATCATCAGCATTTTCTCCAACTTTGGTTCAAGTATCAGTTGGATTGGTCTACTCACTCAATGGAACTGCAGCACACGCGAACAACAGGGATGTGAGGAGCAGTTGGCGATTGACTAGCATCTCTCGCGGCGCATCGCGAATGGCTTGGCCATACCTTCCAAGCTTGGTTCGGGCAAATGCATCCTTGATACCCATGTCTTTAAATCAGTGCTGTAATGGACTACAGCAAGCGTTGACCTGAGAGAATTCATATCTCGAGAAGAGACAGGGCTGGTCTCTGTTTAAATGTTTGAGAAATGCATCGCTGGGCCTGTTGGAAAGACTCATAGATTTATGTCTTATGACAGTCTACCGTTCGGATGACCCGAAAATGGTTAGAGATAAACCACCCAATTCTCCAGACATGTTTGAATTGGGGTGCCAACCAGTCTCGAAAAGCAGGAGCCCGGAAGTCCGTGACGGCTAGTCAACTTGGTCGGAAACTCCGGGTTGTGGCTTGAACGCCATCTACATCACTCGGCATCCTCATCCACGTACTAAAAGAAAAACAACTACAGCATTAATACCTCCTGACCGGGTAAAATAATGTCTCTCCATAATACTGGTGGAGAGCGGTGGTCTAGACATTGTCTTAAGTTGCCGTTGTTTTTGGCTCTCATACCAACGGCGATAAATCTGCAGTGTACCTACGAGCTGGGCTCCGTCTCTGACAAGCCTGAAAGACAGCTCCCCGCATCTGTCCCGCTAGTGTCTGCTAAAATTAGCTTGTCCATCAATTGTCACCAGCAGTTTATTAGTGGAGAATGGGGTGATGCAACAGGGGTGTTTTACCGAGCTCTTACTGATAGGCTGGCTTGACACTGGTACAGCATAATCGAGGAAAGCCAATCTCATGCATGAAACCCAGAGTCAGTCTTGCCACAGGGTTGAATCCTACATGAGTAGACGGACACTTGGCGAGAACCTTCCACTTTTCCCTTCTTCTACGAACCAAGTCTTTTGTACCACAATGAACAGCTCATACGGTGCTTCCCACGCTGGGGCGCCATATCAGCCCAACAAGCCCCAGAAGCGAAAACGTGTCGACAACATCACCACGCCCTCCCGCAGAAGCACAAATGCATGTAAGCACTTTCAAACAAAAGACATTACATCCAACAGCGCCAATTGAAGGCCGAGAAGATCGCTAATACCATGGTCTTGACTGACAGGCTGCCGATGTAAAGAGAAGAAGATCCGGTGTCACTTCGCCGCTGGGGAGCAGCAGAGGTATGTCATGCGCATTTTTTTTGTTTTGTTTTCGTATTATCCTAGACATGGAGACTGATGATACACCAGCACATGTACACCCTGCATTAAGGCCGAGTCTGGTAAGTCTCACATGTATGGGGTACCGTGCATCGCAACGTGCAACTGAATGAGCAGCAGACTGCCAGTATGACGTGGCTCCGGATGGAGTCCCTAGGGGGGCAGAGTAAGGACTTTCATTCTCAAGCATTGCAACTATCAGTCTTATTTACAGTCTGTTGCAGCTACATCAAAGAACTGGAGGAGCGAGTGCACTCGCTTGAGCTGGATCTACAAGCCGCGAAGAGTGCCGCGCCACTCAGTCAATCACATTCAGCACCATATACCGGCGCAGTATCACCAGGTACATCCTTCACATAGAATAAAATTGCCCATGAAAATTGACTTCGTTACGCAGCTACCAGTCGTGTGAGCAGCAATGTATCTCAAAGTGGGCAGCCTCGAGAGCAACATAGACGAGCAAGTGTCTAACTGGTCAACATTTGAGGAAATATTTTCTGCTAACAAAACGCAGATTCCAGCGTCTGATTTTTCGTCACCAAATCCTCGAGCACACCGGGACAGTTCTTCGTTGCCAGAACCCACATGGATCACCTTGACATCCAACACTACAATTTTTAACCTTTTACACAGCCGGCCATCCACCTTTCAACAGAACTCAGGTGCATTGCCCAACTTGCCGTCGGCTGAAACGGCCGAACAACTAATCCAGACTGTATACATGCATACGCAAGCGCGGTACTGTATCGTTGACTGGGCACGTGTCCATCGGCTGAACGAGATGCGCGCGCTGGTCTGCAATGTACCAATCGACAAGAACATTGAATCACAATCAGGTGTGTGTTTCCACCAATATATACTATCTTTTAGATAATGACTTACATGTTGAGCCTAGATGCTTACTTCATGTGGATTATTTATGCTATTGGCGCGCGCCTCACTGCTGGCTCAGAGCAGCTGGCGCCGGTAAGGATTGTCCTTTATTTCTGGGATTAGCTTAGTTGTTAATGATGCAGGGTTACTATACGCATGCATTGAGATATCTTGGTACTGTAATTGCACAGCAAAACTTGGACACGGTCCAAGCGCTGCTCACACTTATGCAGTATCAGTTTCGCGCTCAAGTGAGTTGGAACCTGTTTCTTGTTTAGGCATGGCTAATTGCTTCAGGGCGGTCCATCTATTTGGTACGCTGACAAGGGGGTGACAAAAAAAC